>CM060947.1:136035423-136617923 GCA_030765055.1 Mantis religiosa
ATCCTATCCTTCTACTCTGTCTTTCACTTTCTCCCTCTGCTTTTGTTGTTCTCCGTAGTCTAGAGGTAAGATGCTAGCTTCTGTTTCCGAGCTCTCTATCTCAAACCAGACGGTAGACAACCATTTTGATGCAATAAAGTGTGTTAAAATGTATTTAATATCTTCATTTTGGTACATTCCTTGCCTTTTCCTGCAGTCCTTTTTGTCATGCAAGCTTACGATGTCTATGGCCTAGGCTTCCCCAGTAGCCATGCCCATAAGTGCAGAAAATTAAATGAGTCTCCTTAATAATTAGTGTATACGCATGGAAAGAAACGTGTTAGTTGTTAAGTAGATTTCTCTGTTTATTTTAGAGCCGTACTTCTTCGGTTAGAGATTCTTGGCACATTCGCCACGGGGCAGAAGTGGCAATCACAAACTACGTTCTTTCTACTTCAGTGCCCCATACTCAAAAAGGATTTAGTTTCTCTCTTACTTTCTGTACCTAACGCGATAATACGCCTTCAGACGCTTCTAAAACTTTCATAAACCTCAGACTAAAACTCCTAATAACCCATTTAGTAAAGTATTTTGGCTAACATTAAACAAGAAATGAACCTGGAACCACAGATCAACAATGTGGTAGATAAAAATGGAACTGAAATCCATGAACTGTATTTCATACGAGGCGTATTGCCCCTCAAACTATAGAAGATAAGGACTTATCTATCTCTTCTTGATTCGTTAGAGATGAATTCATGTTTTAATCTAGGAACGAGACAGATCAGTTTCTTCCATTTTGGCATAAATATATGGGTACAGTCAGATTGCTGTTATCCATGTCCTTTGCTGTGCCGTAGTGTATGTCCTCTGCATTGGTAATAAGTTTTGTAAAATTTGTAAACTCAAAATGAGTCAATGTTACAGAATTTTAAGATCTGCTTCAAAGACAATTTTCTTAATAATTTATTTTTGACATCCTTCACACAATACCATGGAAGAAATGGTTTAATTAATTTTCTAACTCATTATCTCATCTTCTTCTTACATATATCTGCCCTTTTTTACATTTTTAGCAGTAATGCCCGTTTATAAAGCTCTATAACGTTGTGTACAGCAATTTTAATAAATTAAATGTTCGTTTTAGATAATTTAAAAATATTATTATGCAACAGGAAAGCCTTTTTTCGTCAAAAAGATTTTAAAAACAATATTTAATCAATTCTTATTGCCCCTGCAGCTAGTAGGCGTTCGATCTTGAATGGATGTCTTAACTCTAAAGATGTTCCAGTATTTGATATTGGAAAAGACTAAGATAATGTAATTTAAAATATTCTGAAAACTGTATTGATTTCCAAATTTAACAACTTGATATAGTTGTTTTAAAACAAACACAATATTATAATTACACTCTTACAATAAGTTTTAAAATAAATTCCTTTCTTTTTCTCGAATGATTTAACGTTCTTTCACTTCTCTATCCAAACATTTAAATCCCACCAATTCAAGCGTCCAATAATATCTCCTCCCCTTTAGCGACTATTGATTTTTCTCACCGTTGCCCTTAACAACCAACTATTTCATTGCCTTTTAAAGTCTAAATTGCATACAATATATATAATCTTCTTTCCTTTTACATACACTGTTTAAATATTCTCATTGATTTATCACACAAATATTTAAAACTTTTACAATTTTACCATAATATCCAATAAAAAATAACATAAAACATCTTACAAAATTAATAATTATTTTTAAAGGGGCTTACATTTATTACAAATAATCAATTTTAGAAAATCGTTTCAATTACGTAATTTTTAAATAACTTTAGAGTACTTTAATAACAGTAACACAAATATTTTAAAACTTTTACAATTTTACCATAATATCCAATAAAAAAATAACATAAACATCTTACAAAATTAATAATTATTTTTCATGAGGCTTACATTTATACAAATAATCAATTTAGAATATCGTTTCAATTACGTAATTACGTAATTACGTACTTTTATAACAGTTTTGGTCTTAATCACTTTTCAATTTAGGACACTATGTAAAAATTGCTTGTGTTAGTATTTAAACAATAAAATAACAAAAAATATATGTTCCATAATTTCAATTACCACTTTGGAACTTGTACATTTGGAATATTCCTGACCATATTTGAAAATGCGCTTACTTTTTAACACTTAGCTAATAGCTTAAATGTACAGTAATTTAATGTTATAGAACAAATACTTACCTCAACATGAAACAGTATTTTTATGGTAACAGGAACTCCTCAAATTTATTTTATTAACGAAATGGTACGCAAAATTGCAAGCTATTAAACTTATAGCCCATTTTCTTACATCCTGGAAGACACTACAAGTCTAATAAAGTTCACCAATAATTTCTGGTCAAAGGCTCTGAGGCGTATTTTATGTTTGTGTTACCGTGAAGTTTAACGAGTGGTTAAAACCGTAAGGAATTTATGATGCACAGTTTTACTGCCTTGTTATTGCTTCTTATTTCTGGAACACAGGAAAAGTCATCTATAGTTGGAACACGAAATACCGTTTCCTTGCCAATACCGCCTAGTTCCTGATTGTTACAGGAAGTACGTGTGAACTTTCGCAATATGTACAATGGCCAAAGTTCCCTCTAGTCAAGCAATGTATAATGCTATGAATTTTTCTGCCCAAAAGTATTTTATAATGATTCTATGCAATCTTGTATAGAATAATAATATTTTATGTAGGATATCGTCAAAGTAGAGAAGTTGTTATAGAGTGCATTACTAACAAATGTGAAAGTTGTCTAAATAGACAGGTACCCAAAAATGTTGGAAACATTTTCATCATACCACGTTTATTTTCTCTACCACACATATTAGAGCAAATGGAGCAGATATTTAATTCCGCTCCAAAATTTTCATATCGAGATTTCACTAGAAATAGATATCTCGAGGCCTGCTTCATCAGAGAAAGAATAGCATTTTTAAAAAATAAAAATCTGTTTGTGTTTGTATTAATAAGATAATTTGAATAAATAAGGAATTTGGTATTTAAATTGAATGTCTTCCAAAATTTTTTAAAAACATCCCCAATTCCAAATTACCTTCCTATGGATTTTTTCTCGAAATTATTTGTATCTTCAAAATTATTTATAAGCGATTTTAATTAAAACACTACATAATAAAGATATTTACAAGAAAAATAAAATGTACCTCATAAATTTTCTGGGAATAGAATGTGATATTCTTCTCATTCGGCAGGAATTTTTAATAATCTTCTATAGCTGGTAAACATTAAAGGATTTATGGAAATTTACTAAAGCAGAAAACATATATTTTTAAAACAAAATTTTATGGCGAAGTAATCTATTTCCGAGAATTGCTTTATTATTTGGTTGGAATTGTTCTTTTGAAATTCTATCGATATTCAATAGTTTCTCGTGACTGCATGGAAAAATTTTGGAAATCTAAGGCAGGCATAATCTGTCAAATCTCACAGTAGACAAGACAAAGTTTTTGTAAGAATAGTTTATAGAGAATATAGTAAAGAAGTAAGCTGGAAGGAATAGGAAGCCATTTGAACTTAGCACAAAGTTTTTAATGTAATTCTCATATGAAAAAGTATTATGTATACAACTTGAAAATAAAATAGGTTAATTTATATAGGCTCCCAATTTCTATAAATATTTTTGTATCATAAAATGCAAAATACGGTGATTATGTATTGCTTACTCTAGATTTTTGCATTGCCCCTTTGAAAATAAGTATATAAAAGGTATGTTATTATTTTGAAACCTTGAAAGTGAAATGGTACCGTCCAACCTCTGTCCTGTTTTCGGCACTGTTTGGATGAATGTGGATAATGCTACTCGATGATGGGTCAGATTTTATATACATACCACATTACTGTCACTGTATTTAATTTAATAGTTCTAAAATTGGAGCGAAAACATAATTATAAATTTATCGTGCTTCTTGGTAATTTACTAGAACATATAATTATGAACAGTTTACGGTAAACGTGGAAAGTGGTAAACTGCTCATTTTTTATCCATTGGTCAAGTGACAAGGTGCTTGTTAACAATGATCAATAATAATAATAAGAATTGTTGAATTTCTTAAGCATACTATGTGCTAATTTCTATATTTAACTTTGTGGTTAAGTGAACAATGCTTTTAGATGTTTACAGGACATGTTCCTGTGCGGTAATTATGAATTGTTTTAAATCAAATTACCAGATATTATGGAGGAATATGAAAACATCACGAAGGTAACTAAAAGTTATAAGACTTGGTGGTAGATGTGTCATGTGATCATATTTTGTTTATACACTCATATCCATAAACTCTTTATGCTCTTCCTCCAAAACGGAAAGAAGACTGCAAATAATCCATCGATTGCACTGCAAACAGAAGACGTCACACTCATTAGCTATAGTTGTTTGTCATTGGTACTGCATCAACTGTTGCATGGTGTATAGCAATCCTATATCATACCCACAGCCAACGGTAGTGTTTTTACTGTTTAAAAGTTTCATGTGTTAAGAGTGTACATTTGTGTGAAAAATGAAGAATTTTGATTGTATTCATAAATGCGGAGTACATCGAGAATGTTTCTGATCCACAGGGAAGCATGAAGCAATATAAAGGAGTCTCCCGGTTCCACCAACAATGTCACCCCAGCAAACGTCACCAAGCCCAACTATGTTTCCAAGATAGTAGAGGCTTTTAACTGTTCATTTCTGTGGACGTACGCGAGTACACTGTAAGTTTGAACACTTTGTTTATATGAGACTGAATATGTCTAAGATTGAAGTATGATGTGACTGAAGCAGTCGTATGGTTTTAAACTGATGATAGCTAACATCTTGTAGCTGTGCATTTAAAGGACCCACGAATTCACACTAACGCCACATGCTCGTCAGTTCCCAAATAATTTTTATTCCATTTATACCCCGCCTTTAAGTGCAATGATCCAAGAGGGATGACGCAGGTGGTAACGTCTAAAGCCCGTATTCGGAACGCCACGGTTTCTATCCTTATCACCCGCACATTCTGCCTTTTATTTTTTATTTATTATTATCCTTATTATTATATTTTTTTATTTCCCCCTTGTCATTCAGGCGAATGCTTGGATGCTTGTCCTACAACTCATGACTTTTTTTGTTTTGTTTTGTTTTCTGTTTGTAATTTGCGTCCTCCAACGTTGTCATATCGGACGATGAATGGAATGGGTGAAATGATGCTCAAATGAGCCCAGGATCCACAGAGCTTAGAGTTACCCGACATTCGTCTTTCAGGATAAGGGAAACCCCCGGCAAACTCTTATCCAGGTAACTCACTCTGACAGAGATTCGAACTTAGGACCTCTTGAACGTGAGGCAGACACTCTACCACCACGCTACCGAGGCGGGCACACGACTTTCTTGTTTGTCATTTCAAGTTTTCATCGTCCCTTTCTCATCTATATCAGGGTTGGGCGGCGGTTTGGGTTTTGTAAAGGTTCTATGTTAGCATCACTGCTGTAGCCAGTTGCATCCTCTCCTCCCTTCAGTTGTGGAGGGACCGCTGGAGGTGAGAGTTGGGGCGGGTTGGATAGGATGCGGGCGTCGCCAGAGAGTTCTATCTGGAAACGTTAGGGAACCCGTATACTTTCTGCTTATTGGATCTGATTGTCATTTGGGTCTTTTCTCTCATCTTTACTTCCCAGGAAGCACAGTAAAAGCAAAAAGGGCACTAAGGGTACATGCCATGCTCTGCTCGGGTTGCAATGATGCATCTGTTGTATATACATATCTTTACCTTTAACTGAAATAATCATATGAGCAGTATTTTACCTTAGAACATGTTTTCTATCACCAATGGATTAACTCGTATGCAATTATTAGTTTTTCTTTGGGTTTTAGTCCAGAAACGTACAAATTCCCAATTTGACTCCAGGCTCTAGGGAGGATAGGGAATAAATATTCTTGGCTAGAAAAATGTGCATGTTTCCACGAATGGAACTTCGAGACCCTGTCACACATTAGTCAAGTACTTTGGCGACTTAACTACGAGGCCAGCCTATTCATTTTTCTTGTTGTTCCTTTATATGCCTCCGTTAACGTCTCAAGTCATTTTAGCTGCTTTTATAACTCAGAAACAATTGCTCTTCGGCAATGATATACACTTACCTTTAAAATGGTGTTAATGTTTAATTTGGTATCTCGGTGATTAATTAAATGAAGTTCATACGCATATACACTTCGAGATTCTAGATATGGCGCCGAATTAGCTTGACTAGAGAATATTCTCACCTCACCCTCCTGCAGAGAATGGAATTCGAGAACTTCTGATTTGCAGGTTAGCGTGCCAATCACAAAGTGGAGTACGTCCCCAAATACTTTCTCGGGGTTGGAATTAGTTTTATTTTAACCCTTTGTATATACATCAGCTGGCCGAATGGTTAGACCTTTTCACCAAGTCGGCCCGGATTCGATCCCAGGGGACCATATGTGGAATTTGCGGTGCACAAAGTGGCGTTTGGAGGGTTCATTCCTAATTCTCCGGTTTTTCCCGCCATTCAGTCCACCAGCTGCTTCATCTTCAATTTATCAGCTTTCCCTTCTACCATTTTCTCGATAAGCACCTAATCTCGGTGCTGGTTTAGAAGTCCTGAGGCTGTAAGCCCAGACGAGGAGGATAATAAGAGAAAGAAGAAGCATATGAATAAAAAGGTTTGACTTGAATGGTTAAAATGGCAAAATGGACCTGGCAAAATCATAGGTTACCCCACCGTTATTAATTCTTTACGCTATGGAGCTAGGTGTAGATTTCAAATATAGAAACACATAATACTGGATAAAGCATCTAGCAGAGAGATAATCCTCCAGATAATTCGCTCCTTTTTATGAAATATCCAACTAGCAACTCTAATTTTGAACTATTTATTCCCTTCATCCGATTCACACATTTAAAGAATTTAAAATGTATTCACCTTTACTACTACTTTGTCGTTCGTATCAGAATTAAACTGAATTCAGATGTAACATACATCGTCTTAAAATGCTTTATTCTTTTTTAAAATCCCACACATATTTTCATTTATGTTTGTGCATTTTCATACTGTTAGGTGTATATTGTGACTTTGTGGGTTCGTGAAATTACAAGTCCAATTGCACAAACTCAAAATGGTCTTTATTTTCACCGAATTACAGTTGAAACACTTGCCGATTACATAGAATTACTTAGCGCACACAGCTACAATTCATCAGTTCGTCTGTCACAGGTCCATTGCACGCTCACAGTTACGCATAACTCCTCTGATACACGTACACCGTCTTCCAGTCCGTCCACTCACTCGGCGCTCCTCACGGCTGCTCGCCAAGAACTCAACTGACTCGCCCACTGCAGGCCTTATATAGGGATATCGCTGTTTCTGGAATTCTCGCGGTTCAGAAAATAATCCCGAATGTTCCAGACGTCAGGGGGGACGGGAAAGAGGCGGCCATCGACCAGTGACACTCCCCTAATCATCCCCTCAGTGACACGAAATAAATGGGTAGGCGTCGCCTTAATGCCTCCGGTCCCCTACTCAGCTGTCAGTTGATCGTGCTTTCCGATAATTGGGTTACAATATACTTTCAGTACTTATTGATAAAAGGTGGTTACTGTCTTGCATTTATTAGAAAATTATCTCCGCTATTATCTTTAAGAGGTAGTTGTTTAGAGTTGTCATTAGAAGAAGGAAGAGACGGACGGAGGGAGGGAGGAACTTAAGGTGTAAATTTCCTGTACTAAATGTCGAATTTCTGTTTTTATTACATGGTTTCACTCAATCGATGGTACGAGAGGGAAGCTGGGACACCAGAATCAATCTATTTACTATCCATAAATAAGACAGAAAATTACTTTTATATTGTGGACCTATTTATTATATGCTTATTGTTTATATATTTTTATATATAATTTAGGTTAGCGGCTAATGTTTCAACATAAAGGTAAGACGTTTTGAAGAATCACTTTGCTCTTCTATCCATACGTAATGAGTGTAATGCTGGACATAGTATCTTGAACATAGTATTATAGTATATAGTATCATAGTATCTTGTGGAACTGTTAAATGTATCTTCAATTGCAAATATTCCGTACATGAACAATCTTACAAAAATTATCTGAGGCATAAAGTAAACAAGGAACACAATTACTGTCCGTCTATCATCTGGTAGGATTTTCTTTTTTCTGCCAAAATATTAATAAATCAAATAAATTAAGATAAGAAGTGCTGGAGCCATCATTTTCTGTTGTTTCATTCATGTTGTGAAAAAGGGAGGAGAAGAGGAATTTGATGAAGTTCATTCTGACTATAATGTTATACAAAAACAACTTGAATAAATATGAAAATATTTTAGAAAAAATATTTTATCATACCTGAGAAATTTAAAACCCATTTAAAACTACATTTCATGCTACATAACTATGTATATCTTTTTATTTATTTTAAATCATTTTAACTATGTGATCTCATCGTGACGTATCTGTTGAAATTTCTGATTGGCTGTGGTAGACAATTAGCCTTCTAATCTAAACTCTGCACCACGCGATCTTACTTCAAGGGCCCACAGAGGTCTTAGTGCAGTGCAACTGTAGCTCTGCTTTTATACGAATGGAATTATGTGTCGTTCATTCTACCTGCTTTCATTATCTGTGTATAGATGGTATAGGATTTCTATTTACATTTACTTTAATTTATGCTATTATTTTAAACTTAACGTGAAATTTGGCCATGGCATTAAATATTCATTCCCATGTTTACCTTAGTGACTACAAGAAACCAAAAGAAAAATTCAATTGGTTGTCCGCGGGATTTGAGCCCGAGACCTCCCGAATGAGCGCCATAGACGTTTCCGAGATTTAATATTTTATGTGCACTATATATCAAGTAATTCTACTATAAAGTTGAACAATTGAAATATTTTATATATCAACTTCCTAGATTTTAAAAGATACCTAAGCATGTTTCTCCTAAGTTATGTTTTTGTGTTTTACACCTTCCCATTTATGTGATATACACAACGATAAAATATTTTTAACATACATTTCTGAGCAAATAGTTTGCTAATTCTTTTTCCATTATTTCAGGGTTAAATGCATTCTTAGAGCCAGTGATAAATTCATAATAATCCAAACACTATTGATTTCAGTTGGTCACAAAACGTGTATCTGCGGTGAAATTTCGAAAGCGAATTTGCGTGTAATATATTGCTTCCTGTATCGCAAATGATTGTTATAAAACTAAAACTCAGATACCACGCTGGATATTGCACTTGTATATTAATGCTAGCACAGAAACAAATCTGGATATGGAAAGATTCCAATATTTACATCGAGATCTGCTCTCGTCAGCGGACTTCAAGAGTTCATAGAAGCGGATATGTACTTCTTTGTGTACTCGTAAGCAATACCAGGGGATTAGGGAATGTGCAGACTATATAGAATCAAGAGGCAGAGAGAAGACCAGCAGAGGCTCGTATCCATCGATACGAGCTTCTTTAGTATATCGGTACTTAAGCTGAAGAGGTTCAGTGTCAATTAGAGCTTATGTGACGCTATACAGTCAATACCTTGAATAAATAAACGATGATACATTGACATGGATAGCAGAAGTCGTTAAAGCACTGATCGTAAACGGGAGGTCCTCGGTTCAAATCCAGTTAGAACCATCCCTACTTGATTGACTTTTTTTTTCCAGATTTTCCTCAGTCCTCATAACTGACAAACGCCAGGGGGTACCCTGTATAAGCCTGGAACGTATGTTCTCCAAATTTACTTTTTAACAGCCATTTCAGTGTCCACCACTTGTGGTGCCGTATATACCGTAAAATGGGACTTAAACACTTGCAAAAAGAGTGATTTATTTCGCGACAGGTTTAAAATGTTGGTTTCTTAGTTTTCAAAGATGTGAGAAAAGAGTTAAACGAAGCTATCAAAGATATTTTAGTTTGTAAATGGAATGTTTTGCATCTGGAACATACCAGAGCTTCTGCACAGAAGTCGGTGTAGAGAGTATTCACAATTCAAGCACAGTTAAAGTCGTTTTAATATATAGATTTGTTGTTAATACTGCCTTTACTTACGATTCGGATGTCACACAAAGGAATTTTGAAATATATAGGGTTTTGACAACGGGTACTGTAATGCCATATGAACCCATTAAAACGGTAATGTAATCGTTAGGTATGTTTTGCGAAACTTACTGTTCCATATAAAAATCATTAAGTGTGCCTAAAGGAATATGCCATATCAGAAAGTACGTGCAACGGTATGTCTTTCTTTACTTTTTCAAAGAAATTACATCACGTGTAGGTATAGTAGTGCAGAAGGTATTGCATTTAATACCGATATTTAATTGAAAATACACGTTTTGAGGTCTTGTGAATGAAAAAAGGCATTTTTAGAAGAAGGTGTGTGCGTGAGCTTATGTGTATGGACATTTGTGAACAACATATATCAAAAACGAAAAGTTGGTTCAAAATCAAACTTGGTGTTTGAGTTCAGCATCATCCAAAAGTGCAAGGAATTTCAAGATAAACTACCTATTCCAAACAATCCTTTATATAGAGCAGTTTAAAAAAAAGTTTCAATTTTCTCAAAAATAGCTCTAACGATTTTGATTAAAATATCACATGTTTAAGATGTTTGCATTGAAAAGAGAGGTTAAACAAATACAGAAACAAGTGATAATTATTTACAGGGATAGGAAAAAATTTGGCAAATAGAGAAAACTAGCGCAGGATAGAAAAGTAAATGAAAAGCAATGACTATTAAAAGGGGCAAACAGGTTATAAAGTATATAATTATATTGAAAAGCTTCCCTGTTAGCAAGGGGCTAGGGTCCGGCTCAAGGGTAGCCCAAGATGTATTTGTGCTACTCAAAAAATCATATCAAGATGTTTTCATGACAAAGGAAATACATTTCTTGCATTTTGTTGGAGTAGCCCTAGAAGTTCTCTTCGTTCTGGGCAACTTTTGCTTAACTGGTAGAAGCTAGATATTAGATTAGGTAAAAGGATTCCTACTATCTCGACTCTTAAGGGATCTTTGGCATATAGCACTCGGAGGAATGGACGAGATGAAGCAACTGCAGGAGACATTCGGGCTGAAGGATTGGGCAACGCAGACGACAGAGACGCATGAGTTCCCTAACAATTACAGACTTGACCAGCCGGCTGGAAGGCATTCAGCGGCAACCCACCCAAGCCACTGGGAGGTGACTCAGGTTCCTCTCCAACCGAGGAAAGCTTGACCCAGCAGTGGAGACTCGAAAGACCACAGAAAAATCCCATGAATGGGAATTCGAACCTGGGACCTTCCGAATACGAACCTCACGTTAATGTGGAGCCATTTCGCTTGGTTTAGTTTGCCCGCCTCGGTAGCGTGGATGGTAGCGTGTATGCCTCACGTTCAAGAGGTCCCGAGTTCGAATCTCGGTCAGGGTGAGTTACCTGCATAAGGTTTTTTCCATGGTTTTCCCTTATCCTGAAAGACGAATGTCGGGTAACTGTAAGCTGTATGGAACCTGGGCTCATTTGAGCATCATTTCATCCATTCCATTCACCGTCCAATGTGACTTTACGTTGGAGGACGTAAATTAAAAAGAAATCGCTTAGTTTGTTTAAACGGTAAGGAAATAACAGGAAAAATATTACTACATACAAGAGAGTATATCTTATAGAGCATACTATTTTAAAGAAAATTATTCGTTGTTATTGTTTAGAATGTTCAAGTATTTATACATTTTTCAAATAAGAATACAGTATTTGATTTTGTTACTCTCTTGACGATGTAAAGACAAATGCATATCAAATGCGTCACAGTGACCTGCATTTAGATGGTTTGAATATCGCTTAAAGAAAATTAGTACCAAGATAACTTCTGCAAATATTTATTTCAATTAACATAAATTAGATAGAGAAATAAGCTTTATAAAACATTTTGTACAAGAGAAGAAAAAGTTATGTGTGTGCTACATAGTGACTTTTTTCTTTATTTATTTTCTCAACAGTAACGTCAAACGTAAACTTTTTGTTTAAAAGCAACTTCTTCTTCTTCTTCTTCTTCTTCTTTCTTCTTCTTCTTCTGCTTCTTCTTCTTCTTCTTCTTCTTCTTCTTCTTCTTCTTCTTCTTCTTCTTCTTCTTCTTCTTCTTCTTCTTCTTCTTCTTCTTCTTCTTCTTCTTCTTCTTCTTCTTCTTCTTCTTCTTCTTCTTCTTCTTCTTCTTCTTCTTCTTCTTCTTCTTCTTCTTCTTCTTCTTCTTCTTCTTCTTCTTCTTCTTCTTCTTCTTCTTCTTCTTTCTCTTCTTCTTCTTCTTCTTCTTCTTCTTCTTCTTCTTCTTCTTCTTCTCTTTTCTTCTTCTTCTTCTTCTTCTTCTTCTTCTTCTTCTTCTTCTTCTTCTTCTTCTTCTTCTTCTTCTTCTTCTTCTCTCTTCTTCTTCTTCTTCTTCTTCTTCTTCTTCTTCTTCTTCTTCTTCTTCTTTCTTCTTCTTCTTCTTCTTCTTCTTCTTCTTCTTCTTCTTCTTCTTCTTCTTCTTCTTCTTCTTCTTCTTCTTCTTCTTCTTCTTCTTCTTCTTCTTCTTCTTCTTCTTCTTCTTCTTTCTTCTTCTTCTTCTTCTTCTTCTTCTTCTTCTTCTTCTTCTTCTTCTTCTTCTTCTTCTTCTTCTTCTTCTTCTTCTTCTTCTTCTTCTTCTTCTTCTTCTTCTTCTTCTTCTTCTTCTTCTTCTTCTTCTTCTTCTTCTTCTTCTTCTTCTTCTTCTTCTTCTTCTTCTTCTTCTTCTTCTTCTTCTTCTTCTTCTTCTTCTTCTTCTTCTTCTTCTTCTTCTTCTTCTTCTTCTTCTTCTTCTTCTTCTTCTTCTTCTTCTTTTCTTCTTCTTCTTCTTCTTCTTCTTCTTCTTCTTCTTCTTCTTCTTCTTCTTCTTCTTCTTCTTCTTTCTTCTTCTTCTTCTTCTTCTTCTTCTTCTTCTTCTTCTTCTTCTTCTTCTTCTTCTTCTTCTTCTTCTTCTTCTTCTTCTTCTTCTTCTTCTTCTTCTTCTTCTTCTTCTTCTTCTTCTTCTTCTTCTTCTTCTTCTTCTTCTTCTTCTTCACTTCATGGATTAGGCTCTCGCCTGTTCCGTATTCACAGAGTCTCCTTCCATCATTTCCTCGGCCTCCCTACGTCCCTCTTTCCTTTAGGACTATATTGGAAAACTACTTTTGGCAGTCTTGTATCATCCATTCTTCCAACAAGTTCAAACCATCTTCTTCTGTACCTATCCATTCTTGAGGTGATAGCTTCAACTTGTAATTCATGTCTTATGTTTTCATTTCTGACTCTATCTTCTCTTGTACATCCTTTTGTTCTTCTCAAGAATCTCATTTCGCAACTTTGTATTCTGCTGATGGCTCTTTGTGTAGGTACCCAGTTTTCACATCCATAAAGTAACGTTGGGACCGCCATGGTATTATAACATTTTATTCTTGTTTGAGATCTTGTTTTATTCTTTAGGGTTTTGTGAATTGTTCCACACATTGTTTGAAATCTCATTAATTTTTTGATCGTATCTTTATCTTTCTCATTGTTGATTTCACACTCTAAATAATTGAAGGAGGATACTTGTTCCAATACTTTGTCATTAACGACTATTTTCGACCTTATTGATATTTTGCCCCAGTTTGCCATTATTTTTTACTTTTCAATATTAAAACTTTTGCATATTTGGTTAAGGTGGTGTATTGAACGTTGTAGATCATCTTCTGTTTCCTGTATAATTACTACGTCATCTGCATATAGTAAAATATTTAAAATATTTCCTTGGGCTACTTTTAGGCCTGCGACAATGTCTCAAATTTTGGATTATTTTATTAACATAGATGTTAAAAAGTGTCGGTGACCTACTATGCAATGGTCTGGTAACCCTTTCATAGGACACTTAAATTACTCAGATTTTTCACAGTAAAGGTAAAACGGGTTAAAATTAGCATAAACGTTTCATCAGCAATGTAAGTGTTGAATATTTCGTACCAAAAGCCTTCTTCTATACATACAGAGAGCAGACAAAACGATCAAGCGTTTGTAGCAGTGTGTATAGCATACAGAAGTACAACAGCTCAAACATTGCCTTTGTTACAATTATTTTATAGTGCCTTTGACAGGTTAAGTAACGCAGTAAGAGTCGTATTCTGGCCATCGGAGGTCAGGAGCAAATCTTACTGCTATTCACCTCCTCTATCTCGGTGAGGAAGTTGACTCTACGACCCCGGTCATTCTACAACCTCACACCTCGACTAACAAGTGCTTAATCCAGGCCTTTTCAAGTGAGGTGCCTTCAGTGTGATGCACCGGCAGTAGCACCGGCGAGGTGGAGGAAGGCAAACAAACACTAGTAGTAAACCCATATTATTCATTTTACCTTCAAAAGATGCAAAGATATCTGCGCCATTCGTAGTAATTTTTGAGGGGAATAATGCTAGTAGTTCTGCAGTAAAAAAATCTCGTTCGACCCTCTTACAAAACTGGATAGTTGTGCTGTGTCACTTATGACAGTTCTTTCATCGAGAGCAATGAGTACTTTTCAAAAGTGCTGCAAGTGCTCTCTCAGGTTGGCACCAAGTTCCTGTACCCGACGAGAGATGTTTTGTTTGGATAAGCTTATCGTCTCAAAAAGAGTCACAGCAGGTGGGCACAATACTTTCGAGCAGTCTATTAAACATTCCTTTATAAATTCACAGTCAGTAAAGCATTGTTCATCTTTTGCAATTTTCGGTGCAACAATATAACTTGCTTGAACCGAGCTTAAGTACCTTTAGGATAGGGAAATAAAATAATTGTAGAGCACCTGCCTGCCGTGCTAGGGGTCCCGGGTTCGATTCCCGGCGGTGTGGGTGGGGTTTTTTCTCTGACCAAGTTAATTCCCCATCTTCCCCAGAGTCTGGAACTGTGAATGAAAGTGTGAATGTGTGCGTGATCTAATGATTAAAAACCAACAAATACGAGTTAACACCAAAGTATGTTCCAAAGGAGAACGGCCGTCGATATGACCATTGCAACATAATTATCTTTTTTGTTTTACTATACAACAAACGTACATCTGAAAATAAACATTCTTAAAGACACAAATCCAAAATACATGTCAAAATGTATGTAAAATGCTTGTTTAATATCTTTTACATCTTGAGAATTTGGTAATTCTGATTTTAGTTTAGAAATTTATCCGTTCCTTGTTTCGTCAACAATGACATTAGATTGACGCACATTTATTTTGTTAGTGCCGTTGAGCAGCTAAAAAATTTAGGCTTAAAATGGCATAACAAATTAAACATTGGGCTTCCCGTACGGTATTGACAACAAAATATAAATCTTCCCATAGAGAATTAAACATTTTGTAATGAAGGAGAAACTATAATAACTGTTTCGCTATTGGTAAATCCTATTTAACACCACCTCTGCGTTGAGGATACAGAGAGTGAAAGGGAGACTATTTATGTTACTCTGTCATACACACAAAATAGCCGCTACGTGAGGAAAACACTGGGACTGCAGCACCGGTGCACCCCAGCACCAAGTGCTCTAGTTGGAAAGGACTGGCTTAAGCTCTATGAAGAGAAGACACACTTCATACCCACCTGCGGGCTGCCCCGGGCTGCCCTCATCCTGCCAACACTCTTGCAAGGTTTCGACAGTTGTTTACTTCACAAGTTCATAACCTATCGCAAAGGTCCTGCTGCGCTCGCACACATGGATTGTTGGTACAGCGCTGTCTAATTCCTTATTTTACAGATACCGTATTTTTATATAAACCAAATAATCCAAAGGGTGACTTGTTCGACTTCCAGTTTTTAATTCTATACATTTTTTTATCCCATTACATTATTCAGGTAATATTTCTTCATAATATCAAGATGATAAAATGCCGTTAGTTAACCGTTATGGAAGCAAATCTAAATGTAAACACTAAAAGCTTACAGGAATTATGTATATAAGGATGACACCGGAAGTAGTGATTGGTAAAATTAATAGTCTTATAAATAAATGCTAGGGATTAATGCATAACGTGAGGAGTTCGATTTACAATTTACAGATGTTAAGGAGTCATTAGCAAGGAACGTTAATTGTTGAGGAAAATCTGTGTAGTTAAGGAATTAGGAGCTATGGTGGATTCAGGCCACAAGAAATCCTTTAGCTCAAGGTCGCTTTCTTGGAAATGTGTACCTTTTATATATATATATATATATATATATATATATATATATATATATATATAAACTTTTTTTAAAGACCGGAACGGGTACAGAGTAAGTCGTTTAGAACATTTCTTGTTTTATTGGCTTGTACTGTGAGATATATGAAGGGTTCTATTTGCTTAAATGTTATTAGATCTGCATTTGTTCCAAGTGATAAATGTATGGCTCCAGAGAACGCAAGGTTTTCTTCCGTTTATAGGTCCATCTCTGCTCCTTTAAAAATATACGTAAGTTCTTTCCTAACACAGTGTCTCCTCGCCGTACCTTCAGCAGCCAATGTAGAGTAGCAGCAACCAACCACACTACAAAATTATGAAATTTCGTGTCTTTGAAGCGAAATTCCAGTTGTACCAACTGTGGTACCAAACTTAAGCATTGTTCTGGACGAAGTTTATGTAGTGCGTCTCGGATGGAGGTCCAAATCAAGTCAGCCCGCTGACAGTTGTACAAGCGATGCTCAAGTGTATCATCTTCCACACATACGCCACAGATCTTCGAATTCACTCTCCCGTGACGTTACATCTTTTCTGCAGTTGGAACCGTTTCATTAACAACTTCATAAACAGTTTCTCTCCAGAGCGATGGAAGGTTACAGCCTTCAGAAGTCAGAAAATTACATTAAACCTGTAAGTGTGCCAGTTCTGACAATTAAAAAAGAGAGCTCATATAATTAGGAAGTCAGAGATTAAGCACAGAGTAAAAGTGGTGCTTCAGGCACGAAAGACAGAAGTTAAGAATTCAAAACGTATGATATAGGAAGTTTGTTGGAGTAATCACAAAGTAGGCGGGACTAATGTTGCTAAAAGAACATGTACTGCTACATGTTTTGCCTTACATAAATGTTTCGCTTTTATGCCTTATCGCCAGTCCATGTCGCCAGAAATCCAGATAGGGTTATATATATTATTTGGTGGTTGCCACAAAAGATTGTACGACTGGTATTTCAGCTTCTCATGCAAATATTTGCTTCTCATTGTCATTACCAGTGATTTTAAAACGGAAAATACTGATACGTCAGAAATTTGCAGACATAATGCTTAAATAATTACTATTTAGAAACAGTTTAATTCTTCAACCACACACAGTTGTCAACTCGTTTCATATAGTTAATTTATTAGTATCCATTAAAAGCATCAATCAATATAATTTATACTTTCTGCTCTCAGACCCACCCACACATACAAGTTCACCACTGTAGCAGCTGGCAGTTGAAGAGTCATCAATGACATTGATATATTCATGGAATTACAAGTATCGCAAACTGGGAAACTTCGTTATCAAGAAATAGAAGGAATCGAAGTGGTGCGCTTACAGTCCGTAAAATGGAACATTTCTCTGTAATATCAAAAGAGATGGTGCACATAAAGAGGGTTTGACACAAAGTGTATAGTTTAACAAACTCTTCATTTTTCATTCAGTGTAAGTTTGCCTGACTCATGATTTTCGAGTTACAGAAAGTTATAAAATGTTCCATCACAGTGGAGAGTTGGCTGTTTACTAATAATTAGACAGGTCCATTTTATTCTTCATATTATTGCAGAAACATTTAGATCAAAGTAGTTGAGTTTGGTTTTTGAGACAAGATGAAGATTTGTCCACATATAGGGGTTTAGTTGGAGGGAATTAGGTAAAGAAGACTTATTTATTTATTCAATGTGAACATTACAGGTTTCCCCATTTACAATGTTCACTATAAAGTTACAATATGAACAAAATATATCAAAAACAACATAAAATTAATTAAAAAGTAAATGATAACAAAACAAAAACAAACACAAACAAGTCGGTAACATTGGTACACATGTACAGTAAGTCAATTATTCTACGTTTGGTAATAAATAATCACAGAATAAAGCAGAGTTTCTGATTTTCATACTAAATATATCAATATTTAAAAGATGTAATTTATTGTATCAATAGGTGAATATTTACAGGAATCAGTATAACCTCCTGAGGGGGGGGGGGGGTATTACGAAATTTGTTAGGTGCAACATTTCGAGCGTAAGAACGTATTAATTGTTTTAGGTTAGGGTCATCAATCATATTCTGAAGTAATTTGTAAAGGAAAAGCAATAACTGACAATTTCTCCTATGTGATAGACTTCTAAAGTCGAATAAATGAAGCAATGAATTATATGATATAAACTAAGGTATTCAACAAGATGTGGATACCATACCTTTTTACACTGCATACAGACATGCATATGCATGCATGCACGCACATATACCATGCGTGAGAATCTTTTTGTATTTTTTTATTATTATTATTTAAGGACAGAGGGACGTGTGGAAAGCACAATGCTTGCGTTTAACTACACACTTTTGAAAAATCAAAATTCATGAGTTTGCTTTGTCACAGGACAATGAAATTCATACCATCTAACAAGCAACTATTTCTTAATATGTTGATAAAGTAAAACATGTAATATAAATTAATAACTTGTCTCAGATGCTTTCTAAGGTGACGTCAACAAACGAAATTTTCTAAACACATGTTATTATTTAGTTACACATAACCGCCATAATTGTTTTCACAAAGAATCCAATTTTTTAGGAGAAATAAAGTACTCAGTTATGCATAAAATGACCGTGTTAAAATTTTTATATAGTGAAGTATATAGACAAAAAAGTTGAATTTAATACCATTATTGTTTCCCTTAAAATGCACACATTTTATATTTTTAAAAATTCAAAATGTTTTACCTGAAAATATCTTTATGGTCATTTTATTAAACATAATGGTTTGTGACACTACAAAAAGTTTCAGACCTCTAACATAAGTGGTTTCTGAGAAATGTGTACCCAAACATGTAAAATTGAAACTTGTGGGAAAATGCAAAAAACTAAAACAACAGGTTTTTCAGCTAACTCACCAAAAGTTACAACATTCCTGTACCATAATCCTGTACTTTTATGCAACAGTTTGGATAACAATGATAGCTCTACGGTTAGAATACTCTTCTGAGCTCCACTGTTATCTATGCAAAAGCTGTTGTCATGATCTGTTGAATGTGAGACAATTTTTTTCTAGAAGCTGAAAATTTACTGCAACTAGGAAGGTTAGATACACTTTCAATGTCACTGTTTTTTGTGTTTTTACGACAAAACACTGCCTTTCTCCAATCAAAACGATTCACTCTACCCATATTTATAGCAAAGCTTCAAATCACCTTGAATAAATAACACTCAAGTCGATAATTTGAACTGTAAACAAAACTGCAACTATAATCCACATGTACTTCAAGTGTAAACGATTCACCATATTGCGAGAGCCTTCTGCAAATACACATGCAGCCACATCTGCAGCAGAGATACCAACAAGCATAAAATTTACCACATAACTCTGCTGCCACAAATCACAAAGTTATAACAATTTTAATTTCAATGGTTGTGTATGTATTTAAATGGGGGCGTGGACATGGTGACGCCATATTTAAATCACCATTTAAAGGGTTTAAATATTAAGAATACCTATAATGCAATATATCATTGGATTCGTAAAATCTTGCAGATTTTTATAAGGCATAAAACAAAAATTCGATTTTTTGAGGCATTCACAGGTCCCACTGTCCCTTGTTTTACACTGCATATAGACATGCATGCACGCACATATACCACGCGTGTGAATATTTTTCTATTTTTTATTATTAAGGGGAGGGATTCAGGCGGCCTTAGAACGTTTGTTTCTGATGAAATCTCCGCTTCAAGGTTCTGGGTGGAATGTAACATCCTACGCGGTAAAGAAAGTAAACACGGTAATATGCTCTTGAATTTTAATCGAGCAAATCTGGATGAGACTAACAGAATATCGATTACCAGGAACAAGATGTATAACGAAGCAACGCTGCATAACAAATGACAGCGGCGCAGTAGTTAGTGCTTGACCTTGTTTATAGCACAGGAAGTTGAAGTATTCGAGAAGCATACAAGTGCAGTATGAATAGCAGGACAACTATGTCAAGGTTATACTGATTACAGAAGGCCACATGGTATGTGCTCTAGACTGTAAATCGTGAGATATGACAGGAAGATCTCAGCTACTTTACTTGATTAAAAAGGACCTTCCCCTCCTCGGCAATTAAAATGCCATTCTGGTCGGAGGGGAGGGTGTACTATTCGTTTCAAGGTGGAATTATTGTATCAGCCAGCGATGCAACTACCAACTTCCGCATGCGAGATGGGAATCCCAAACACACCATATCACAGGCACGTGGCTTTGAAATCTGTCGGTTTTCTTTAAAGTAATCTTCTGACATCCTCAGACTTTCAAACAGTTATACGTCCTATTTCTAAGAGTCACTGTCGGCTTTCAAAGACAGTCTAGAATCAGATGAATTAATGTGATTAATGTTCAATCAATGTCAACTTTGTCATGCATTTATAATGCTCAGAGAGAGAGGGTGATTTTGCATTAATTATAAAAACAAAAGCGCCCGAGATATATTGTAACGACCCGAGAAATAACAAGTACTATAGGCAGTTGCCTAGAGTGCGTGCGGGATACAGGTGACAATAAGATTTTCAGATGATGTTCTCGAGCCCTTTATTCTATCTTAAGGGCTTGCGGTCCGGTCTGTAGCTACCTGAGTTTATGAAAAAGTCTGACCGGTGTTAAACTTGTTTCTCATACACAAGTTTTAAACATATTGTGCTACGAACGGCCTGTGGAAGTACTGCATTGGTCATTTAGGTTGACTCAATTCGTACAGCTTCAAATACATACTCGCTCTGAGCGTTTTGTTAATGCAGATTCACCACCTACCTTAAATTTAACTTTAATTTGAACGTTGTAGCACTCCGATACTTGCAGTGTGGTTCTAGCCCTGTCCCAAAGCTACAATTTAACAACCTTCACCAGATATAAATTAAAATTTGAAGTTGTACTTAAAAAATGAATGGATGCGTGAGTGTTTTTTGTTGTTGTAATTTTTACGTCCTCCAACGTTAAGTCATATCGGACGGTGAATGAAATGGGTGAAATGATGCTCAAATGCGTCCAGGGTCCATGGAGCTTAGAGCTACCCAACATTCCTCTTTAAGGTTAAGGGAAAATCCCGGAAAAAACCTTACACAGATAATTCACCCTGACCGAGATTCAAACTCGGGACCTCTTGAACGTGAGCCAGACACACTACCATCTACGCTACCGAGGCGGGCGTATGGCTGAATGGGTGAAAGATAAGAAGGTGGGATGTGTGAATGATCAAAGAGGTGGACGATTGGGGAGACAAACGAATAGATGCGTTAATGAACTGAATTCTTCGAGTCATTATTGCCATGCATCACCCCCTCCCCCCCGCCTTTCAAACTTAACCTTATGCTAGAAGGAAGGGATTAGGATTAGTATTTACTATGGAGGGGATTCGGCATGGAGACCAGTCGTGATCCATTCTACCAATACTCCCTAGCAGGGCACCCCGGGGAGGAAGGATGAGGCGAGAGGAGACAGGGTGGCCATCCCAAGGAGCCACGACGGTGCAGATGGCAGGGTCCCTACATTTTACTTAGAGACCTCCCCCGCCAGTCTAGGACAACGGACATGGTCCCGCTACTGCGGTACGGAAACGGGCCCAGCAGCCAGTTCGCAAATGGTCCCGGCAGTCGGTCCTGTAATGGTCCCGGCAGCAGGCCGAAGACCGGCAACCAACCTACCGGAGGAGAATGTAGTTTTCCTCAGAGCATATCTTCCTGCCATGCACCGCCGGGACGCCCGTCGAAACTTCTACCCTGAAAGAGACACCAGATGAGAGATGAAGTGAAATGATAATGGAGATGAAATGGATGGACAGGAAATTCGGGAATGTAATTAACCTATCCAGCGACACGGGAGAACTCTTGGGTCAGGTAGGTCGGCCACGGGTATTGAACTCAGGCCTCCCGAATGCGGGCCACAGACAAAACCACCTCAGTCATTCCGCTGGGTTTCTAGAAGGAAAATTATATTGTTATTTAAGCGTAATTGTCTAATTTTGAGGTAATTAATGCGTATATACATTTCTATCGATATAGTCAAATTAAATTTTAACCTCAAATAACATCTTTGAAATTCGTGTTAAATGGTCATTGCGGTATAAAATAAAACCAAAGCACATACTTTTTATGAAGATGACAGCAAAATTAGTGGAAAAGGCACTTCAATGTTTAAAGCAACATAATCTTATTTCCTAAATAAAACTATGAAAATTGTTCTGTACATTTAGTTGAACATAAACTTTTTATTTTTACTTCCTCTACTGCTATGTACCCAAAAACAGCAGTCCAACATTTCGCCGGAAATATATGTTCTGAGACTCCCTGATCTTTTTCTTAAAAAAGTACAGATTGAACCTTGATACCTTGATACTTAGTGATAATGAAGTATGTCTAATTTTTGAGATAACTCTTCGCTTCTTTCTGTATACTTTCAAAATTTCTGTTTTGCATTATTGAACGTTGTTGCAATTAACTTTATCCTTGATAATTAATGATATCAGAAGACTTCAAGTTATCGACTCGCGTATCTGCCCAGAGAGTTGCTAGAATTTTATTCTTGATAGATCTCGACTTGATATAAGCAAATGCAAACTTTTACAGACTAAATGAAAGCATGCAAAACAATGGGGAAAATGGCACAGGTTCTCCTGTAACATGCAGTGTTACCTGAGTTTGAAGCTGAATTAGCTGTAGCACTAAAACACTTTGTGCTTGGTAGCTTACTCACATTAAGTTTATCTGTTTCACTAACCAAGATCTATGAAGCCAGCGGAAACAAATCAAAACTTAAGATGCGAGATAATACAACACTTACAAATATTTATTATTTCCTTCTATTTGTTAGTTTGTTTTCCGCAAATCAAGTTGTGTGGGTATTCGCAAGACTAATTTCCATTAATACTTTATTTTACCAATGTAGAACAATGGCATTGAATAAAACTGAGTGCAGTGTGGAACTATCAGCACTAAAATAACAGAACTGTGCCTTAAAATATGCAGAAACTTTTTTTTCTGCTATGTGGTACGTTACACTTATGACCAATATAACAGGCATATTACCTCATACACAGGAATAAAGTTTATTGAAACCTTTATTGAAAAAGTAATGTGTGAGTGGCCGGTCACTGACAGAACATAATATTGCGACATCTGAAAATGACTAAAAAGAACATTGTTTAGATCCGTCTGTACACAGCAAAGTATTGATAACATAATTCTGTGAGTAAGATATCGTCTTTACAGCTTTTTGTAAAGTGGACATCGAGTATCGGAGCTCAAATATGAGTATCGATATCAGATATCGAGAAATAGTGGTATCGTTCCATAACCACATTTTATAAAACATCTTTGTGGTGTCTGTACCTGTGTATTTGTGCATGCCTGTGTCTGCGTCTATCTGTGAAATTTAAAAACAAAAATTCTATTAAATACCAAGCTAGATTTAAGTTCAGTATCTTCCAAAGATTTGTCATATAGGTTTTAAAAAGTTTCCCACTCTAAAATACCATTTACTGAAACATTTTTCGAAAATTTTGAATTTTTCAAAGATGCTTCTAAGGATTTTAATTAGAATCCAACATGTTTTAAGATATTTTCATGACAAATACAAGAAATATCTTGGCTTCTGTATGATTTTTTAATAATTGCTAAACCGTAAGAGATAGCCAGTATCTTACTACATAATAATGCAGACTTTTTCTCTTTTTTTCTTTTTAATTATCGCCCTCCAACTTACATCATATCCTTCGATGAATGAAATGGGTGTAATTATGCTCAAGTGAGCCCAAGCTCCATAGAGCATAGAGTTGTCTACCTGATATATTTCAGATAACTCACCAAGATTCGAACTCGCAACCTTTTGAAAGTGAGGCAGACATTCTATTCTATCGCCTACGCTGTAAAGGCAGGCGATGCAGATATTTTTGAAGCACACAGTTTACGTAATATATCGTTTTATAGTGTGGAGTTAACCATTTTCGAGATATACGTTGATATCGTTTGGATTTTTTAAAGACTTATATTTTCCTTAAATACGAAATATATAATATTTTTTTTTCTTTTTCCTCTTGTTGATAGAAAGAAAACATGACTTCAAAGCCTTCACATAGGACCAGCTCCTAAGAAATGACTATCACTTAAGTATAGTGTATGTTCCTATTCTCACTGCAGCCACAAGGAAGTATATAATAAAGTAATTTTTACAAATATTTATCTCCATTAATTTGAAGTAAATAGAAGAATAATGCTCTGTAAGAATATTTGTTGCATAAAGAATAAAGAAAATCATGTAAATGCAGCACATCATTTTCTACATATTGGACGTTCACTAGTAATACAAAATGGATTCTTTTTTGTAATTTACGTCCTCCAACGTTAAGTCATATCGGACGGTGAATGAATTGGATGAAATGACGCTCAAGTGAGTCCAGGGCCCATGGAGCTTAGAGCTACCCAACATTCGTCTTTAAGGATAAGGGAAAAGCCCGGAAAAAACCTTACTCAAGTAACTCACCCTGACCGAGATTCGAACTCGAGACCTCTTGAACGTGAGGCCGACACACTACCATCTACGCTACCGCGGCGGGCTCAAAATGGAATTGAGTTAAGTCAAAACTCAAATATATAAAATATGCCCTTAATGTTTTAGAATATTTAAAATATATAGAACTTTTTGTTAAGTTCTTAGGCTTGAAATAATACACAAGTTTTCCTGTTTTAATTACACGATGAGGTTTGTAAGGAAAATGCGAGCAAAATACAAATACAATACAAATGAGGAAACAGAATGTAGTCTTTTTGTTATTTACTGCATGTTGGCATATTATTGTACCAGTCGGGTAAGTTATTTTTGTTTCTTTAGATTCACACTGCAGTAACTAACCGGTCGTTTTCTTGAAGTGTGTATCTATAAAAACCCAAGACGGGGAAACAAATTCAGAATCAGAAGGGCTGCATATATAAAAGAAATACAGACGCAAATATAGGTGTATATCGGACACTAAAGCCCTTGTTCTTAGCTGAGAGAAATATTAACACGTATTTGTGTTCTATCTGCAGCTCTTGTGTATGTCAGCTAGCTATTTATTGAAATCGTTCTGGATTTGTATATATGTATATTATATACAAATTCCTAGATGTGTGTAGATCTCGAAACTGAAGGCTGAGAAGTAACAAATGCAGCTCTAGAACGCTGACCATAAACAGCCGACAAATGCAATCCATATATACAGCTGTTGGCATTTTGCAAAATCGGCAGGTTGACATTACTCCAACCACTTTTCAATTTGAGGTTAGTTTGTTTACGCTTATTTTAACCTGAAGGATTTATAAGTACAATACACAGAGGTGGATGAGCCCCGCATCATCTGAATATTGTTGAATCATGTACCTGATTAACATGAAACTCGGGTACATAAGGCAACCTAAAAATTATTATTTGTGCTTTTTTCTACTTAAAGTTTTCTCAAGTTTTTCAATGAGGTATCCTGTACTTTTGTACCGATTCAGATAGTTCTCTTCAATAACTTTTCAACAAATACCTACACATATAATTTGTGAACCTATCACTGTTCAATAAAAAGCAGATTTAAGGAATAAGTAAGATTATTTGTTACTCTAATTTGACTGTCCTTTAATCATATCCATGAGAGCATGTCTATTTATCTGTCCCTTGTCATACTCATACTCATCGAAATTTATTTATGTAATTCTCATTTGTATCCAGGAAACATTTTTATTGATACTGATTGAGTTACTGACCTATGGGATTGAATCTGGCTTCAAGTGACGCCAGTTTGCCTTAGCAACATACAGGATGTTAATGAAATATATCGAAATAATTTCAGCGACTGTAGACGTGACTAATAAACAAGTTGAGGTAGGTAATGCATGGTCTGCGGCTAAACATAACGCAGTTAAATGCGTTAAACCTAAATGGCTTCAGATGCTAAGTTAGTATTTAAACCAGGTGGGTGCAATTCTTGGATTAGAATATCTCTAAAACTGCTTCCCGAATATAGAAATACCAATTCTTAGTCGCTCGTTATTGGCGTTCTCAAGAGTTAATGCCTCAAACATTTCTCAAACCTCGAAATAATCACCTGCCAGTGCGACACTGAACAGCGATTAACTGCCTTCTTGCATCCTGTAGCCTACACCAATGGTGCTTCTGCAACTGTTCTACTGGCCCAGTCCGTAACGCCGGAAGCTGGTATACTTAAAGTCATCGGTTTGGTTCCTCTCATGTCATTTTTTTCTTTGTCCTTTTAATACGTAAATTCTAATAGGTAGAAGTGGCGTGATTCGTAACTAAGAACTGATTGGCCAATGCCAATACACTTTTTTGGGGACACCTGAAGTCTCACACTGCACCTGAAGTCACCTGAAGTAGTGTATGAAACGTCAATTACCTCAGAAGAGCACCTAACTCCCGAATAATAACGTGTAAAGTTATTCGCCATACACAAGGACTTTTGGACAGAGTACGACAATCGTTCCTTTGCCGCTGTGAACTTTGCATTGAAAACGCAGATCGCTATTTCGAGCAGTTCCTATAAGCGTGATCTGAAGAGTTGCATTTACTTTTATTTTATTTAAGTTCGCTCACCCTTTAAACCACCTCCCATTTAGACGTACAGCATGTGAAAGTATTAAACACGATTCTATCTTTGTTAGAAGCAATTGTAATTAATTGCACTGACAATATGAAATTACTCCGTAAAATACACAAAGTTGTACAAGAATTAAAAGCTTAGACAACACATTGAAAAAAAACAAAAAAAAAAACAACCAAACGAAAAAAAAATGAAGGAGACTCAAACTCCTTAACTTTCACTTGATAGCTGAAGTCATAACCATTGCCCTAGAACGAATGCTCCGATACGTCTCTCCATGTCCATGTGTTGTGTCCACAAGTGGTATCATTAGCAGTGGTGTACTGACACTTTAGAAACTTATAGCCGCATCTTCCACATTTGAACCAACAGGCCATTAGTATTTTATCTCAAATTACTTGTTTAAGATATCCCCACCTGCTCTAAAAATATTTTGGTGTAGTTCATTAACATCCTGTATTTTGAAACACGGGTACCTGTCAAATCCTCCATCGTAATATTCTATCTAATCTTAACAAAAAGGATATGATTCTAATTTAAATAGCTGTTGGTTATGGAGATCGGTAACGATCTCATCGTAAGGCTGCGAATTTAGTTAGCAATAACAATAATGCATTTGATCGTGGTCCAATTTCACATAGAACAGTGTCAGGCATTCTAAGGTAATTTACGGAAGCATAGACGACTTACCAAAAGCAATTGCAAATGTTTGAAATACTTCATTGAATGTTCTGTTCTATGTGCAGGTGCATATACAACAAATTTCACATATCATCCAATACAACCCTAAGTGTCCTATTGAAAATCCTTAAAGTGACAAGCAACATCTTTATAAAATTCAACTTTAGCATACATTTTCAATGAACGATCCAGACACACATATATAGTTTCGTAAATTAATGATAGTCTAGTTTTCTCAGATATTGTATTCCCAAAAGAAGCCACGTTCTGCCTGAATGAATTTTTCAACAATCAGATGAAAATTCATAATGGATGGAGGATAACCACATAAAGTTTCTCCATAAACTCAATATCTGTGGTATATTGTTATATATTGGTATGGTATATTGTTTCATCTTTAGAAAAACATTAAACGTTACTAAATACTAGGAAATTGAATTGTTTCCATATTCTATGCCCGAAATTGACACCTTTTTCCAAGGCGGAGCTCCATCTCATTTTGCACAGATCATCCGGCATCACTTAGATCAGGATTTTCCACAACGATGGATTTTCAGGAGAGGTCACAGACCGACCAACTAGATCTCCAGATTTGTCACACCGAGCCAACAGTCTCCCTCGTGTGGGCTCCTCTTCGTGGTTGAGGGAGACGGTCAACAGGCCCACTCACGTGTAGGCCGTGCGTGGAGACCCATGGATAAGGTTTTTAGATTCTTGTCTAGTTTAGAGTTTAGGATTTAGTGAACGAAATTTTTAGTAGGTTTTGATTGATGTGTTTTTATGTACGTGTATTTTAATAGGTTTTGTTACACTTGTATAGTTTTTAGAAAGTTTTATATCTGGCTTTTGCCATGACTAGTTTTTTAAAGGGCGCTGATGACCGCCGTAGTTGAGCGCCATCATCATCAGATTTGTCACATTTGGACTTCTTTTTGTGCTGCCATTTGAACTTAATGGATATACAGGAAGACCCAAAAATTATTTCTGTAGCATCGAAAAATGGAAGTGATGAGAGACATTTTTAAATCCTAGTCAAGCTATTCCTTAATTTGTTTCTATGACCGATTGTTAAAGCAGCTGACGGCTGGTAGATGGACAGAGAACTTAGAAGGTGAACTACCTTTGTTTTTGTTTTTATTATTTATTTGTTTTTAGACTGAGTGCTTACTGAGAAGCTACTGATGATTACTGTTCCGAATATTTTTTAAAAAGTATAGGGTGTACATTTAAAATATTTTACACCGAAAGTAGCAAACCAATCAGTAATATGAGTATATTTTGAGTTCCTGAACATGATATCACTTCAGATTTTCTGTTAATTAGCCACATGCCCCAAAAGCTTTTTAGATGACGTGGCACTTTCACATAAGTTTGAATATCGTTTGTGTTGTACCTTTTTCCCGAATAGCCTCGTAGCCGTGGTCGCTAAAGCGTATGTCTCTAGCGTTCCGCCGCGTAGGGGGTTATGGGCTTGAGTCCCGCCTTGGGTATGGGGATTTATGTGTATAGTGTATATGTCTAAAAATACAGAAAATAAACAGTAAAACAAACTAAAAAAAATCAATTTAATTCGTAATTACTTTTTAAAAAGCAGGAAACTTCTAAAGTTGCACTTCCGGTGCAGCGTCAAAATATAGCAATACACATACCACAGTAGAGAAGGTAGAAAGTATTCGATCGCTCTCTGACAAGGCGGGGGAGGGGATTCATTACGCTTCAGAAGACTTAAAACATGCAGTTGTTTCACATTATGTGTTAATCAGCAGAGCGCGGCTGTTTCGTTTTTAAATCCTTTGAGTCTGCCAATGTCAACAGCCACAGTTTTGAGTGTTGAAGAATTGCTTTGACTGTTACTGTGTAGTTTACTCACACGGTTGGTACACAGAGGCAGGAATGTGTCAGATTGAGCTGACAGGTCCACTTCGGGAGACCACCTCACCGGCAAGTCTGGTTTGTTGCCAAGGTATAATTGCCCAATTGTCCCCAATGTGGAACACAAACAGTAGTGATGTAATTCGGCAATACTGAGAAACTGATTCGTAATCTCGACAAGGGGTATGACCTCACATCCACACTTCTCGACGGTTTTCCACACATTTTACACATAGGAACCAACGCAATTACGAACGCCTTAGATATCAACTCACAGCGGTTTGAACTGCAGGGTTTCGTTTCCGAGGAAGCTATAATCATCTTATAATTATTATTAAGCTTAAATGCATTTAATGCCTTGAATATAATTCATTTGTTTCGATAGCTGGAGATACAATACAAACCAGCAGCATTATTTTTTTCAGAAGTCGTTCATTTAATTTCTGTTTTGGAAGTATATACTTAGGAGTTTTATTCGTCAATGTAACATTTTATCTTTTAGATTGACCATTGTTTTATAACTCAACAGTTTGGTAATGATATAATATCTGATGACGTGGTGATTTTCTTTTAAACTGAACGTGAGATTAAATTATTTGTATTCAGTATATCTTGTAATAAGGTTATTTATATGGAATTTATTCCACTCTCGAGATTGTAAGCTTAAACAGAGCTTAAGCACTCCGAAACTTATTGGATAATTTCAAAACCTTCCGTGCTATTTATTTATTACAACGTGCCCTGACTATCTCTTTCATCTTGCCTCAAAGTCATGTACATCTAACAGTGTTGTTTTCAGGAGAACATGATTTGTTTCCTTACGCCATTCTTTAAATCCCGCGCGTAAAATCAAAACAATATAAGAACAATATGTGTAACTAATTATTTTGTTTGGTTAGGTAGTCAGACTAAAAAAATTCAATGATCCGTCCGGTTGCTTTTAACCATGGCAACATTCTAGCATGACAGTAAATTCTTCAAATGATCCGCATTTTTCTGGTGAACCAATAAATCTCAAATACAGTGAGATACGCACCATTTATGACAACTTATTATGCTGTAAGTACTTATGTCCCAGGCTTCATAGTTTAGACCACTATTAGGTTAAATTGAAATTAATCGTCCTTCCGGCCTGCGCCGAGGCATCACGCTTTGGCTCACGGTATGCGGCCCGGGATCGATCCCACCTCTGCGGTGCGGGTTTCAAGTCCCGGTTATAGGACCGGTGTTCACTCAGCTTCGTGAGAAAGTTGAGGAGCATAACAACAGGTAAGCGGCCCTGGTCAGGAAAGCCAACTTTCCGGCTGAGGGTGCCTAGCTGCTGACCACATATCCTCCCCGTATCGGTACCCTTTACATTCGGTCTACATGGCAGCACTTCCATTTACACTGCAGAACTCCATACAATACACCGAGCTATTTTATATGTTCGCCGCAGACGGTTGGATGATAGTGATTCCCTAAGCGCACTCCAGAGCCTTCGTGAGCTGTACAACTACCATCCCCTTGTGCAGCGGATCCAGGACGCCCTCCACGTTTTACACGCCTCAGGCGTTAGCGTGGTGTGTGCATGGGTTCCTGGTCACGTGGGCCTGCAAGGGAATGAAATGGCGGATTCGGCGGCTAAGGTGGCAGCCATAACACCTAGTGTTACCCTCCCTTTGGCCACCTCGGAAGACTTTGGGCTTGTTGTCCGTAGAGTGGCGCTCTCGTGCTGGCGCGATGAGTGGTCTGCTCTGCGTGGCAACAAGCTTAGAACAGTGATGGAGCTTCCGATTAACTGGGCGACCTCCTGTCGCTTATCGCGGCGGTAGGAAATCATTTTAGCTCGGTTGCGCATTGGACACTGCTATTTTACTCACAACTTTTTTTGAAACGGACCCCGGCTCTAGTTTGCCCGCTGTGCGGTGCCGAACTGTCGGTACGACACGTTTTTTTAGATTGTTTTAGCCTAGAACGTCTCCGCAGGTCTCTCCAGCTGCCGGCCAGCTTGGCAGAGATACTCACGAATGACGAAACGGCAGTAGGCAAAACTTTAACGTTCGTTTTAGATCTCGATTTTAGAATTTAGGCCTCAGCACTTGGGTATTTTACTGTTTTAATCTTTTTATGGTTTTCAGTCTCCATTTTAGTCTTTGCCATTCCGTCGTGCGTTGGTTTTATCTCAATTTTATTCAATAGATTTCTCTTTTAACATGTTAATTTTTTAACCAGTTTTACCACAATAGGCTTTTTAAGGGCGCTGATGACCTAGAAGGTGAGCACCCTTAAACCCCATCATCATCATCATCATCATCATCATCCCCGTATCGGTTGGATGATCGCCAACCTCTACCTTGCGTATGTGGGCGTGAGGCCGGTAATCGGGTTGGCAGGCCTTGGCCCTATATGGGTTGTCTTGCCATGGATTATTATTATTATTATTATTATTATTATTATTATTATTATTATTATTATTATTATTATTATTATTATTATTATTATTATTATTATTATTATTATTATTATTATTATTATTATTATTATTATTATTATTATTATTATTATTATTATTATTATTATTATTATTATTATTATTATTATTATTATTATTATTATTATTATTATTATTATTATTATTATTATTATTATTATTATTATTATTATTATTATTATTATTATTATTATTATTATTATTATTATTATTATTATTATTATTATTATTATTATTATTATTATTATTATTATTATTATTATTATTATTATTATTATTATTATTATTATTATTATTATTATTAATCCTCCTTCCGTACTACCCATATGTAGGGCAAGGTTTTGGATAGGTCGAGTCAAACTAAAAATTCAGTGCCATAGCCGGGTTTCGAATAACGGATCATCCAGTCACAATGTGGTTGCTCTTAATTATTTTGTCTTGCAAATGGACTTTAGAGTGCCTGAGCTCTTGATCCATGTTTTCCGAAACTTGCAAAAACACTGGTACTATGTTACAAAGTTATGACCAAAGTATGGGAAATTATAATTCTATAGAGCTCTTTACAGATAAGTTAGAGACAAAACCGTTAACAATTATTTGATATGTAACAGCTATCATGTTATTAGCCTAAATTGTTGACAAATCATACCAGCCATTTCGTAGCAGTACCAAGCGCGATGGCTCAGGTGGTAACTTCTGTGGCCTGCATTTGGAAGCTGTAGGATCAGTTCCAGTGGCCGAAATTGCGTATGAGATTTGTTTCCCCGAATTTCCTCTCCGTTTCACCTCATTTCTCATTTCACTTCAGCCTTTGTTGCATTGGTTTTTCTAGGCTCTATCCGAGTCGACAGATGTCTTGGGCGCTGCATGACAGGGTAAAACGATGCTCTATGTAAACCGTAAATGCAGCCTCTGGTATTCACGAGATGCTCACACCTCGAGCGAGGGAGGGTGCCATTTGTACTATACGCCAACGGAGAACTTCAATCTGGAACTGTTAGGGACCCTACCTTCGTTTTATCGGGACTCCTGAATCGGCCACACTCTGTCTCCTCTTATCGCCGAGGGTACCATGTAGAAGGTACAAAACACGACAAGGTCAAGTCCCCGTCCGTTGTAATGATCTTACCAATATTGGCAGCGAACCGTTTAAGTCGACTTGTGCTCTGTCATAGAGTTTAAAGTGAGAAACTCAAAATCAAAGAGGGTGGCTCTATGACAGAATGAAAAGTTTGAAGTTCAGCAAGTTTGATCCGCTTGGGTCTAAAGATTAGCAACAGCTTGAAATGTGCCTCGGGTATGGTTGGGATATTAATCTCTTTTGGTTGGTTAAATTTTTATAGTGAAAATATGAGAATGTGATCTCATTAAAATATTTGTCAGAGAATTATTTGTAAAATGTGACCTTGGAGGCTTACAACAGGAATGGTGGGAGTTTACCTCTGTAAAACAAAATCTAAATCTAAAGTTATAATTGTTGCATGAATATACGAGTATTATACGAGAGTAATCCAGGAAGTAAAGACCGCTTGCGCATTTCGGCAACGAAGATCACTGCAGAGTTTCTATCCAAGGTCGAATGGTTTCCTCGATATAGTTTCTCAATGTTGTGAGAGTTTCAGACAAAACAACTTTTATTGTGCTTTCTGTGATTGTTCAAAGTGAACCGTGTGATACAAAGACCTGTTGACTGTAAGATGAGAGGTATTATTCAATTTTTGATTGCACGGACGTTGAAGCCTACTGAAATTTACAGTTAAGGCAAACTTATGGTGATAGTATAATGAAAGAAAGAAATGTCAAAAAGTGTGGTTAAATGTTCAATAATGGGCAAACTGTGTGTCCGGTGTTTATTATTCATACCAGGCAGAAGAAATTTAGTACGTAAACAGACCAATCATGTCACCATATAGAGTAAAGCTGATGTAAAGCACTGTAATGACACATTTTTCCTCCAACAAATGGTTTCGTTGTGGCTTTTGCATTTATTCTTGCATACACAATCAATGGAGATATACGGATGTACGCCTAAGTTAAAGAGGAGTTCATACATAAAAATCACCACAATTCACTCAGTTTCTGGTGGAATTTGGCAGCGAACAATTTACCACATATGACTACCACCAAATGTTAATATAGAGCTCATAGGTTGTTTAAAACCCAATGTTTAACATCACTGTAATTCAACGAAACGCGGAACATGTTACATTATTTAGAAATTCAGTTATCTCAGCTCAAAACTACGGATCACAATTTTTCTAATAAGAGCGACATTGCTTTAAAATGAACAGCTTTCGATATAAAGAAAAACCAATGTAACTCATTTTGTACATTACTAAATTTTGAGATAAACTGGACGCAGGGGATATGGACACTGCAGATATATGGCCTTTTGTACCTGTGTCGTCCAAGGGGGCACCACTGGTGGGAGGTCTGAGACGAGAGAAGACGCCCCGATCCAGGCGCCCCGACATAGCAGAGGGCAGGATTTCTTCATTGAATATCGCCGGCGGTGCCTATACAATAGACAATTCTGCCACAACAACCGAACACGCTCTCTGCACTGCTTGAAGTCGTAGACCGCATTCTCAGGAGACGGAGGTTCACAGAGCAAATTTCCCATCATGTGGCGTCCCATACACTGTCGACGCTGACCAGCTGGAAGGACCAAACGGATGAGAGGAAAATGAAATGCCAGAGTGATGTTGAAACAGAGGGAGAGGGAAGTAATGGACATTCCCAGCATTTTAATGATCCGGGAAAACACCCGAAAAGCCCATGAATTAGGAGGGTGGGCGACCTTCCAAATGAAGGCCACAGGCGCTACCCCGTGAGTCATCCCTTTCGGTAATGAGTAAATAATTTGCACACTAACACTAGCTAAACATATATTACTCTTTTTTTTCTCAAAATCCTTAATTCTGGTCTATTTGCTTTCGAAGTAGGGTGCATTGCCTTCAACTCTACATCATTGTTGTTTACAGAGAACACAGCAACGCTTCTATTTTCCCTCGGTGTGCTCCAAACTTTATTACAACCCTTCTATGGTTCGCCATAGGGAAAGAAAGTCCCTGACAGGAATGTGCTACTCTTATCCGTTTCAAAACAATGTCACAAGGACAGTGAATGTGACAAAGAACGCATGTTATACAGGGAGTAGAACCATTAAATAAAATATACGCCCTTACATAAAAAGAATTCAATCGTTAGACTAAAACCGAGAAGGTATTATACACTAAAGTTTTAGCATCAGAATGTTTTTGAATGGGCTGTAACTGGACTGACCCGAATATCATGAACAACTACAAGACAGGGTGTTGGAGCCGAGTCTATTCGGCAATGTTCCCCCTGCGCCTCATTCCCCTAGGACTTTCTTTACGGTGGCAAACTGTAACTGTTCATCATAGATGATTTGAAGAAGCAAGTGAACAACAAAATCGTACAAGATAAACGTGTAATCCTAGATTAGTTATGGATTCATTTCTACAGCATTTCTCTTTCTTTGCTTGATGAAATTGTCTAGTCTAAACCTCTAATGGACTAGCGGCAGTCAACTATGAGGTGGGGAACTTAGTTTGAAACAGTTTGAAACAGCCAAGCAGGATGAATGTGACGGTAAAGGAAAAGCGAAGTGAAATGGTCGGGCACAAAATTTGGGCAATATAATAGTAGTTAAGCTTGACAACATTCGTCTAACGACCCGGGGAAAACCCCCCAAAAAGTAATTGATCAGGAAAGTCAACCGCGGGAATCGAACCCACAACCTGCCAAATGCGAGTCACACACTTAACGCGGCATCCTCTATCTCGGTTGACTGGAATTATAGGTTGGTTAGAAAACGAAAGGGACACCTAGCGTTTTCTTACTTTTAATTTAACGCCCTCCAAGTAAGTCATATGGGATGATGAATGAAATGAGTGAAACGACGATCAAATAAACTCGGGGTACATAGATCTTGGAGCTTCCCGATATACTTCAGCATAAGAGGAAACACCGCAAACAACCGTATCCAGATAATCATCCTGACCGAGATTCGAACTGGGAGCCCTTGAATGTGAGGCAAACACGCCACCCCCACACCACAAAGCTGGTTACAATAAGTATTGGCTAACAATGTGAGAGGAAATTACAGTATCGTATAGCACAGTGAAGGTAGTCAGATGGGGTATACTCTTATTTAGCTGTGTAAAGGATCCTTCATACCTTTTGAATATCCATTATACCGCAAACTCCCTTGATAACCAAGAGTTAAAGAAGTGCTTTCAGATGTGAAAAACTTCGAAACTTATCACACATATGACAGGAGGATTTAAAAGAGGGTTCCGTTCTTTATGTGGAGGAATTTTCGTAATTTTTTATTTTCTTAAAAATGAATTTAACGATTTTGTTTAAATTGTCACATATTTAAGTTTTTCATAATAAACAAAATGTGCATACTGAATATTCTGGGACTACCCTTTAATTGCTCTTCATTGTGAATGAGTTTTGCACTGTTAAACCTCAAAATGTCCTATCTAAAGATGAAGATATTAAAGCATACAATTTATGTTAAATTAAAATTTTTGTAGAAAACCTATTTCTGAAGTATTCGTTGATATTAGTTTGAATATTCGAATATTTATGCTTTTCGCCTTCCTCCTTGATGTCATGCAAAGATCTTAGAATTTCAAATCATCGCATAGCCACAACTCTATAAAAATGTGATTCGCTTTTACTTACCTTATTCTGCTATTAAATGTGTAAATGAGATTTGAAAGATTAACTGGATTAAAAAGCATAATCCATTTTATTACTAGACTGATGTCGCAACTAAAATGTGTACTGCAGTAAAGCGAAACAACCTCCTACCACGGTGGTAAATATTCTGATATCTCTTACTGACTAGAGTTGGATATGAATCGATTCTTACTGGATGGCAGCGTGGTAGCAATGAGCTCTACTCTAACTAGCAGGAATCAGTTCATATCTAACTTTAGCCAGTCAGAGACATAAGGATATCTTACCCATGTGAAGTAAATCCCGTGATAGGAGCTAGTTTCACTTTACTGCTCTGAATCACCTTAATTGCCATGCCATTCTAATTATAAAATGGAGTATTGAAAGGAAAATAATAAGTAAGAGTAAGTAGGGAATATCATGTGCATACAGCAACGTTACAGACCGATGATATTAAATATTGTGCCTTGTTTCATCCTGACAATCATTATTTGTAGTGTTAACAACACAATTGAAATTAGTGGTTCTAGTAAACAAAACACTGTAATTTACTAATGACAAGCATCGCGTGCAACTGATCCTAGCTCTTTGATGTGAGCCGTAGCAATCAATATAGTGCAGAGGAAACTGCAGCAGCAGGCGACCTTTGCACTCCGCAGCCAGTCATTAGAGGGTGAATCGCAGCTCTTGAAAATGCTGCTGACTCAATCCGCGAGATATTTGGCTTCGCTAACCTCTCGACGACGTGACGTCATGAATTTATATTGCTTCTCTGCTGGCCAAGCGAACAGGAAGCGGTGTTGCACGGGCCACTTTCCCAGGGCATAGGATCCGACCAGCTGCACTTTCAGGAATATGACGTTACGCTGGTAACTGTAAGGTTAGCATCAGCGATTCAGAACATATTCCAAAGTTTAGTCAAAACATTACGAGAATTTTGAAATAAAACCAATGACTCTGTAACTGGGAAATGTTTAGACTTCTGCTTGTAACAAAATTGTAAAATACAATGCTTTCAGAAAGTACCTTGAATAATTGCAAGGAATGAAATCGAACTTCGAATTTAAGTTAAAAAATAGTTTTTGTCTTTGTCAAAGGTTATCTGTGACAATGTTGGTCGAAATCGTCACAACTCTATAAAGAACTTACATATAGAAAACACAAACACGTACACACACACTGAATTTTTTTATGAAGTTATTTTCTCTTTCGTAGCTTAAATCGCAGGCTAACAATAAAATGAATTATTTGTTCAATTATATGGAAGATGCTGAACTTAAATACCAAGTTATGCATTTAACTGTCCTTTCGTTTTTGACTTATGTTGTTTAAATATACATAAATACATATTCGCATAAGTAACGTCACCTTTTCCTAAAACTGCTTTTTCTAGTTTCAGGAAGTCTCAAAACATGAAATTTCGGTATCGAAATTTTATGTGGAATTAATTCTATAATTTCCCTACTGTTTGCACGCATTATAGAAACTAAAAAATATGCGTTCGGGCTATATGTTAAAAGCTGTTTGTGGAAGTTCTAGAAATTTCTAAAAATAAATATGCTATATTTCAATATTTTTACATATAAATTTCAATTTATTCGAATTACTTTCGAAGAATAGTCTAAAACATTATTTTGAGTGCGATGGAGCGATAACAATATTGTTAAATATAGTTTGTATCCATTGCTTAATTGGGAAGTACAATTAGTGTCGCACATAAGAATTAGATCTTCAAGTAAAATCCTGTCAAAAAATAAGTCTGAATATTTAGGACAAAATGAACCTACACATCTTATCATAATAGGAATACATTAATCCCAAAGTAACTGTAAAGTTGGGAAAATGCTGTGACTTAGTATTTTCGGTAAATGCAGCAAGTCAGCACGAAAAGTTCGCGCGGAATTATCAACAGTCGCGTACGTGGTAGAGAGGCTACGTCTCCTAGCAGGAAAAGTTCGCGCGCGTGTATTTCGCGGGTGTTAAAAGTTACACTAAAGTCGCGCAGATATCGTGGATATAATAAGCTTATTTTTATAGTGCGGGTGAGAATTGCGGAGCGTTGTAGTGTATGTTGACCCTCAACAAAGGAGAACACTTTTGGTGACACGAGGTCCGCATAAAGTTTGTCACAAGAAATTTTACGAAGATCTTAAATATAAGTGATTGCCGCAAGACAAGAGAACTGTGTTTCCTTCTACGCCCAAGTGATCCACCCACACAACTCTGAACTTCAAGAGATCATTGCTTGTAACCCAATCCTAGAACCATAAGATTTAGGAGAATGTCTGGAGCAGCTGCGGGTATCATCGTTCTCACCCTCATCGCAGAGGATGATAGAGGCGATTACCAGCGTCAGCATGTAAGGACGCGTCCGGAGAACTAGAGGGTCCGAGGTGACGACGCCCTCAGCGTCATCGTGTGGATGACGTCAGCGATCAATCTAAGCATTATCGTGTACCATCGTCACCCAAGGGAACGCGACGACACCCACCCCTTGCAGTGTATTATTATTATTATTATTATTATTATTATTATTATTATTATTATTATTATTATTATTATTATTATTATTATTATTATTATTATTATTATTATTATTATTATTATTATTATTATTATTATTATTATTATTATTATTATTATTATTATTATTATTATTATTATTATTATTATTATTATTATTATTATTATTATTATTATTATTATTATTATTATTATTATTATTATTATTATTATTATTATTATTATTATTATTATTATTATTATTATTATTATTATTATTATTATTATTATTATTATTATTATTATTATTATTATTATTATTATTATTATTATTATTATTATTATTATTATTATTATTATTATTATTATTATTATTATTATTATTATTATTATTATTATTATTATTATTATTATTATTATTATTGTTGTTGTTATTGTTATTGTTGTTGTTTTTGTTGTTGTTGCTGTTGTTGTTTTCAACCACAGTATAACAGCTCGAATCAGCCTGAACCTGCCAACCCAACCGCCGGCCTCACGCCCGCATACGCAAGGCAAATTGGGAGATCATCCTACCGATATGGAGAGAAACTGTGGTCAGCATCTCGGCATCCACAGCCGGAAAGTTGGTATTCTTTGATCTGTTGCGTCTCCTCAAATACCTCACGAGTCTTCGTGGCTACCAGTCCTGTCTCAGGACTTAAAATCCAACCACCAAGGGTGATGACTGATGAGCCAGCCGCATTCAGTTGCAGTGATCTAGAATACAACGCTCCAGCTCATAACGTCTCGGGGCACTACGATTCTATTATATTTAGATTAAATAATTTGGTATATGCTTGTGATATTAAATAATGTATTAGGAGGCTTGCCTCTACCTTTCTGATAGGCGAAAAATTCTCTTTTTTAATGGTTTAGAACTGCTTTTCATTTAAATGCTTATCTTTTGAGAATTTGATCACCAGACTTTCTGATGTGATGATGACTTCTCTTACAGTTGGGAATCACCACATAAAAGCAATTGTTGGAAACACATAAACACCAACTATAACTACAATAATCTTCAAAATAAATTACTCATACAACTTTAATCTTTACTAAATTCAATAAAAGCTGAGAGTTTCTCTAGCAACACTTGCATCACAGGAACGGCCATTTTATTTTGTGCGAAAGCAGTGATCACACCTGTTACTATAGGTGGTGTTGGTGTTACCCTTAGGAATGACATAAGCAATAAATAACTGGTTCTTGTAAAGTATAAAGGGTAGGTAGAAGAATGGCAAGTGCAGAGGGCAAAATTACATATTTAAATACAAATGTAAATTACCCCTATATACAGAGGCCGACATAAGTATTTGAACGTAAGCATATTTAGTACTTATATTGTTTAAAGCTACGCAGAATAGGCATACGTAAATACAACGGGTACAAAATAAACTTGAGTCTTCCATTAAACATATAACCTCATAAATAGCAACTGAAACTAATTTGCACTACAAGGAGAAATAAAACGGTTACTTTATATCTGGACATAAGTATTCGAACAGAGAACAGCTAGTATTTTGTTATCATCCCCTTTCTTTGAATTACTGCTGATAATCGTTTGGGCATTGTCTATATGTGGTGTTTAGTGATTGTAGTGTCCCTATTTCTCCACTCTGCTTGAAGAAGTTGTTTCAGATGTCCCTTGCTTCTGATGTGATGGTTCCTCACATGCTCCTCGAGTTCCTTCAAGATGTTCTCTATGGAATTTAAATCTGGAGATTGGTGCGGTGTCTTCAATGTGTGAAGAGTGTTGTACACGATTCAAAGCCTTAGAATTTCAGCAGTATGCTTTGGATCATTGTCCTGCTGGAAGTAATAATTATGCCCTAATTTCAGCTTCTCTGCACTCTTTTTAAGATTATTTTCACGAATCCTCTTGTATTAAAATTTGTCCATGATACCATCTATGAACACCAGTTCCCCAAAGCCAGATGAAGCTATACAGCCCCATACCATCACACTACTTGACACCATGTTTCACTGTAGCTACCATGTTCTTAGGTTCCCATTCTGTATTTGGCAGTCTCCACACCGTAAGACGTCCATCACTTTTGTATAAGCAGAATTTGCTCTCGCCCAACCAGAGAATCTTAACCCAGAATTTTGTTGGTTTCACCACATACTGTTTAGCAAATACTATACGCTTTTTCTTATTCACCTTATTAATATATGGTTTCTTCTTAGGACTGCGGGCATTGCACCCAGTACTATTTAAAACCCGTTCAACTGTTCTGGTGTGAACCACGGTGCCAGAATATTGCTCAAGGCATCCTCTAGTCTCAGATGCAAAGACTCTCGGCATCCTGTCTCTGGTGGTGAGTTTAGAAGGGCCGCCATTTCTAGGTTTATTTACAACAGTTTTTGTCTGTTTGAAGCGTTGAATTATGAATAACACTCTAGTTTTGCTTCTGTTAATGGTTTTGGCAATTTCAGATTTGTTTTCTTTTTAAATATTTTTCATGTCATTCCACTCTGCTACCGTTGTCTCCTCACCTTTACGTCACATATTACCTGTGAGTTCACTATCGGCTGAATAACTTTGAGCACATTGTCTGGAGGCATAGCATAAACACAACTGCTATGTGATAGGAGCGTGTAGGGTACTCCAACCACTTTCTCTCTGTTCAATTTGGTACGTTCGAATACTTATGTCCTGCAATAAGAGGGATCTTAGAATAAATACAGTAAAAATCGTGTAATAGATACATTCAAAGTGATAGGTATTTTAAATATTTTTCCGAGACACAAAAGGTTAATATTTACATGTTTAACAATTCAACGCTGCCAAATAAATATTACAGTATTTATAGTACGCGCAATGTTACATGGCATATTATTCGAATACTTCTGTCGGCCTCTGTATCTAACCATTTTGTATCTAAGATTGCAATTCAGCAGGTATTCTGCGGAGATTTTATTTTAATTTGATGCCGTAGAGTAGGATCCGTTAAAGCAAGTCTGAATCCTTTGAAACGAGTCTCTTAACCATTTTAAATTTGGGAAAGGCAAGACAATTCATAGTCTTCTGGTAGGTACTTAACTCTTCCTTTAGCGACAAGCTGTCGCCGTCAAATTGCACTCATCTCGTTACAGTTATATCTTGACCGAGGCAACGAGCTCAATGATAAGCAACGAATACAGAAACAGATTTCAGAGGGTAATAATTGACAGGATGTTTTCTTCTCATAGCCAAATTAACCATGCTTTGAAATTTGAAATCGCGCTTTCTTCCCGACAGTTAAATGCTTATGGATATACTTTATGTTGTCATTTCATTTTATTATTTACCATTTCATTTGATATTTTGGCCTTATAAGGGACAAGTAAATAATAACCGTCAGTGATACAAAATGTTGATAGTTTCCCAGTATTATACATAAACTCAAATAAAAATAATGCATTACACAAACTAATGCTAAAATATTTCATGACTAAAGATATATAATTATGCAAACATTTTGGAACGTTTGCCGTTTGGATCTCATTTTGAAATAAGTTCCACCAATCTTTGAACTTAAATTAAGTAAGCAACCATGAAACATTTCATCTTCTGACGAAAATTGTATAGTTCAAGTAGGTATTATTAGTTTGCACTCAATTTCTTTTAATTTCTTTTAATTAATATTACACCTCTGAATTCTATTTTGAAACAAAAAGGTATTTGGAAATTAATTATTCTTTTACTCTAGCCGCGTGTAGAACAAGGTTTGGAAAGGTGGTGACAGGCTGAACAGTTCAATACCATAGCCGGCATTTGAACCACGGAGTTCCCAGTTCAGTTCCCAGTCTCCGTCAGGTTGCTCCACAGATTAATGGGTTGCTCTAACCACTGAGCTAGTAAGGCAAACATACCACCACATTAAATTTTCCAATTAAGTCGCATTTTTTCCAGTAAATGACGAGGGGATCTCATATATTGTACCTTAGTGACGTAAGAATGATGTACTTTTAAGTCCCGGACTTCATAGTTTAGACCACCACTGGGTAAATTAAGGGAAATTAATTGTTCTTTCACACTGAGTATAACAACATTTGGAAAGTTAGAGTCAGACTGAAAAATTAAATGCCATAACCCGATTCGAATCATGGATCTCCTGGTGTAGGTCCAGTTGCTTTAACTAATGACTTACCATGACAACATGCCAGCATGTTAAATTCCCTGACTCATATTTTGCTCGATAAACCACAACAAGCTGATTTCTATGGATATCTAATAAAGGTATCTATTTATTCATTAATATCATATGTTCGTCTGCAGAAAGAGAATACCCATGTTATAAAAGTAGTTTCAGAAGATGAAGGAAGAAAAGGAGAAAAACTTCTGTAATATTATTCTGCGGTTAACATGGAAGAGTTTTCTTTCATTACATCCAAGTCTGCAGCTTTAATCCCCGTTTTCTTAGTGTAACTTTCTTTTACATAGCTGTTAAAGTGATATATTTTACGTCGCTATCCTTGACCCTCTTACACTCCGGTATTCACTATGAAATGTTGTTCAACTTCGTCGATGTTCAACGTATGATTATCCTAACATTCTTTGCATATGTTTAACCAATAATGAATGCTAATTTATGCAGCCCTATATGTCGAATTTAGAACACCTTCAATACATCACGAATAAAGGCACTTTTGTGAAATTAAACATGATATAATATATAAATTAATTCTTAAAAAATAAACACGTGCAATGTATTTGTCATGGCTGCAATCTATTCGGAGTTGAGGTGTGCCATTCTTCAGTTGTATAAAGTGGGTTTCTAGTCCATAGTAAATATACGACAAAATTTCCTAAACTATTAACTTTTCAAAGGTTTTGATAGTCAAATCATAAAACAGGGTAAAATGCCATGCCATGAGGTGCTGGCTGGCTGTATATAGCCAGAAGGTTTTTGCTGCGTGCCCACCCATGGGTTTTACCGCAGGTAAGGTATTTTAATTCGGGATTTTTGGGATGAGATGTGGTTTTTGAGATTTGAGTTTATGAGGTTACAATTTTGTACCTTGGGGTTGAAGGACAGGATGCAATACCCTGTTGTTTTAATTTTGATTTTTTTTTTGGAAAATTTTTGATGCCAAACAGCTTGGAAAAATTATGTGGAGCTCAGCTTTAGCTGCTGTTAGGATTAGCTCCTGGGTTATCTCGGATGTCCGCAAGTCATGCGGGGTACCCGGTGCAGTCTAGAACGGCGTCTAGTGGGGTGACAATCTCCCAATGATCTGACGAGGCCGCTTCTATGTGTAGGTAAAGTAGTGCATAATTTTGATGCCCGGCGCCTAATTTCATCCTCCAAGTATGGAAGACCCGAGGCTTCGTGAAGCAACCTGTTAGGAAAATAACGTCCCACAGAATATATAGACCTAAGTCCTCTATTCTGTGCACGTTGAAGCCCTGCTAGACAGCTGTCTGCGGCCATGCCCCAGATCTTGCAGGCATATAGCATCACCGGGATTACCAGAGCTCGGAAGAGGTATAACTTCAGACCAACCGGCATCGAGGTTGACCCAGCAGTGAATACAGGGAAGCAATTGCTTCCTGTACCTTCGCCGATAGGTCCCTGATGTGCTGGCGAATAGTTAGACCTCTGTCTAAGTTGACTTCTAGGTACTTGTCGGAGTTGGTCCACTCTATCCTTCGACCTCGGTAGCTGAAGTTGGGGCAGTTTGCGGGGGTGTGGCGCTTTGTGAAAAGTATGGCTTGGCTTTTGTGCGGATTGGCGGACATCCACCAACGCCTACACCACTGTTGTGTTAGATGGAGATGTCTTTGTAAGGGGTTGAAGGATCTGAGGATGTGTTTGTCTTTGCAGAACAGAAGCACGTCGTCAGCGTATTGTGCCATTTTGACTCGTGGCTCTGTTGGGAAATCTGCCATAAAGACCTTGAATAAGGTGGGAGATAGTACAGAGCCTTCGGGTCTCCGCCTCTCACTGGTCTAAGTGTTGACTTTGAAGGTGCGGTGTCGCAAGAAGCTGTGTAAGATGTTGATAATTTGTGTTGGGTGCCACAGGTGGATCAGTTTGTAAAGGAGTCCGGCGTGCCATGTCGTAGAGAAGGCCTTCTCGACATCCAACGAAACCGCAGCCATGAAGGCGCCTTCCTGGAAACCCAGGGCAGCGGTCTCCACCACACACAGCAACTGTTGGACTGCCGAATGCCCAGGACGAAAATCAAACCGATGGTCGAGGATGGCTTGAATGTCTCCCAATATTGGGGACAAGCGGGTGAGAATCAACCTCTCAAGGACTTTCGAGAGGGTGGAAAGGAGGCTAATGGATCGGTAGCGAGGCCGCGCCGTGGCTCAGTGGTTAGACCGCTTGGCTCTCATCCAAGGCGGCCCGGGTTCGATCCCAGGTGACCGCAAAGTGAGATTTGTGGTGGACAACACGGCGCTGGGGCGGGTTTTCTCCGGGACCTCCGGTTTCCCCCGCCATCTCATTCCACCGGTGCTCCATCTTCATCTCATGTATCATCAGTGTCACCGCTTGCGGTGCCGTGTGTAGTGAAAGCGGGCGTTAAACACTACACACATTTCATGGATCGGTAGCTGGAAGGATGTACCGGATCCTTCCCAGGTTTCAATATGCAAATCACCCGGGACTCCCTCCACTCTCGTGGAAAGTACCCGAGGGTGAGGCACATGTCCTCCCACGCTTGCACCTTGTGCTCACCCAGATAAGAATTCAGTTGTGCTTTTATCTTTTTGAAGATTTGAATGCCAAAGGCAAACTTTAAACGGATATATTTAGGTGTGTATAAATAGAACTCAAAATGTTAAACATATTATTTTCTCTTAGGTTTTCAGGGCGCGCCGTGGCTCAGTGGTTAGACCGCTTGGCTCTCACCAAGGCGGCCCGGATTCGATCCCAGGCAACCGCAAAGTGAGATTTGTGATGGACAACACGGCGCTGGGGCGGGTTTTCTCCGGGACCTCCAGTTTCCACCGCCATCTCATTCAACCGGTGCTCCATCTTCATCTCATGTATCACCAGTGTCATCGCCTGCGGTGCCGTATGTAGTAAAAGCGGGCGTTAAACACTACACATTTCATTTCTTATCCTCCAACCGATATGGGGAGGAGATATGGTCAGCATCTCGGCGCCCCCAGCCGCAAAGTTGGCTATATAGACCAGAATTTGCTACCTATCGTAGCTCCTCAATTTCCTCACGATGCTGAGTGGACAACGGTCCTATACCCGAGACTTAAAATCGTGGGATCGATTCCGGGCGCCTTCCGTGGCAGGTAACCAAAGTATGACGCCTTAGCTCACTATGCCACGGCGCAGGACTTTCGCACTTCTATGTCTATACCTAAAAGATGGAAAAGTATTGCATTTCATCCAAAAATTCAAAGGCGAGGTTTCAGTTATGTTTATAGGTCCTCTGAATTCAGAAAAAGCATTAACCAAAATGTGTCCACGTCTAGTGAATATCTCTCTCCCTCCCCCCTCTCTCTGGTGTGTATGTGTGTGTTTATTTGTGTGTGTGTGTGTGTGTGTTTGTGTGTGTGTGTGTGAACAGCATAACTCATAAACAAAAAGCCGATTAAGAACCAAGTCTAACATTTAAGTTCAGTCTCTTTCAAGCATGCAACACAAAAATGTGTCAAAATCACACCAAATTATTCTTTTCATTGAAATATTTTCAAAAATTTTAATTTTCATCAAACAACTGAGTCATATATGTACGTTTTAAGATATGTACGATTTAAGTGTATAGCTTAAATTATCTGGAAACAGCCTCTAGAGTCCTTTTGACTCTGGATGTGTTTTGCTTAGCCATAAAGCGTAAGAGAAAATCCTACCATACAGATAATATAGATCTTCATAAAGCACATAATTTATGTCAAATACGAATACATTTTCATGGTGATAATTCGATAATCGTTGTTATTGTTTTCAATTTTGAAATACGTACAATTTCTCAAATTAAACGCTTTATACGTTTATTTCTCTTATAATCTCATAACCAGAAGAATAGAATGTAAAAGCGTTACATAACAAGCAGTTTTTAACATATTTAAGTACCTCGTAAGCCTACTGTTTTCATTTTACCAACAATGGAATTATGTAATAAAACCATTTGCACAAATATTTACTTCAATTACCATGTAGTAGATAAAAGAATACGATTTTGTAGGAATAGTTTGTTAAATGGGGAACAAAGTCTTTTGAATATTCTTTTTTAAGATATTTGCTCCTTTATTTTTTCATCTTCGTACAAACAGAACATAATTTCGAAAACATTTCATAATGACATGCTTTAAAATAATCTTATTATCGCTTCAGTATAGTATATTCTTTATAGGCCTGCAGCGAGATAAGTATATAAGTGCTGAAGGTTTATTTGTATTACCGTGTAGTGGATAAAAAAGAATAAGATTTTAAAAGAATACCTTCAGAAGGGTCCGTAGTAAAAGTCATGTGATTGATCTGCGATAGCTAAGTAATGACTTTGAAATTCCAAACTGTGTTCATGACCACGAGAAGAAACCCGCTTTCCACTTTAAAATTTAACATTGGCTCTCTCTACTCATTCTCTACCAACTACTCGGACAAAAGCTTGTGCATTTAATTGCTTCTTGTTTATGAAGTTGTAACACGATTTTGTACAATGGGATGATAATTCAATTGATTATCTCGAAGCTGTATCTGGAAGTTACCTCGGCTGCTATTGTATTATTATGATATCCAATTTCAGAGAGTGGTCACGAATGAAGGGTGATGGTGGATTTGTCTGAAAAAGAAATAATTTTCTTACATTGTTTACCAAATTATATTTTGAATTTAGTTAAATCACTTGAAATAATAATTTTAAATACTTAAATGATAACTTTAGGTGAACGTCGATATTATATAATAGTAAGAACACTTATGTTTCTTTTGCTAAGTTATAAGGTATGCAACGCATCAGTTTCTGCAAAATTATGGACCTTCATACACACGTCCGTTCTTTACGACGGTTAAGCGTAGAAGAAAGCTAACTTCAACCAACCTACTGGTCCTGCCGTTGCTATGGCAAGTCAACATTTTACTGCTGGTCCACGTCACAACCAATTATAACTATATTCGTTGTAATATTCAATAATATGTTTAAAACTTTTCTTTCAAATCACTTTTCTACACTGTTTTACCTTCAAGGTAATATTTATTATAAATTTAAATTCATTTTATTAAAATCTTGATTAATATTCAATTTTATTTCTTCTAATTATCAGATTACTTTCACACTTTCACTTGTTATCTTTAACCTTGTTTTATATCAATACAATCAGAAATTAATTTTAAATAAAATTGAACATAACATAACTGTTTCAGAGTTATATTTTGTGCACATTAATGCGTTCATTGTAAATAGACGTTTTAGTTTTTATTTATGGACGCTCTCGGCGTCCAGTTCTGTATTAACCGTAAAGGGCCGCTTAATTTTGCTTAGAATAAATCTATCCCACGCCTCGAGAACCAGAGACTAGTATGGTACGCTAGTTCAAGGAGGCCGATATTGTATTGTAACCAGAATGATAGTTTAAGCTAAAGTGAGTAAGAATTTTACAATTATGTCCACATTTCAAGCAGATTGACTTTCCATGTCATTTGTATGACTGCTAGGCAAAAAGTACCGATAGCAATTTGCCACTTGAGAAATGTATCTAAAATGGAAATTAATGACAAAGAATATCTTGTAAAGTGTTAACGTCATATAATTTTTATTTGACATAAATTATGTGCTTGCCCACCTCGGTAGCGTAGATGGTAACATGACTGCTTCAGTTCAAGAGGTCCCGAGTTCGAATCTCGGTCAGGGTGAGTTACCTGGATAAGGTTTCTGCCCGGGGTTTTCCCTTATCCTGAAAGACAAATGTCGAGTATTACTAAGCTTCATGGACCCCGGACGCATTGAGCATCATTTTACCCATTCCATTCATCGTCCGATATGACTAAATGTTGGAGGACGTAAATTACAAAAAAAAAAAAAAAAAAGTGCTTATACGAGATTTACATTCTTTCAATAGCTAGATTCGGTCTGTATTTTGCGGTTTGCGAATAATAAAGTGTACATGATTCAGAACGAAGTGGGTTTCATGGCCTACTCGTTGAAAATTCAAATTGTGCATTTTACTGTCAAAATTCGCTAAGAGCCATTTTGGAGAAAAAATAATGAAAATTTCTCGAAAAAACTTTGGTAGGGGGACTTTCTTCACAATTTTATTTATTTATTTCAAACTTTTCCATTTTGTCCGTGTTCCAGCTGGTTGATCTTCCCTTTTACTGATAGACACACACCCTATAAACATCCATGGCCGGTGGGACTTCAACCCGCAATCCCTTGAATCACGAAGCACTAAAATTAGGCACACCTTAGCGAACACTGCCATTGGGACCTTCAATTTTTCTGTTGCATTCTTGAAAGATGCCGAATACCAAGTTAGGAATCCAACTAACTTTACACACACACACACACACACACACACACACACACACACACACACACACACACACACACACACACACACACACACACACACACACACACACACACACACACACACACACACACACACAACACACACATTTTATATTTATTTAATTGTTTTTTCAGAGATCTAAATATGAATAACGTGAAATATTGGTTGGTATCAAGTTTCAAGAGGAATGTAGTGCGTCTTCTATATATTAAATATATTTATTTGAGAAAGTGTAAAGTAACTTTTAGAAAATTGAAACCAATATCAATAGCTAAGAATATATATAACAATATGTGTTTGTGGCAGAATTGCGTACTTTAACGGTATTTATACTCATTTTGCACTAAGATATTACTGTTTACTAATTACACAAAGGCAATCAGAGTGAAAGTCCAGAGGCTATATCCAAAAAGTCAATATGCACACTTTAGTTGTCGTACAATAATTTTAAACACGTTTATTTAAAGCAGAATCCTTAGAAAATTTTCTGAGAAAAAAAACAACTAAATATTTATAAAACCTTTCCATGTAAAGGGAGTATAAGATAGCGGGATTTTCTTGAAAAACGTGATGTTGCGTCCTAGAAAGATACCTTATCAACCTTTCTGCTTTGAGTTGTGCCGTTGATATATACACCTGCATTACATTACACTACATTATAAACAGACCTCAAAATGTATATTTCCGGTGACAATTGGGTGTCAAATTTTCTGTTCCTTATCACAGTAAATAGTGGAGAAACTTAAAAAAAGTAATAAAGTACGACTTTAAAAAAGTATAAATATTTCATAACATAAAAAATCTCAGAAATGGTTAAAGCCTTATTCAATATAAATTGGGTCCTTTTAAATGTGAAGTTTAGTGACATATGAAGTAACCTGCGATTATGTCATTACTTTGCAAGCTTAAGCAGGTAAACAAACGCGCTGCCGGTTTTAATTTTAATTACGTATTTATAAAGACCAACTTGCTGGACGATATTTACAATGAGAAAGTGAAAGAAGATGTCTGTTTGGCACAAATTGGAAGGGAATAAAAACTGAATGCAGATAGTAGAAATACCTGGAGCTACAACAAAGAGAAATTTGGATGGGTTAAAGAAACTTTGCCATGAAGCAGAAGTCGGGAATAGCATAGTTTTGGCTGGGAGGCTCCTAAGTTTGTTGATGTGCTGGCAGGATGGTTTGCCTATTATGAGGTGAACCAGAAGAATGGATACATTTTTTTGGCAACACACACCCAGACGAAAGATGCTGTGTAAAACCTTGCGAAAGTCTACACATGTGCCTTCTGAATTGGAGCGGTCCGAAAATGCAGAACTGCGTGACTAAGCGATGACAAGTATTTAAAAGTACATACGTACTTGTGAATAAGGTATTCTATAAATATGTCATGTTCCTAAAACTGGAAAATTAGGGGAAGGTCGAATGGTATCGGACAGTTCGTTTTTTTTTTTCACTACAACCATGTGACAGCACCAAGCATGTCCCTCTGCATCCCAGAAGCAAATTTGTTATTCATTGAGAGACAGCATTGTTTGTGTTTGACCATGCTCTTTGTTGTTTGAGTGTTATGAAGACCGGCACAGAGTTAAGTTTGCTGGCTAACTACTGGAATACAGTTAAACTGAATAACTTTATAGATACATTGACATATACATTACCTCGTACTGCCTAAATTGTGGGAGTGAAATAACGTTAATTCAAACAGGCAAAACAAGAGACTCTATTTTCTTTTTAAGTGCTTTTCGGGTGGGTTCGGACAATAAACTGGCGATTGGTTTCGGACAGCCAAAACCTGATCTGTGTAAAAGAAAATTGTAATGAAAACATTAACAAAAACAAATAAATTAAAAGAATTAATATATATATATATATATATGAAACCTTATATGTCCTTTCATTGGATTACTGAGGAACTATGAGACCTATCTCTCTAGTAAGGAGTCTGTCCTTTCTTCGAGACAGCCACATTGATAAAATTGAAAATAATGCAGTGGTGTTATCTGTAAATAAATTAAGAAGAAAATTATTGTTCACAGAATTCCACCACTCTCCAGCGATAGCAGTGCAAAATTCAACATTCGAAAGAGGCTTTGAGAACGGAGTGAAAAATTGACTTCCTTCAGCTCCACGTAAAATCCAACCTGTTGGAAAAGCCAACACGCTCGGAAAAAAGAGAAAAGAACAAAAAAATAAAAATTGAGAACCGGAAAACTTCAAAGAAGTCGAAAACTGTAAAGAGAACACTGAAATGCATCCAGAATGAAGTAGGTGAAAAAGGAAAAACCAAACAGACAAACATATGTATTATTTGTGTTGAAGCTTGGATGAATGTTGATTCATAGTTCGGGCTCACGAAAATTGCGCCAGTATTGTAGGTAATGCCCCATTCTACAAGTGCGATTATTGTAAAGAAAGGTAAACATAAAGTGCAATCCAGAAATGTATTACGTGATAATAATTACTGCCCGATACCACACTCCCATTTTAAAGGTTCAGAAAATGCTGAGACACACTTAACGTTAAATAACTTTTCATTGTTATTTAATTTAAAAATTATAATTTAGTAAGTGTACTAATTTGGCATTAAATATTTCTAAAAATGATACTTGTTTACTTTTTTTCAATTTCAGAAATTGCTAATTTAAGGAAAACCTAAGTTGTCCAATACCATACAACCTTCCCCTATGTATGGATGGGATCTTCGTATAATGGAATTTGTTCACTGCATTAACTTATTTAATTATCTTTACGGCAAAGAAAGAGGTAAGAATAGTGTACTACGATTAGTTATGGGGGTATATTTATTTAATCTCCTAAAATATTGGCCTCCTTCACAAAATCTACAACTATCTCAGTAGGCACTCCTTGAACTACTTTCAATTGTATGACTTCCTGATTACAGTATTTAACTCTACGAGCTGCTAGAACTTCATCGTGATATAAAATTAACATACTTTAATTCATTCTCCTGCATTTTCTACACATAATCGGCTTTATTAAGCATCCTAAGTTAAAAACAGCTTATTCAACCCAAAACATAACTTGACGTCCACACTGTAACACAACAGCTTTGGCCCAAGGATGTCGTCAAATCAGCGCTGAGCAGTCAGAACGGTAAGCAGATAAACAGCGTGCTCGTACAGCTTGAAACAGTTATTTTATGTTGTCCCCAAAGAGTTTCAAATATTGTATTATGTGAGGTTATGTAGAGTGAGTCACGCACAGAGAAGCTATGTAAGTGGAAATGACGTCACAAAAGTGTGGAATAACAAACTTATTTGTGATTGGTGTGACGCGTATATCGTAAAACGTGGACCAATCAGATATAGAAGATTTTACGTTGCCATGGAGGATATTCAATATTCCTCTAGAGGGATCGAACTATTAGCGAAATGCTAATGTGTAGAAGAAGCGGAACCGGTGATTCTTCTCCTAACAGTCGCCATGAACGGATGTAAGGTTCTCTTCTTAAACGCCGTTGTGTGCGGAAGAGTATAAGTTTATTCTCGTAACCATCATCGATTATAACTAGATAATCTTTACATTAAATATCATCGCTAGAAGACACACAATTTAATAATTATACACGGTAGTGAAAAAACGTATAAAACTTTTGATTCTTGCACGCATCCAGATAAACGCGTCACATCAAGTGAATCATGTGTAAGAATAGTGTTATAAATGTTGTATCATACATCTTGTTCGAACTGGTGTTAATTGAAGTAAGGAAATAAAAGTTTCTACATTATTTAATACAGAGGAAAATGATTACTCATTTTACGTAAAATTTCCTTCCGCCGTACCACCCCTGTAAAAGAAGATATCTAGCTCAACCGACTGAAGCCACGCCGAGGTAAGCTGGGACTTCAAGAATCATCAATTCCAACCCTGTTCCAAATGATCACCTCAACGAGGGGCATAATTCGCCATCCTTCTATACGATTCGACAAAAATCCAGTTCCAAAATGGCGCCCAACGTGGGGCTCGAATAGGCAGAAGGAGGATTACACCACAGGAGAATAAATAGTGTAATGGACAGGTAACTTCGAATCAAGAAAGAAGAAAGAAGAAAAGTGAGTACGGAAAATCTTAATAGATAATTAATAGAAAAAGTGACAAAATTATAATTTTCATTTTTTTATGTTATTAAGAAAGGGAAAAATATTACCTAAAATGGAAGGTAAAAAACTAACAGACAATAAGAATAAAAATGTTGGGGAAGGAGTGGAAAGACTAGTTAGTGATAAGAGAGCAGAAATACAAGAAGTCAGGGAAGTAGTGGAAGGAATGATTAGTGATGATGCAGGAACAAGTAGAACAGAAATTATGCAGAGTAAAGTTAATGAAATGATAATAGACAGGTTAGAGAAAATGATGAGTAATTTTGATGCTAAAATGGATAATTTAAGACAGGATATGAATCAAAATTCAGAAAATTTAAATAGTTTTAGACAGGAAATAAGACAGGAAATAAAACAGAATTCAGAAAAGGCAGATCAAAATTTAAGGCAGGAAATGAGTAATTTAAATGCTAAGGTAGATCAAAATTCAGAAAAGGTAGATCAAAATTCAGAGAAGTTAGAAGCTAGGATAGATCAAGGTTTAGGTAACCTAAGAAATGAAATTGAGAAAGGAAGAGAAGAGTGTAGAGAAGGCATAAAATCTTTAAAACAGAAAATAGAATCTCATGATGGAGAAATGTCTAAGTTAAAAGAGATGTTTCAGGAAATGAAAATAAGTCAGGAAAATGTAGTAAAAGATATAAGAAGTGAATTGGCTAAGGAGTCAGAAATCCTTAAGCAACAACAAGTAGAATTTGTAGAAAAACAAAAAGTAGAAATAGGGGAATTAGAGAATAGAATAAGACAAGAAATAGATGTAGTCTTATTAGATAATTCACGGAAATACCATGAGGAAAATATTGAAATACAGAATAATTTTGTAAGAGAGGTAAATAGTATCAGAAATGATGTTAAACTAATTGCTACTGAGGTGCAAACACAACAAGATGAACTAAAAGTTAAATATGATGAAGTCAGTAAGTTGAATAGTGAAATGATTACAAGAATAGATTTGGCACAGGAAAGTTTTGAGAGAGAGAAAGAAAACATTAGCAAGCTGAATCAAGTTGTGGTTGCATTACAGGCAAGCAAAATTTCTGAGAACCAGAGGGTAATAAAATCTAAGAATATTACATGTATTGACTCACCTGGTAATTCAGGTAATATTGTACAAAACTTAGAGAATTATTTGGAGAGTGACGATACAGAATCTTTGTCACCTGATTGTGAAGTAAATGGTAATGGACAAATACAAAACATGCACACACATACACAGTTACACAGTCAAGGTAACACAAATTGTACAAATTATTTGTTGCATGACATAAGTCCACCTACTTTCGAAGAAGAATCGGGAGACAATCCCAAAATATTTCTAAAGGAATTAGAAGAATATTTTAAAATTAAAAAGATTCCAAATGAATTTAGGATGATGATTGTTAAAAGGTGTTTGAAGAAAAATGCTTTAGAATGGCTGAGGTTAACACTAGCATCACATGAAACGTATAGTATGTTTAGGAATGTGTTTATAAATAGGTTCTGGGGTCCAGAAAGACAGAGAAGAATTAAAGTCGAACTGGCCACTGGTAAATTCGAGTTCAAGAAGGGTGTGTCCATGACAGAATATTTCCTAAAACTTGCTAACAAAAGTAAACTTGTGAATCCAGATATGTCAGAAACCGAGATCGTGAATATGCTAATACGACATTATCCACCACACATTAGAAACCACCTAATTGTGGCTAAGCCCGTCGACTTTACTGATATGATTGAGTTATTATCAGAATTTGAGGCTCATAACCTTAATTCTGATTCTACTCATAGTCAAGTTGATCCTGACAAGACTCATATAGAACAAAAGCAAGTAAATAGACAGGAAGTAAGACCAACATTCAGGGAAAATCACAACCATACTAACCAAAACCAAAATAGTTTTAACCAAAATTGGGGCGGGGCACGTTCAAGAGACAACTATGAACGAAGAGAGTACAACCCCAGAAAGACATATGAATCGGTAGTGCCAGGTATAGGAAGGAGAATACCAAATACTCCTAGGAGGAATTATAATAATGACCAACCTGTGGGAAATGTGAGGAGTAATCAGGTGAATCAACTGAGGTTTTACAGGGGAAATAACTTAAGAACGGGTTATCAAAGTAGAGGAAGAGGAACTAGCATCGAAGACTCTTCATTAAGAGATTTTAGGGGTCCTAGGTTTGAAAGGGCAGACAATAACCTAGAAAGGACACAGACTCAGGGAATAGAAAGAGAAATAAATAACGGTAGTACCAACCCAACTGCTAGTGTAACTACAGACCGCACTAATGCGGAAAACTGAGTACCAAATCATTTTGTGCCTTGGAAAGTGGTTCGGTAAAAATGACACAGGGCAAAATCAAAATTCAAAATTTACCAGAAGATAAGCTCACTCTCTCCAGAAGTAAAGATCGGGAATTAGTAAATCCACCTCAGATTAACCTTCGTATAGGCGATAGCGAATATAAAGTATTGATAGACACAGGAGCTAGTTCATCAGTAATAAGTGAGAACTTATTCAAGGAGTTACTATCCAAGTTTAGGATTGAATATTTAAACGTGTGTAATGTATACTGTAGCACAGCTATTGGGAAAAAGAAAGATAAAGTTAAATATCAAGCGTTAATTCCTGCGCGAATAGATGATTGGAATTTCAATTTTATCGTATTGGTAATACCAAACTTAGCTCGTGATATTATTATTGGCAATGATGTATTGTATGATTGGCAAAGTGTGATAGATTTCGAGAAACATGAAATGAAGGTCAAAGGAGATAATGAAGTAATAAAGATAAATTTGTTAGAAGAAATTATATTAAAAGAGGATGAGAAGGATAGTATAAATAATGATAGGTTTTTTGTAGAAAATATAATATTATACGAAGAAGATATAATTAATAATGAAGAAGATGATAGTGGTAAAGAGAATTTACTTTTAAATAATAAAGAAAATGAGACGTTTGACCTTGGAGATCATTGTTGCCAAATAAACACATTAAATACCGACACCAAGCGAAAACAAGAAGAGGAAGAAATGATATTCCAAAGAACTTTGAAAGAAAAGTTAGGGAAAACATACAATTTAAATCACGCGCAAAGAGAACAATTGAGGTTATGTATACTAAAGAACAGGAACGTTTTTAGTACGAAACCTGGATTGTGTAATAAGTACATACATACATTTAAGGTGAACGACATTGCTCCTTATACTCATAAAAGTAGACCTGTGCCTATCACTATTAGACAACAAGCATCTGAAGTAATAAACGATCTGCTAGAAAATGGAAATAAAATTTTAAAAGATTGGATACCAAAGTATGGGCCAGTAAAGGCAATATTATCAGACAACGCAACGGTTCACCGGAGTAAATTGTTTACTTCAGAGATGAAGAACAATAATATTAAGATGTATTACTCTTCAGCATATTTTCCCCAAGGAAATCCTTGCGAGAGAGTGATGCGTGATTTAGGCTTGTATTTCAGAATTCTGTGTCATTCTAACCACCGAGGCTGGTACAAATACTACCATATTATTGAGAAAATCATTAACAATACCCCAAACTCTACTACCAAATTTTCACCAATCGAATTAATGACTGGACTACAACCTGAACCTCTAGTAATAAAAGCACCAACAACCTTAAAAGTAGATGAAATGGAATTGAATGAAGAAGAAAAGTGTGCTGAAGCATTTCGAAGAATAAAAGAAAAAGCAGAGAAAAGATTATCAAAGATACAAAGAAAAGGAGCGAAATGGAATCCTGAAATAAATGATAAAGTTCTCGTAAAGACATTTAATATCTCCAGTTCTAAAATCAAATCCTATTGGAGAATGAATTTGTTATATAAAGGTCCATATAAAATAGTAAGAAAATTTGGGGATCATACGTACGAATTAAGAGACGATGATAATAAAATGATAGGAAAATATCACAAAACACTTTTAAAACCATTCAAAAGCCTCGACACTCACAAGAATAAATGATTTAAAAAAAAAAATAATAATATGTTTATGAATTACTGAAAAATGTTTTGTTTATTATTATTGTGTTCGAATAATTTCTGATTTTATATTGTTATTTTAAATTGTATTGATTGTTCATTGTTGTAATAATGTTTAATTATTGGGGCATTCTTCAGAATATATGGAACAATATTATTGGGAGATTTAAGTTAATTTTCCATATATTCTGAAGAGGGGCATCTGAAACAGTTATTTTATGTTGTCCCCAAAGAGTTTCAAATATTGTATTATGTGAGGTTATGTAGAGTGAGTCACGCACAGAGAAGCTATGTAAGTGGAAATGACGTCACAAAAGTGTGGAATAACAAACTTATTTGTGATTGGTGTGACGCGTATATCGTAAAACGTGGACCAATCAGATATAGAAGATTTTACGTTGCCATGGAGGATATTCAATATTCCTCTAGAGGGATCGAACTATTAGCGAAATGCTAATGTGTAGAAGAAGCGGAACCGGTGATTCTTCTCCTAACAGTCGCCATGAACGGATGTAAGGTTCTCTTCTTAAACGCCGTTGTGTGCGGAAGAGTATAAGTTTATTCTCGTAACCATCATCGATTATAACTAGATAATCTTTACATTAAATATCATCGCTAGAAGACACACAATTTAATAATTATACACGGTAGTGAAAAAACGTATAAAACTTTTGATTCTTGCACGCATCCAGATAAACGCGTCACATCAAGTGAATCATGTGTAAGAATAGTGTTATAAATGTTGTATCATACATCTTGTTCGAACTGGTGTTAATTGAAGTAAGGAAATAAAAGTTTCTACATTATTTAATACAGAGGAAAATGATTACTCATTTTACGTAAAATTTCCTTCCGCCGTACCACCCCTGTAAAAGAAGATATCTAGCTCAACCGACTGAAGCCACGCCGAGGTAAGCTGGGACTTCAAGAATCATCAATTCCAACCCTGTTCCAAATGATCACCTCAACGAGGGGCATAATTCGCCATCCTTCTATACGATTCGACAAAAATCCAGTTCCAAGCTTAAACATTAGAAGCGTTAGAATCAGATATCAGAACCTTCTAGAAGTTTATGCTCCTTGGGACTCTATGAATATTTTCAGTGGCTATGTAAGCGAATGCTCTCGCAAGTCAGAGAGTGAGTGAGCCGTCAGAGTAAATATGTTAGTGAGTACGATACTTGTGCGAAGAAAAGTGCTGTTTTCCGAGCGAGTTTGTGGTGACGTGCTGTAAGTGTTGTCACTACAAAGATTAGATATGTCCTATGTTAAAGAGAACCGTCCGGGAAAAAGAGGCGATATCATTTCATTATGCCGCGAGGAAGGTGCAGTGATAGTGAACATTGTAGCCTGTTAATATTAGTAAAGAGGCTCACACGCCAAGAGAAGTGTCGTAAAAATTGCACCAGATTATCAAGAGACAATAAAATATTCATGGAATGAAGGTTAAATAATTGAGGAAGTCACAGTAATTACAAGTTGCTGCTATAGCCCGTTTGTCAAATAAATATTCAATGATTTAATTTAACATTTGGAAAACCGTTATTAAACGACTAGTTTATTTCCTATTTCCTATTATAATACTTACAATACAGTTAACTGCAGAGGTTCTACTCCCATAAGTCCTGGACCCGTAGGACCTAGAACCCGGGCTTCCTTCTATCCGGGAGCGATGGATACTCCGGGGCTCTTTCCGTAGGGCAATATCATCTGATTTCTTAAAAAAAGCCCCCCCCCCTCCGCTGAACACAACGTCAAGACGGGTGGAAGTGGATACGCCACTTACGCGCGTCAACCCCGCAGGGAAGACTACCGAAAACCTCGATGGGGCCGCCTGGTGATCTAGCACACCTTCTACTAGCTCTGCAGGCTAGTAACCGGGACTTATTAGGCAACCCTCTACCCCCTCCGGGTGGCTGTAGCCTGGCCGGAGGTATCCAATTCCCCGTGGGTGTCGGGAACACATTACCCCCTCGAGTCCAACCCAATTCGAACAGCTCCCCGACGGGAGGGGCTCGGCAGTTCGGCCCGAAGTTGCTCTAGTAATGTCAGAGGCATCACGAGTGCTAGAGGTCGGCAGCGCCCGCACCACGGCCTACGAATATTTACCATACACAACTTTATACAAATATAACATGTACAGTATATTACAACACAAGATTCTACCTGTCTCCTCGTATTAGGAGTTGTATTTTCTCAAGCTGCATTATAGTTAACCCGGGTTGTTCCTATAATGGGGAGTAACTATATTAAAAGTTGGGATCTACATTTTTTCCGTAATTACATTACACTAAATTTTCCTATCATATTGGGAACCTAATTTTTCTCATTATGGTTCCCTGTTTTCCAAAACCAGTTTTGTCTTACTTTGCCAATAAATGTTCCCAGTTTTACTATGTTTCCTTCTGATCTTAGATTCAAGATTCTTTTGCCTGTTAATTCATTTGGTATGTTTTCCCACTTATGCAAAAGGAATTCATCTCTCCAATATTTTGTTTTTTGACAATCAAAAATATAATGCTAAGTACTATCTTATTTTTCACACATTGGACATCTCCTCTTGATACATCCATTCCTTATACTCATTGAGTATATTACTCCTGTTCTAAACCATGCCAACTCTTCTCTTCGTACTTTATCACAGATTTAAGTATAGTTTTCTCTGCTCCAATCATTTTTCACTGTTTTATATAATTTCAGAGATGTTGTATTATTAAAATTAGCCCACAATTCCTTTCTTTCAATATCTTCAATTCCTGCTTTTATTTCTTTCCAGAGTTTCTGTTCTTCCGCTTTCTAGCCATAATGATCCTATACGTATTTCCTCTAGCATCTTTTGAATTTTATATATATCCAAGTCTCTTTCCCCTTTCGCCTTTATTCTTGCTTCTGCTACCAAACAAGCACGGTTTGACGGTATTCTTCTCAATTAAAATTCATATTCTGAGCCAATAGTTCAATATTCTTTCCATCACTTTCTTGTGTAACTTAATCTTCCTAATTCCATTAAAGCAGCCTCGTTCGGTGAAGATCTAGGTAAGCCTAAAACAAGACTACAAAATAGTCTATTTATAAACTTCTGTGTTAACTGAAGCAATGAAAAAACCTCTTTAATTTCATTAACTTATTTGTAGCATATAACATTTATTGCTTTCCAGCTTTCATCTGGCCTCCATATTTTTTATTCGGTACAGCATTTCGCTTTCTACAATTGAACCAGACATCCTTTCTAACCAATTTACTTGCATATGCATAGGTATACACGGTGTTCATTTTTATTCGTTATTTCCCGCCCTTCGATTGACCCAGAATGACGTCATAGTTGACTGATGAGTCTATCTTGAAATCATAATGCCCTCTACGGAGAAGAAGTGGTAATTTTTGCGGAATAGTAAGTAAATTACAGCGCTATCAGTGTGGTTGCTCTAATAACTAATACAACGAGCTTCCCCTGGATATGAACACAGACCACCGCGACTGTATGGTTGAATGCTGCTTTCGTACCGACATTAAACTTACTGTGACATATAAAGATGATTTAAACTGCTTCATAGAGGAGTTTATGCAGCGCCATATAGCATTCACACAAGTCCCTCGGAGCGTAATGTCAAAAGTGTCCAGGTACCATCAAATTGACATACTTTTGTTTGCAACGTAAACGTCTTACGTTTTATCAGTATACGATATACATGTTTTGCCATTCTGCCGCTTAATTAAAATGTCTATGAATGTTGGTATCCTTATGTCTTTTAAAACCAATAGGTGCATCAAACATTTCCAAGATACCTACAGGATCAGTTACTCGCAAAAAGAGAGACACTGGACGCTATAAAGTGACTGGTCCCAATTTAGAAGCAACAAATAATGTTATGATAGAAAGGCCTCAAGCATAACTTCTTGCAATACCGACAGTGTTTAAGGGGAAGAGAGAAATTAAATATAAAAGAAAGGGACACATCAGACTATGTACTAGAGATCTTTCCTTATTTAGACTTGGACAAAAGCTTTGTACATATTGTAACACTAATTTATTTTGCATTCCTAGAACAATTTTCTGGTTTGTAATGACTTTACATTGTGAGGAAACTGGGGTGTTAGAAAAAAACTGAAATCAAATTAAAATATTTCTATTTTATAAGACAGGTTTACAATATGCATATACGTCTACTGTAACAGAAAAACAGATGTTCATTGTGAAATAAGTGTTCATTGACTTATTATTTCCTATATTTTTCATGGTCTACTTTTATGGCTGCATAATTAGCTTTGCAGTGCACTGCATTACAGTATATAGTTTTTTATAAACAGTTATCGTATTTATGCACCAGGCGAAATTACGCAGTTTTATATTACACGGGCAGACCCACCTCTCAAATAGTATATGTACCTGCCGGTAGACAGAGACCTCAAAGCTGCTGTTCTAATTCGATCGCAAGTCGCTAGGAGAATCGTATATAAACTCGCTCCATCAGCGATGCAAATTTTGCGCGAAAAAATTACAGATAAAAATGAACACCGTGTATAAACCGCATGTTGAGCGTGAGGTGTGACGTTCCACCCAGACGGAATTAGCAGTGTGAAGTGAACACACGAGAAAGAAAAATCTTAATTTAAGCTTAGTTTAAGAAAATAGGATAGGGCTCTATCTAGGAAGTTAGACACGTGGTCAGATGGGTCCGAGTAATCGGAGCACAATACTACACGAGCGCCCTTCGAATTCCCCTATTGCAGGGGTGAATAGGAGACTAAAAGCACAACCACATCCAGACGAAAATATTACGCTTACTAGGATAAGGTGCCTAAGGACTCCAACATGACAAAAATTGTAAACTTACTTCCATTTATTGTTAACTTTACCTACAATTGAATTAATGCAGCATTATTTTAGCTCTTTCGTCAGAGTAGCCATGTCACTTTCAGTTGTTAACTGGCTTGGTCAACTCCGTAAAATGTGCCTTATCAATCATTAGTTTATTCTTTCGTAACGATAACTGATAAAATAATATCCATTATAAATGCGTTGTGTAGCTTGTAGAAACTCAGAAATGAATATACGAAAAGAAGCAGAATTATTTTCTAGTTCTGCAAAGATTCACTTATATCACTTGTAGTATTTGTAACAGACCAAACTAAACGTGTTCGTTAACAATTTTAAGGCCACATTTCCCTATAGAAGCAGGTCTTTGCCTGAATTAAACACACCTTTACACGAGTGTGGTCCCGAACACATAGCGTAACAAACGAAAACTGTCGGTAATTTACATTACAGCTCGCTATGTTTATCTGTGTTGTGGCATAGTGTACAGTTGAACACAGGAAGCACAGGGCTAGAGGCGTGGGCGTGCAGAGAATAGGAATTTGCATATGGCAGAACAGCGGGTCGCCGGTGACCCCCTCGGGCTGCTCGCTTTCCGTGGTAAATCGTATTGGCTCTCCTGTCTATTTGTGTGGTCGAGATAATTCGGAATATCAAAACATGTACTGCATCTACAGCCTCGTCTTCCTTTGTGCTTTATGAAGAACTACGAAGCTCGACTACACCATTTCTAGGACTGTTTTTATATTTCACTATTTCGTTTTTCTTCTACTTCTTCTTTAACTTCCCTAGTTGTACCACTATCGTGATTCTTGTTTCTCTGTCCCAAAGTCGGGCTAGTGGAGCCGAAGCTTTGGATCCGACAGAGAACGGGATAGGTGATCAGTCCAATGCCTGGTGTAAATGGGAAGGAAGTGGATGATATAGATGAGGGCGAGATGAATGATAGGAATGATGATGGAACAATCGGTGGAATGCTTACGGGGGGAAACGGAACTATTTCGTTTTTAATAGACCATATTACTTTCCATAAACAATTGCAAGGCATCTTGGCTGCCTTAGCTTTCAGTTTCCACTTCCTGCTTATAACACCATCAGGTTTCACCATAGGTGACAAAATGGTTCATATCAGGGAGTAACTCCCATGACTCACGACGTGACCCCTGGAAGGAGGAATGAAGAAGAGACCCAAAGAACTACCATATGCGGAAGATAAAATATGTGACGATTCCAGATTGAGCATATCGGAACTGTTTGGGCCTCCCCACATGTCCCAGGCCTTCTGCCAAGTGTTGTTAAGGATATGTATGACTGAAATTTTGAAATCCTAAAGTAATAACGTTAGCTTTTTAAGATTTATACCATATATGTAATGTTGTGTAAATATTGTGACTTTGTGGGTTCGTTGAATTAAAAGTCCAAATTGCCGAAATTCTAAGTGTTCTTTATTTCCGTAGGAATACACTGTTCAACTCTCACGTAACAACATTACATCACATATCACAATCTATAACACCAAGGTCGCTGACAATAACAAACATTAGCTTTCGTTACAACACTTCACAGCTGACTCTCGTTTTACACACAACTCTTGTTACACAATAACTCTGCTTACTCACACTGTTTACAACTGTCTCATCACTAGCCATGGTTTCTTTTTATACACCCATTCATGAATACCAGACTGTTCTGTCAATTACTAGATGTTTCTGGACACAAAGCATCTAATGACTTAATCCGAATATTCTATCACATTCTAGAAACGTAACTTAATCTATGCCGGCGAGGCATAGTTATCTTGCTTGCCGGCGCTTGTTTACACTAAACGCGCTATCATTAACTGCTTAGCAAGGTTCATTATTACCATGAAACTGTATGCCGAATGTTTTCTTATTTGTGCCGAAACTTTTATGCCTGTTGCCGTGACAATATGATATTGCCTAAAGTTTATAAATTACACTTTGATAGTTTGGATATTATAGTCAAACTTATTTATGTTCATTTATTTCACCAAAAAACTCACTTGCGACAAAGTAACTTAAATTTTGGTCTAATATTTTAACAATAGGTTTCCAATAAATCCACTTTTGGAAATTGCCCGAGGTTCTTCTGTGTCTCAACTTTAGGTCCTAGAAATTTTTAAATCTATTAATATGTCCATTTTTGCCCCCCAAAATTGAAAATGTTGTGTTTAGAAGTAGAAAGTCTACTTAAATGCATCTTAAAACAAGGGCAACTTCGATTCACTGTGTCTCTGTGAACGTGTACAGTAATTTTCATATTTCAAACACCAAAATTAACAAGTAAGGAGCATTTTAAAGGAAGGAAAATGCTGAAATTTTCAACAGTGAGAAAACAAGGCTAAAGAATCAGAATTCATATCTAACACTAGCATTTGCGTAAATTTCAAACCCGATTAGAGTACCTAAAATGGCATGCGGAGGCTACTTAAGCGTTATTTGGATTAGGAATGCTTACACTGTTTTATAGATTAAAAATAGGAAAAGGTGATTTTTGGAAGATGTTCATGAAATTTCAGTCATACAGATCCTTAAGGGAAGCCTGCCCACCTCGGTAGCGTAGATGGTAGCACGTCTTCCTCACGTTCAAGAGGTCCCGAGTTCGAATCTAGGTCAGGGTAAATTACCTGGATAAGGTTTTTCCGGGGTTTTCCCTTATCCTAAAAGACGAATGTCGGGTAACTATAAGCTCCATGGACCCTGGGCCGTTTTGAACACCATTTCACCCATTCCATTCACCGTCCGATATGACTTAAAAAGTTAAAGGAATTATGTTACAAAAATAAATAAATAAAATAAAAATAAGATCTCTCAGGTTCTGTTCCTGACTGTAGAGAAGCTAAAATTTTAGACTCTGCATTTTAAGCAGGATTCAAAAGAAATTTCTTTCTTTACAACATTTGTACTTATTCTAAAAAGATTTGTCCACTAAATTATATAGAAGTCCCCGGTAAGTATGTAAATATCGCTGTCCTCAGGATGTTAAGCTAAAATAAAATGTTTATAAGTAGGTAAATATAGCTGTCCTCAGGATGTTAAGCTAAAATAAAATGTTTATAAGTAGGTAAATATCGCTGTCCTCAGGATGTTAAGCTAAAATAAAATGTTTATAACTATAGATTATAGTGGAAAAGTTAAAATTTCTTTGATATAGGTATAATTTCATTTGTGTCGAAGTTAACTAATTTGAAGTGGAAGATAAATGGGAAACAACTACTGTTGAAATTGTTTAGGATTATTTATTACACAGGCACGCATACTAATTTCACTATAAAGTAAAATTTGCCGCCATCTACCCAGAGCATCCAAATCCCATTTTAACCTGATTATTTGGCTCATATGTAATGTTACTGCAATCTTGGCTTAGGAAAGCATTTCTCGTACAATTGCAACCCTAAAATACAACTGGACAGATTCGATTCCCTATAGGATTTACTGCCGTTTCTTAGTCACTAAATCGTATCTTCATATTCATTTCATTAATTCATTCATAGTTTGATATATCGGTCTAAAGATGACAAAGAAAGAACAGAAAAAAAGAAAAAAGTGCATAATTCTTACAGATTGAACAAATCTTTTAAAACAATTGAGCTATCGTTGCTATAGAGGATAATGTTCACCTCTATTCCAGAGGATCCTGATTCCAAACTCTGGTGAGTTAAGCTGAAGATTATAATTTTTCTTTCTTTTCAGTCTTAAGTTGGATATCACATAGTCTCAATGCTGTAAACAGTATATTATCTGCTCTTCTTTTTATTAATTCAGCTCACCAAATGTGACCTCAATGGCTAAGAGATTATAAAGATAGCTTGTATAGCATGTGAGTAATTATATAACATAGCACCAACCTTCTGCATTGTCTGTCATTACAGAACATAAATATACAAATTCCCTATTTCCATGTATTTATCCCATAGTAAAGATAAAGTTCTGAAATATCTAAGGACACACGGGACCTCCAAAGGACTTTACATGGCGTTGGAAAGTCCTTGGATGAATATATAGGACCCTTGTTTTGGAACAATGGGCATTCTCATTGGATCTTGCACCGTGCGATGTTGTTTATACCCTAAAATAAAATGTAGAAAGTCACGAGATAAATTTTAGTATACCAGCAAGAGATGAGGACTCGCATGCAGAGCTGTCCATTGAAGACTTTTAGTCAATAATTTGTGTACATTTCATGCCGTTGAACACAATAAAACTTGTGTGTAAGGACGAGAAGGGCATACCAGAACTCGACCGCGTCCGGCTCTCAGTTCATTTCATTTGGTATATCGAAATAATATATGAATATTTTCCTGTTTGAATATACACTGCCAATAGACTGAAAAGGAATTGTTCAGTCTTTTGTTTCGGTGGCGTTGTTGCCGCACGATGCCTTATTCACAGCCTGAGTTCGCTTGGTATTTCGATATGGAGTCTAGCGTTACAACTGAACATGTCTTCTTAAAATTAAGAGAAGGGATTTATCAGTTAAAATATAACACTGGAGGAAGCAATGTATGGAAGTTCTCGAAAATCACCGTCTCGCGTAAAATATTATTTTGCGACATATCAGGATTATAAGAGACATTTGCTTTGCTTGTAAGATAGAAACTCAACTTTCATTCGGTCGCTTTGTGTTCAGTGCTATTATGTGTTTCGGATTGCGTTTATTTGGTTGCATACGGGATATAAAAAGGTACAATTTAGAGACGTTGTTCAAACTGTTCTCTAATTAAATCAATCCAAAATTTGTTTCTGTGCAGTGCTTCGTGTTTGATCCGCTAAGTAATCAAGGATTGTTTAGAATAATCTTTGCAGCTTCAGCAATATCGACATTTTGAGAAGATTTTGTTATATAAATTAACGCGGATGTTTGTATTTCCTTCTTCTATGTCACTGAAATGCTGTAAGCAATATATTTTTAAATGTGCTTGGTACATGAAAGTGCTTTTAATCCTAAAGAATTTCCAATCACAGAACGGGCGTTAGAAGTTACGTAATTTTCTTTGGAAAATGCGTAAATTAGTATCCTCTGGTGTAGTTGATGATTTGAAATATTACAATTAAAACATTACAAAACATTGACACTAAACGGAAATGCAATGCTATCCGAAATATCTATTTGCGATAATCTCTGATTGGCTGTATTAGCTAGACATTGTGATGCTCCAGACATAACAGAAGCACAAAGATTGGCATTTCTATCGAAGTGTTGGCTTCCATTCAAGGTTTAGGAGGTCACTGTATCTTTAACAGCTCATAGACGCTGTTTACTGCAGCTATTCTATAGTACCACTCCCTTTTCACCTAGGACAGTGTCAGATGCTTATACTCTTCTTAATTATATGCAGTACAGAGTGTTCCACAAACGGTTAACCTTTCATTCCCTTAGTAATATGTATCTTCTATGCTTCCCTGTGGTCAGATAGACCATCGGTTAACCTCAGTCTACCAAGAGATGAACGAACCCATTTCTCCGAAGCACGTAAAGGACGAGCGTTATCTCTTATGGTAAACTTTTTTTTTAAATTTTCTTTTTTAATTTACGTCCTCCAGCGTTAAATTATATCGGACGATAGATGAAATGTGTGAAGTGACGCTCAAATGAGCCTAGGTCCACAGATCTTAAGAGGTACCCAACATTCATCTTTCAGGATTATGGGAAAACCCCGAAAAGACTTATCCAGTTAACTCACCTTGGCCTAGATTCGAACTCGAGAGGCAGACATGCTATCACCTGCACTACAAAGGAGGGCACCAGATAAAGGTGCACGTCTCTGTAAAAAGGAGAGACACTGAGGGAGACACGCACTGTGACCACCATAGTTCTATTGCGGTTAACACCTACCAGGAGACAGGAATGGTGTGAGTAAACCGCAGGAGGGCACAGGATCGCAGGCAGACAGTACACAGTGACGCAAAGAATTCCCTAACAGATAGCGGGAGTCTTTCATCTCCCGCGCAGCTACGAACCCTCCGGCTCCGGTGCCGGCAAACGTCGCCTCTCGTGATGACTGACCAAACAACGCCACCCAGCCCGAGATAAGCATTTACAATGTGCAAGTATCCGCGTCATTTTCCATACACCACGAGCCAGAAAGCATACTTTAAAGATGATAACTAGGCTTTGGACATGATTTTGGTTTAAGTTAGATTGTATTATATCATTATACTGTTCATAAGCAAGCGGAGAGGAGAGAGAGTCGCCAGTCACATGGGCTACAGAGTTTATGAATTATCGGAGAGAGGAGGTCGCAGTGAAACTCGGTGCGCACGTAACTATTTTCCAGTTAAAATAGAATTAAAGGGCAACCGTACACGATGGCTAATAATAAGGTGATGGAAGGAACAGAAATGATGGAGAAGAAAACATAGCATAAAACTAATTACCCAATTTGTCTAAAACACAAAAGGAAACCAACAAAAACGCAAGTCAGAGTGATCGAACCGTGATCTCCCAAATACGAGTCGCACACATTACCGTCACGCCAATAACTTTCCATTATATAATCTCTCTTAAACTAGCACGAACCTGTTGTAAACATATGAAAGGTAATTCATTAATGTCTATAGAGTCTAATGACAATAACCTTCATAATTCAGTGGAATTAGTGAAGGTACAGGAACACAAAGGAATCCATGGTAAGAGTTTGACGAGGAGAGGAACAAAGAAACCTTTTATAGGTCTTGAAATTTGACTATCCCATAAACTTGTCTGGTGTAGTTCGGAAATGGACCAGGAAGTAAGAGAGTACTTGTCTTTATCAGTGCATAATCTCAAAAAGTCTGATCAAAAAGCTAACGAAAAACAAGACAAGAATCACTGCTTAAAACGGTGGATTTCCCAGTGGAGCTGCACTACAACAGACAGTTAAGTATTATTTATATTTAAATATATATCTATGTCCAAAGATATATATATATATATATATATATATTTCTTTTTCCTGATTTAAGCGTTTTTTATTGTTTCCGTTTATTTTACTGCCTGTTTTCTGTAGTTTCACACATATACACTATACACCTAAACACCCATGCCCAAGGTGGGACTCGAACCCGCGACCCTCTATGCGTCGGAACGCTAGAGACATACGCTCTAACGAGAGCCGGCTGTATATTAACAGGACAGTTGTAACTGCATGAGCACCTCTATAGCATTGTCAAAATAAATATTAGAAAATGCAGAAGAGCCAATAAAACAGTGTCTCATTTGTGGTGTGACTTTGAAGCTCTGACATTAAATCATGCAACTGAGAAAAGTTGAAGAAGTGCCTACTAAGAGACTTGCACAGTTTGCGAAGTAGGCAAGATATTAGCGGATTAAACTGAGGTCATTTATGGCCCTGACTTTCTGTAAAATAATATTATTAATAATATTAATACACTGCTGAAGAAATGTATTATAAACAGTACGTTTTGACAAACCGGAATCATTCATCAACTTCGGCGTTTAGGAAATTTAGAACAGTTGATAGTGGATAAAATCTCGCAGTATGACTCCGGCGGGCGCCAAGGAGGAAGCTGGGGATTGAACTAAATTGCCCTCCAGGGAGTAACTTGTGCCTATCATCGTCTAAATAACGAATTAATTTCTTGGCCTCTCTGTCGCTAGTGAATGCGATATATGATCTTCCGCCCTCCAAATAAGAGATGCTTTAACTCAACATCGAAATTCGGATGTACGCCATACTTTGGACAAGGTTGATGTTTATGAATAAATAAAGATTGCTTAAGAAAAAAAACCGTTACTTTTATCAACCGACATATCAAAAGGACGTGGTACATTTACCAGAAACATAGTTTGATTGCAGGCCCAATCTTATGAGACAACAAATAGCCTAAGTATCAGACTTTAAAACGAGGTTACTCATTTTATCAAAAAGTAAAGAGGTCTGCAAATTATTATACTAAAGCTTATTTTTTCATTTATTAAAATATTAGGAATACAAAATTTCAGTATAATCGCAAATTAACAATCAGTGTACATTTCTATAACATTTATTAAACAGTATTTATTATCTTATGCATTTTATTTCCAATACGTACATCGTGTACTTAAATTCATGTTAGTAACTTCTAGAGGTAGTAGAAGTGACTGAGTAGACATTATTTGCATAGTACCCCTTGCGGAACTCGATCGTTTCAATGCTAAAATTTTTACAATGTATCGGAGGTTTCGGTGTTGTTTTTCAACCGGATAGGCAGTAAAATGTCGCCAGAAGAGTTCCACGTCAAATGTGGTGCGACGTTAGGTACAGAATTAAATGACGTCGACTCATTACATAGAAAAATTGGAAGTAACAAAAAAAAAACTACATTGATCACAATGACACTTATGTCAACAGTAGAAGGCCACGCCGTGGCTCAGTGGTTAGACCGCTTGGCTCTCACCAAGGCGGCCTGGGTTCGATCCCAGGTGACCGCAAAGTGAGATTTGTGGTGGACAACACGGCGTTGGGGCGGGTTTTCTCCGGGACCTCCGGTTTCCCCCGCCATGTCATTCCACCGGTGCTCCATCTTCATCTCATGTATCATCAGTGTCACCGCCTGCGGTGCCGTATGTAGTAAAAGCGGGCGTTAAACACTACACATCTCAACAGTAGAACAAAGAAATTTGTTTGTCTTTTGCTCCTGATGTGTCCCATACAGTACAGTACAGTATGAAATTGCTCTTTACAACAGAGACTCGATGTGACTGACGACTACCAACGTTATTGCACAGATTGTATAGTCGCGCTGCTGGAACGCTTTCCATGGATTTATCTTTGTTAATAGAAACCTCTCAGATAAGGCACTGATTATTCTTGTAAGAGTGAGAGAGGAACTGCTGCGCTGCCCAGTCCTGTGCTAAGCACCAATGAGCGCATCACTTCAGGCAATGATATTCGTAGAAATCACAAATGACAGCTATATATTCACTCCACGTGGAGTAATCAGTGAGTTACCTGAGAGGTATCTATTACCAATGATAAGGCCAAGGTAATGGTTCGAGCAGCACGACAATACCAACAAATAGGATTCCAGTACACTCGTTCCATCGCACCTGGTGTCCCGCTGATCTCTCATGCGAGCAGTTCTTCCTGGGTCTCTACAGAAGTCTCGTACACCATACTCTACATGCAATCCCCGATGGCGTTAAATCCGACCGTTGGGATCGTGGGGGCTATGCATTAGGACCACCCTGGCCGTTTCATCTTTGCCCAAATCTTCGGTCAAGATGTTGCCGAACGCGAAGTGGAAAGTGCGGCGATGTACCGTCTTGCTGAAACCACAGTTCCTGCTTTACACTCAATGGCACGTAATTCAACAACAGGGGCAATAAGTTCCGTAGGGATATCAACTACAAAACACCTGTTAACCTGGCAGGAAAAATGCATGGGCAGATCACATGACTATCTAAAATATCTGCCCAGACATTGATGGCAAATCTTTGTTGGAATCTCCTCAAATACGTGGCCGTCAGATTATCGTCTGCTCAGATATGGCTGTTACGTGAATTGAGGATACACTCCCTCGAGAATTGAAATTCATCGGTGAACAGAACTCTTAGTGGAAACTGGGGCTCATCAATGCACCGGTGCAGAAACCAAGTGCAGAAGTTAACACGTGGTTCAAAATCTCCTGATTGCAACGCCTGTACCCTTTGGGGGTGGTAAAGGTGTAGTTCTTGCTTGCGAAGAACCTTCCACACCAAGCTGTTAGAAATGTGCATCACATACGCAATTGTTACCGTCCTTGTTGATGGGTCCTCCTCAACGTAATATAGAACAGCTTCTAAACATTCGGGGGTGCGGCATCTTCTCGGAGCACCATAGTCGTGCCTATCGATGATGAAAGTACGTCGTTCTCGGAATCGTTGCACATTTCTGGCATGTGATGGAATCGTACGTTGTGAATAAACGCTCTTTGTACAACCTACGAGCTGCTCTTCCACTTCTTTCCATGGCTCCGTATTCTAATATGTCCATGTATTATTCAAATAAATACTAAACCATATTTATTGGAGATGCACAGTCACTTGAATGGGACTCCAGGTATGATACCATAGCAGGGGAAACGTCACGTGCCATTAGGTGATCGCCTGACGTCATTTACTACCAAGTTGCATAATATCGGCAAATCCGATCCTTGTACTGGTTGTAGCACGGAAACGATTTGGTTCCGAACATGGGTTGCTGTTCAAGATTGTCTACTCATTCCGCTCTACTAGCACTAGAAGTTTGTAACATGAATTTCAGAATACCCGGTATATTTTTATTTATTTATTTATTATCCAATTTTTTATTCTTATTTTAACCAAAGGTATATTACGAATATAGTTTACAAATTTATGAATATAATACAATTTACAAAAACATAACAAAATTCAATATCAAACTGACAAACAGTAAACATCAAGATTAATTATTTAATAACATATAACCCATGGCGCGACAGCTCTTAGAGGGCCAAGGCCTACCAACCCGACTGCCGGCCTCACGCCCACTTACGCACGGCAGAGGTGGACGATCATCCAACCGATACGGGGAGGAGATGTGGTCAGCATCTCGGCATCCCCCAGCCGGAATGTTGGTTTTCATGACCAGGGCCGCTTACCTAGCGTACGCTCCTCACATACCTCACGATGCTGAGTGGGCACCGGTCCTATACCCGGGACCTAAAATTCCCACCACATGGGTGGGATCGAACCCGGGCCTCTTTCCGTGGCCAGGGACCAAGCCTTAGCCCGCTACGCCACGGCGCAGGGCAGATGAATTATTTAGCTTAAGAAATATTTTGTTTAAGAAAGCCATGAAATATTGATAAGTTTTTTAATTCACCAAAATATGTACAAGTGGTTTTGAGAAAGTGTAACCTAAGGATTGAATCAATAATTCGAGTTTGTATCTTTCAAAACAGAAAAACAGGCAGATAAATAAAATGTGAGGGACATCTTGAAGATGATTTCCACAAATACAATCAGATGTGGATTTGTTTTTCAATCGAAAGAAGTAAGCTGAAAATTTGCCATGTCCAGTTAAGAACTGAGTGAGAACATAGTTAGGATTAACGAATTTACATTTACGTTGAGAAATGTAAATCCTTAGTCAAAGCACCACAATCACTTTTAACCAGTATTCATTCCAGTCGTTGATCATCATCTCCTTTAGTGTTTGCCTCACGTAAGAAATAGGGCATAAGAGTGTAAGTCTCTGGAAGATCTGAAGTCGCAGATCTCTTTGCAAGCTCATCTACACGTTTATTTCCGGCAATCCCCACCTGCCCTCTGACCCATGAAATACACAGATGCCCGGTATATTTTTATACATTTACTTGCCTCTATTGTACATCTTAAATATTCATATATTTTCAGATAAAGAAATATTAAAAACATTGGTTCTATTTCAGCTATCATTTAAATTTTTTATGCATTGCTTTGTTCTTAATTAACATTTTTGGTCTCCTAGGCTTGCTATAGACAAGATCTTTGCATTTTTGTTGGATTTCTGCGTTTCGGTGCCGCACTTTGATAAGACTTTCATATTTGAAAGTCATATTTGAAAATGCAATGACCACCTTTGAAAGATATTGCGTATCCGGCAATAAAGTTGACTCGCATAGTTTTATTCCCCTTTCTTCTTTCTTTAGTTCTTTTATACATTAGAGCGCACACACCCTTCGCTTGCCTAGAGAAAAACCCCTAACCGCCAGCCAAGGATCAAATTTGGGACTCTCGTACAGCAGATACTATTAACAACAGAGCTCCATGCAAAAGGAGCATAAGAGCAGGTGTGTACCATACATGGCAAAAGCTTCGCAACTGCATTATATGCTAGGACGTTTCATATTCCTTCCCATGATTCCTACATGAAGGATTTTGCATAAATCTCATTATGTAAAAACGTCTTACGCAATGTTTCGTGGTCCATAAATATACTTCAGTTAAACTAGAAGCAAATCCTACGCTGTTTACCTTAGGTCCCCGAAATAATTCAGGCTTACCTGGTAGTAGTTATTCATTGAAACACTCAAGATGGGACCTATTTTGTTGATTGAGTTGTAGCTAATAGGTACTTCTGGGAGAACGCCTTCGAAATTAAGATCCAGCTCCATCTTTGCAGGGGAAAAATCTGCTATTTTACTGCCTCTAATGCCTGCATGACCGAGGATCCAAACACCGATGACGGAGCTGCATACTTATTGCCACTATTACTGTTCGCCGACGGAAAGAAAGTCCCTTATGTTTCAAAATAGTGCGTAAAGGACAGTGAATGTGTGTGACAGAGAACACATGCTACACAAGGAGTGGAACAATAGAGAAAGCATGCGCCATAAACAAAAGGAATTCACTCAGTATACTAAAACAGAGAAGGTTTATTCACAAAAGTAGAAGGCATCAAAATGTTTTTAAATGGGCTGTAACTGATCTGACCCGAGTGTTATAAGGCAGGGTATGTATTGAAATTATTAATTAACTTCTCTAGAATATAGGTTTCTTAAAACTGCAAAAACATAAGATTGAATAATTGCTACTGCAGACTCTAATTTCACAATTTCCCCTCTGCATCTTATTCCCCTGGGACTTTATTTGCTGTGGCAAACTATACCTACCTATCCATGTACATAAACTAATTACCACAAGAAACAACTTAGTGGTGATCACCTAATAAGTAGGTATAGGGCACTGGAAAACGTTGCATACAATTTAATTTGTATTAACTTTCATCTTTCTTCTTCTTCACTCCAAGGGCTAGGCAATGCTGCCTGTTCCGGCTTAAATAATGTCTAACCATTATTTTCATGGTCTTCCCGGATGTCGCTTTCCTCTAAGTTTATAGTTTATAACTCTTCTTGGGATCCTATCTCTCGGCATTCTCTCAATATGCTCTCTCCATTCATTTCTATAATTTATTATTTTTCTTCTAAAGAATTTATTTCTAAATCTTCTCTTATTTTTTCATTTGGAATTTTATCTAAAAGAGTATATCCCTTTACTGCTCTTAAAAATCTCATTTCGGTAGCCTGTATCTTGTTTTGGTCTGCTTTTGTTAATGTCCATGTTTCAGAACCAAAAAGAAAAGCAGGCACAGCCATTACTTTATAAAATTTCATCCGTCTTTCTTTTCTGGTTTTAGTTTTTAGGCTTCTATTTATTATGCCGCATGTTTGTTGAAACATTGGTAATTTATTTTTAACTTATTTAACTTATTAACTTTTCAGAAGATATTTATTTATGCTATCGGTTTTCAAAAGGTTATAAACGTGTTGCACCGAGGTGAAATGTATATGGCGTAGATGATGAAAATCTTCGAGAGGAAGGTAATGGATGAATGAGAGCACCTTTGCACTTAATAATGCAATAACCCGAACTGATGTGCGGGTTCTGGCAGTCCTTGGAGATCAACAAGTTTACAATTACTAATTAAAAGCAGCCAAACAGAGCCCTAACAATCATAATTTGTTTCCGGACGGATGTCACTGGAAGGCATTATCTTCATTAAGAGATATGTTGGTTGTCTTTATTTACAAGCAAACCGATTGCACTAAGATATGGGTGCGCTGGTTTCGGAATGTCATTTTTCTACATCTGGAATAGCGGCATGAATAACCCCGACGCTGCGCGTGTCAAAATTATGAAACACTTTGGCATGTTGCCGACCTTCATGACAAGATAATGGGTGTGTAGCGGTCTGATTCAAACCCATTTACATGGCGGTGAATACTGCTGCTGCAAGTAGAATTAAGTCAATCGGGAAATGTCATTTATACCACTAAGCCATTGCATTTAGGGAATAAGCAGTGAATATTCTCGAAAAATATCAAATTTAAACTCTTACATGTAGTTGAATCGCTCCTAAACACTGCGTTAACACGAAACATTTTATATCCACACTCACACCATTTTCTCCGCCTCTTACATTTCACAAATGTCATCAGTAGCTATTCATATAAAACAGATTTTGATTAAAAATTTATACTACCCTGTAAAATTATAAGCTAAAATTATTTCATATTTTCTATATGGATTTACTAGCATTTATGTTAGTAAACATGTTTCTCCTTGATTTCTGTTTATCGTTTATTTGTCGTTTACTGCTATGGGGAATAATGAGTAAAAACCGTTACATTTACCTTCCTTAATAAGATATTTTGTGTGTGTGTGTGTGTGTGTGTGCGTGTGTGTGTGCGTGTGTGTGTGTGTGTGTGTGTGTGTGTGAGTGAGTGAGTGAGTGTGTGTGTGTGTGTGTGTGTGTGTGTGTGTGTGTGTGTGTGTGTGTGTGTGTGTGTGTGTGTGTGTGTGTGTGTGTGTGTGAACAGTATAATACAAAAACGAAAAGTTAGATTAACATCAAACTTTCTATTTGAGTTCAGTATCTTCCAGAGATGCTATACAAAGATTTTCAAGAAGATCTCCGGCCGTGACCTAAGCTTTACATGACATTATTTTCATTTTCTAATTCCTTTTTCTTGCTTAAAATACGATATACTTTACACATGTATATACCAAATAAATATCTACCTTGCCTTTTCTAGGAATAGCCTGTGAAGTGCCCTTTAGTATTCGAAAAGAATTTTATACATTATATAAATGGTAAACGTGAATGGATAGATGAAATCGTATTTCATAAAAATTATAACCTTCTTTAAAACACACAGTTCATTTATTCAAAGTATGTATTTTCTGGCATGATGCATTTCCTAGGCAACTCTTATTAAAGTTCTGAGTTGTTAAATCCTTTGTGTTTCATTCTTTTAATTTCAATTGTTTATTGCGACATCATGAAATTCAAAGGCCAACATATAACATCAAATTCTATTATAAACATTTGACTGTATTCCGCTGTGTCTATGTCGAAATGTAGATAAAAAGTAAACTTTATTAAGAATAATTGCATAAGCACTAAAGAAAAGCTAGACAACGTAATATAAATTTAATATTTTTTTTCTTTTATTTCTTCCCCCCTGTTTTTAAATTCAATCTATAAAGTAAGTGGCAAGGCAATGGACACAAAAGTTCTATACCTAGATTTCGCTTAGGTACATGTGAGACACCTTGAAAGAAAAATGAAAGAAAAAAAAAGAAAGACAGAATTTTTAGAAAATCGTTCAAATTGTTGTCTGTAAATGTGTGGACAACGTAGCCCTAAAATAAAAAGTGTGAAAGTACCCGGATTGATACTTAGGTTCAGCATTGTAAAAATTAGGACATGAAGGTTTTCAAGAAAATTCCCCCATCTAAATCTATCTTTTACATGTAAGGCTAACTTTTTTTAAGTTTTCGTTTGGTTTCGAAAACGATATAAATATTTTGTTTAAATAACGTATGGTTAAGATATTTAATGATAAATAAATATCTATCTTAAATTTCCTGGGAAAAGGCTTTTATCGCCTCTTTATTCGGAAGGATATTTGTATCATTTTATATTACTATCAGTGGTAACTCATATGAGATGAATAAAAGTCTACCGCAGAAAAAGAGATGAAAGAAAACGAAAATGTAGGACATATTTACAACATGCAATCTGCTTCTAATAACTTATTTTATGCCTACAGTCATTTCCAACACACTGTTAGTGGTTTGAATTTGCAATTCAATTTTAGAACGCTCTCGATATTGGTGTATTTTATTTATATTGTAACGGGACCGCTGGAACACCCTGTGAAAGCAGCTGGCAGCGGAAGGCAGGGAGGGGAGGTTCGGTTAGCCACACCTCCTCCTCGTTCGTCTTGTAGTGGTGACAGGCTGTGGTCAGGAAAAAAAAACATGACTGTGTCGCCTGTTTTCTCTACACCTGTTACTAGAACAATCCTGTAAACACCAGAAAGCGGGATATTCCGATATAAAGAGGGTTACAGACAGACGGAGTTAGTCAGTTGTTGGTTTGGTTGGTCAATCAGTTGGTTAGTGTGTGTGAGTGAGGACAGTTCTTGGTGTAAGAAGGCAGTGTTAGTCAGTGACGTGTTAATGAACGAAAGGATTGTGCAACGGAAGACTGTACGCAACTGGTATGTGCATCGGAGTTTATGTAATCGCGAGTACAAGGAAATTGTAACGGACGAACTGGTGAATTGTAATCGTTGCAGCACGTAATTCTGTGTAACTGGCAAGAGTTTAACTGTAAGTCGGTGGAAATAAAGAACATTTTTTGAGTGGTGAAATTGGACCTTTTATTCCACGAACCCACAAAGTCACAATATGTTTTGAAAGCCAGCATATAAGAAACAGGTTTTGAATATTCGGCTTCTTCTATCCTCCTTGTAGCTGCATCGAAATGTTAAAAGATCTACAAAGATTAATCTCGATTAATATGAAATAGACATAAGTATAAGTTTTTGGTAGAATGGGATATAGAGCTTAGTAGGTAGGCACCGTGAGTGGTAAGACCACTCACCTCCTACCAAGGCGTCTAGGTGACCACTTCTGGAAATAGCAGTGGACAAAACGATGCCCAAATAAGCGCAGGGCCTATAGAGCTTAGAGTTACCCAACATTGGTTTTCCAGGATAAGGAAAACCCCCGGAAAAAACCTTATCCAGGTAACTCAACCTGAACGAGATTCGAACCTGGTACACAGCTATCATCCACGGTACGGAGATGGGCACAGGATCACCGTCGCATCAGAAGTTGACTCACTTTTGGGTTGTTGCGTTTTCTTTGAGCCTAAAGCCCGTAATTCATTGTTTCGTGGGTGTGGTTGGAACGGCAAGCGTGTTACATTCTCTAACACAGGAAGACCGTGTATATTCTGAATACCAGTGTGCGGGGTAACCGAATTGAAAGTTTCGCTAGCGCCAAGCGAGCTCCATTGTGCAGCCAGTAACACATGAATAATTCACCATCTCCCTGGAGGAAAACCTTTCGGTACTGCCAACACACACAATACACCGCAACCTTCTTTTTTCACAACTTCAGAATTTAATAATTGCTGTTTGTCTTTCCTTCGTGTTATTTGATTTAGAAATCCTAACTGCAGCTGTATTTCACAGCTCACATAGAAAAGCGACCTTTGAATTTTAACGCGTAAACTAAAACCAGGGGGATAAATGGATTTTAGTATGCGTGGAATCATGCAGACTCCTTTGAAAGCAATGCGCTTTCCAGCACTGTAGGGAACGGTGCTGCTGTCTTTGACACCATTGAAGAGCTTGCGTGGGGTTTGCTCACCCCATGCCGATGGAACATTATTTTCATTCTTTTAAGTCAGTTCGACTAACGAATCCCAAATAATTTTTATAGTAGGCGTTGAACAGTATTGCTTACTGATTGTATTTCTATTGAGCGCTGTATGCGGAAGAACCTCTTTTGTTGTCTGGTCTCGGGTCAAAATGATCTGGTTCGCGGAGTTCTATTCTATCAATGCACGTCTCTCTATTTGGCAAGTTCCTTGTATCCTTAGTAAACCGACTATGTAAAATTGAAAAATAGAGTTTCGGGCGAGTTTCTTGATCTAGGTTTGTCCGTTGCCGTTTTTCCCTAAGCAGATATTAAAATGTGTTGCTTTTCTCGAATAGGTTTGATTTATACTTGTTAGCTATACGGGGTGAGTAAAAAGTATAGAGCAATGCTTGTAACTTTGTTGTTATAGTTTTGTGAAGTGATAACTTTTATAAAAGCTATATCAGCATATTATCATATTACTATGTGAAAAGAGCTTGACATTTTTCAACTTTTTTTTTTTGGTCCTCAGGTCTCGGAGCGTAGAGGTATATCCTGTTTTGAATTGTAATTTAATTTATTAGCACGTATTACAAAGATGAATAGGAAAATCAGCTTAATCAAAGTTTTAAACAAAAATTATAAAAACATAAGGCAGTTTTAAGTAAGGTAAGAAACAAGGGGATATGGACTGTAAATAGAGAGAAGGAATAATAGGTGACTATTCTGTAATAATAGATATTGTAACACGTCTGTAAATATACTTAATGGACTGTCCTGTGTAGCAGTGGCCTGGGCCAAAACAGAGGGCAGTCCAAAAATTGTAAAAGCTGAGTACCTCAATAAATAATAATAATAGTGATGATAATAATAATAATAATAATAATAATAATAATAATAATAATAATAATAATAATAATAATAATAATAATAATAATAATAATAATAATAATAATAATAATAATAATAATAATAATAATAATAATAATAATAATAATAATAATAATAATAATAATAATAATAATAATAATAATAATAATAATAATAATAATAATAATAATAATAATAATAATAATAATAATAATAATAATAATAATAATAATAATAATAATAATAATAATAATAATAATAATAATAATAATAATAATAATAATTATTATTATTATTATTATTATTATTATTATTATTATTATTATTATTATTATTATTATTATTATTATTATTATTATTATTATTATTATTATTATTATTATTATTATTATTATTATTATTATTATTATTATTATTATTATTATTATTATTATTATTATTATTATTATTATTATTATTATTATTATTATTATTATTATTATTATTATTATTATTATTATTATTATTATTATTATTATTATTATTATTATTATTATTATTATTATTATTATTATTATTATTATTATTATTATTATTATTATTATTATTATTATTATTATTATTATTATTATTATTATTATTATTATTATTATTATTATTATTATTATTATTATTATTATTATTATTATTATTATTATTATTATTATTATTATTATTATTATTATAGCACGTATTACTGCACATACCAAGAAGACATATTCATAACAAAATTACATTTCATGAATTCACTTCCAAAAGTGCCCAAAGTGAACTCCATTTACTGGTAAATAATGCCAAAGTCTGTCTTTGAAATTAGTTGTTTCCAGCAACACTGTTGCCCTGATCAGCTGCATCTTTTGCCCAATTCTTCGTTTTAACTCTTCAATATCTCTTGAAGGTCTTTGTAAGCCCTTCACTTCAAATATCCCCCAAGAAAAAGTCTAAGGGCTTCAAGTCAGGAGATTTTGGCGGCCATTCAATACTTCCTCTTCTGCCAATCCATTTTCCTGGAAATTCATGTTGTCCATTGCAAGCTTAGAGTAGATAACTGTGCTGTTTCTTCCACTGTTAATAAAACATCAACAGTATTGATAGAGTCGACATGAAAAATCCAATGCCACGGCCGAGATTTTAACCACGGATCTACTGGTCTCCGTCCAATCGCTCTAACCCATTGAGCTACCATGGACAATTTGCCGTCATGACATTAAATTATCCAGTTGACTCATATATTTTCCCAGTAAATCACTAGGCCATCGATGGTCAGACTGTACCGCACTATATCCCCGCCTTCTCTGAACTCTCTAAACCATGCCATGCTACACCAGCGATCTGCCCAAACAACTGCACTCTTTTGTCAGACAGGTAATGCATTTAAGATATTTTCATAACAAATGAAATATTTATCTTGAACTTTCTGCAAACAGCCTATAAAACTCATTTTAAATGACTTCTGCAAAATTGGGAAACCGCAAGAGGTAGGGAATATCTAACTGCACAAAAAATATGTATCTCAGTAAACCACAAATAATGTGAAACACTCGTTTGTATCTTTTTATAATCATTTCCAATGATAATCTTTGTTAGTTATTAGAATTTTAAAATAACTATACTTTTCGCGAACATATTGTGTTTTTTGAATTTACTGCCAGGATCTTATCTGTGTCGCCGGTGTGCCAGAATTTCTTTCCACAAGACTTCTTTTACATGCCTACTAGTAAATTTACTGACAGGAGTCTATCTATTTTTAAAAGTTAAAAACCGTGTCAGATTTGAACCCACGACCGTGCGATCAGTAGGCCAACGCCTAACTAATTGAGCCACCTGATTGACATGCGAAGATGACAAAACCATCCGAGGACGACCAGCTCTTAAAAGAATTATCTTTTACGCGTCAGAACTTGCTGGCTGACGCGCCTCAGCAACGCCTTCTCAAGATATACTAACTAAAGTAATTTACTCCAATTACTTATTCACATCTACGAGTTTAGCCAATGGGAAATAGGAGAATATCTGCCCGATGTGGAGTTAATCGCTTGATAAAAGCTGGTTTCGCTTTACTAATTATTTTCTCTTTTTTAAATATACCTTCTCCAAAGTTGTCGCATCGGACGATGAATCAAATGGGTGAAATGGATGCTTAAATGTACCCAGGGTCCATACAGCTTAGAGTTACCGGATTTTCACTTTCGGGATAAGGGAAAATCTCGAAGAAAGCCTTATTCATGACTGCCTCAGGTTCAAGAGGTCCCACGTTCGAATCTCGGTCAATGGTGAATTACCTGGGTAAGATTTTTGGGGGTTTCTCCGAATTTCAGATAACTAAACTCTATGGATCCTGGAATTATTTTAGCATCATTTCACGCATTTCGTTCATTGTGCGATATGAATTGACGTTTGAATCCGTAAATTAATAAATAAAAGAAACACTGAGATTCAAACTCGGGACCTCTTTACCTGGGCCACATGCTACAGAGGTGGGCAAAGTATGCCTCCCGAGATGGCACGGAATATCTAAGTTGCGATGCCACTTTAATTGCAAAATGTACTACACCTATGTTCTATTGTAATACTTCTTCTTTTTGGAACATTCTTTTTTACGTTCGAGGAGTTTCTTTGATTTAGCTTACCTTTACACACGTCTTTCCGTTTCCATATATTGTTATTTCAAGTATATTTTTGCTACCGAATCTCTTGAACGTAAACATGAAAAATTTGACTACATTTAAGCTTACTGTATTCCTTATTAAAATCGTACCTACAAGATGTTAACTATATATTACAGTGTACATTGAAATATACCATAATTCCCTTCTATAACTTCTATTCTGCATTGCATTTCATAAACGGATCCTTGGTAATACATAAAATACAGTGGCGGCTGGTGGGTTAAATTATTGGTGGTGCACAAATGAAGAATAAAATACAGAGTAGTAATGACTCACCTATTTATACAGATTCTCTGCTGTACTCTCATTAGACGTGGCGAATCTATCGATAACTTTTGCGTTGAAGTCGCTGATCTTCATAACAAAATCTCTCTCAATTGAAAGCATTGCTAATGCTGACAATCGGTCCTGTGACATTGTGTTCCTAAGGAAAGTTTTTATTCTTTTTAAAGTTGAGAAACAGCATTCTGCTTCAGCGGTAGACATTGGCATAGTTAACAGTACTTGGAGGAGTTTGACATATTCGCTGAATGTAGTACATAAATTGTTTTCCTTATTGAAGTCCATCAAGCACAAAGCGCCGGACATTCCACGAAATTCCTCTCGACTGTAAATTACAATCAGTTCTCTATGAATTTTTGTTCCAATGATAAAAGGATAGAATCTTATTGTTTCTCTAAGGGAATCCTCTGGAAATGTCTTAGAAAATTTCTTGATAAAACAAAGTTGAGGCTACCAGATGTCCCGTGAAGCTAAATCTTTCCTTTGCTTCTCTAAGAATGTCACATACTTCAAGAGCTTCTCTTCTTTTCACATCATGATCTTCTAATGTTCTCCTCTTAATTGCAGTTTCTATGTGTTCCTCGATATCCACGCTATTTCTTACCTTTTGCACTTCCCTTTTAAATGCGTTTAGCTGGGCGATGGCAAATGTTGCATTGCAGTCTCGTTTCTGCAGCTGATTGTACAAAATGTCCACATGTGGCATGATCTTGTAGAAGAAAGACAGCCAGAATACAAAATTATAATCTTTCAAAGTGGCTATAAACCCAGAAGCCTGAACAAGTGTGGCGTTGTTGTTTAACAGAGCTCTCTTCTGAATAACCTCCATGCATTTAATTAAATTCTCCCTGTGTTCGAAAAGCAGAGCACACAGAAGCTAAGCCTGAAGGTCACGCTATAGCCGTTTCTAAGAGTAGGAGGATCTAGGTTTATAAACCTCCATTTAAGCAATGTATAAGAAGCCCCTCCCATCTCTTCACCTTCCCGCAACCCCCTCAGAGAGCCAACATTTGGGCAAAATCTTAGGTTAACTCTTCACTGCAAACCTGCGGCTCCTTCACTGTTTATTTTGACTTCTGCGGCCATGGGCAGCTACAGACGATAAGCGTAATTGAAACATGTTTGTATATAAAACAATGCAAACAAGTACAGCTTTAATGTGCAAAATGCACCTGTTGTATATTCAGAATCAGTGGGTGTAGCGCAAACCTGCAACCTTATGGAGGAACCGCCCCTGATAAAATAACCTCGTCATTTACAGAAGGTATCGCTTTTCTTTTTCTTCTTTTTGCTCTCTTCTTTCTTTGCTGCTTAAGTTTTCTGCTGAACATTTGGAAAGGTACTTTGTATTTTTTTGGTTCTGTTTATTTGCTATCTACTGCAAATTAGATAAATGGTAGAATATTAAATATCGTAATTGGTTTTGTTCCCAAAATTAACTGGAATGAAAGTAGTTGTGGAATTTACTGTGTAATAGTCAATTTCAAATTTCTGGCAATCGGCTGTACAGCTTGAATAGTTTCTAAGGTATTAGTTCCATCCAGCAAGTATGGTAAGCATGGTACAAGTGAAGTAAATAAATGGTATTTGAAGTATCAAGGCACACAAAGTTTGTTTTCGTTCTTTGCACCCAACATAGTCCATCAGTGTGTGTGTGTGTGTGTGTGTGTGTGTGTGTGTGTGTGTGTGTGTGTGTGTGTGTGTGTGTGTGTGTGTGTTTAATTTATGTCCTCCAACGTTAACTCATATCAGACAGTGAATGAATTGGGTGAAATGCTGCTCAAATGAGTCCAGGGTCCATGGAGCTTAGAGTTACCCGACAATAGTCTTGAAGGATAAGGGAAAACTTCTGAGAAACCCTTATCCAGGTAACTCACCCTGACCGAGATTCGAACTCGGGACCTCTTGAACGTGAGGTAGACACGCTACCATCTACTCTACCGAGGCGGGCGTGTGTGTGTGTGTGTGTGTGTGTGTGTGTGTGTGTGTGTGTGTGTGTGAACACCTTTATTGAAAAACGAATAAATCCCTTAAATACTAAACTCCAAGGATGAAGGATGAAGGATTCTCAAGAAAACCACGTAGCCCAAACCACTCCTTATATGGAATAATTTTCACAAATTTTGAGTTGGTTGTAAACTGGCTGTAACAATTTTGTTTAAACTAGTAGGTGTTTTCAAAATATTTTTACCAAAAGTTAAATGTACATCTTTAATTTCCTCAAGTCTTTTTTTTTTTTTTTTTTTTTTTTTTTTTTTTTTTTTAATTCTGGGTGACGTTTCTTAACTGGAAACTTAAGGGCTAGATAAAACCTTACTACACAATTTATGGCACATTTTATTTTGGAGATAACCATTTTCAAGCGATTCCTTGTTCTTTTTAAACTTTCAAATACTTAAAGGTACTTCAAATAGGAAGTGTTTCTTCGCTCTTTTATATGCTGGCAATCCAAAGAGTAAAAATGTGTCAATGCTAGCACTTAATTCCCAGGCTAAGATACTGTATTCTCCTCTTTCTGTTATATGTATACAAAAGTTTATCTCGTTTAGTATAAAGTAGTTGGATTGGATTGGATTACGGTACGTAGGGAATCACCTCTGCAATCAGTCTTAGTCTGTTGTACCTGTGCCCCAAAGTGGGGCATCCTCGAGAGGGAGGATGAGGCAAGAGGAGAGAGGGTGGCCGATCCAAGGAGACGCGACAGTACAGAGGGCAGGATCCGTATTATATACGGCAGGCCAGCACAACCAGCATTCCCCCCTGCCGTGGTTCGGAAACGGCCCACTAGATCGGAAACTGTCCTACCGATGGAGGAAGTGTTTACCAGTAGTATATCATCCTGCCATGCAGCTCCAATACATCCACCTACACTTCTATCCTGAAAGAGACCTCTAGATGAGAGATAATATGAAATAATAATGGAGATGAAATGGAGGGATAGGAAATTCGGGGTATGTAATTCAACTATCTATCATTCGCCTGGAGACCTGGTAAATCCCCGAAAAATCCCATGGGTCAGGTAGACAGTCCAACCCGGATTTCTCAAATGCGGGCCACAGACGAAACCGCCTGAGTGCTTTAACATGATGTAGAAGAGTAACTATTTTTAGGAATAGTTTGTGCACTAGTGACTAGAGAAATCATACACATACGACTTAATGTATTATATTTGCTGTTTTACTTCATACTTTTAAACCCTACATTAACCTAATATAACCCTATATTAGCCTTTATAAGCTTAAAGTGAGATACTGAAGCTAAAAATTGGTGGTGTGTAAATATTATGAATAATGGGACTTGTTGGGTATGGTAAACAAGCATTTACACTCACAATAGTCTGCCTATTCATAAACCTAAAGTGGAGTTCAAGGATGCTCAGGCCTTTTCACCAAGGTTTTTATTGAGGATATCATCCTAATGTAAGATGTAGGTCATCCTAATGTTTACTTTGGAAAATGTAATCAATGTTCTTAGTAACCTTGCATTTTATAATCCAAGAAATGTTTAATATCAAGAGGTCTTCTTTGAATTTCGTCTTGCAGCTGGCAAGTCCAAAAGAGTCCTGTTGTGCCGCTTTAACGAACAAACCATGAAAAATTTCCTTGAAGCATTAGCTTACTTGCTGGTGAAGATTGCATTTGATAAAGCTTAATGTTTGTTAATGACTGCTGTAGACAAATATTGTTGTTAAAATGTAAAATATTTCCTTCGTAAGCTTACATCTAACACGTCGAGCCAGTTGACTGAGAATAAATTGTTTTAATACGTTGTAAATAACACAACTAAGACTAGAAAATGTAAACTTGCCTTGTTAGTCCTCGGTATTCAAAGCTGGAGTGGCAGTTCGTCAGAATAAAGGTTGACATTTATGACGCAAAATGTGGAGCAAATTCGCAACTGTCTTCACTGTCGTCACGCTTACTGGTTTCTTTTTATGGTCATGTAACGGCTGCCACTCAAATTTAAGTTAATAAGCGCACTTTGTAGTAATTGCTTTTAAAGTTTTAACAAGCTGCTTATGTAAATTAAGCCCCGATATCTTCAACTGGTGCATTAGTGGATATCATTCTCTGAAAAGGAAGCAGCATTTCACGGGCGACCGAAGTTAACACATTCGGAATAGAAGTTCTGCGATTCAAATCCGGGCAGGAAGTCCTCTCTAATCGCGGTCTTTCCCAGGTTTCCTCCGTCTGCATTACAGACAAATGCCGGGGAGGTATCCTAAAGGTAAGCTTGAAACCTTTCCTTTCCAAAATTTGTTTTCCAAACATCATTTCGTGTTTCAGAAGTGTTCACTGCCTGTGATACTGCTTGTAGAAAACATGTCTTAAACACTACCAAAATGAAGACAAAGCAACTATCGGCTTCATTTAAAGAATTTGGAAAGTTTCTCCATAATAGTGGACATAAAATTTGTCTTTAATTTATATTTACATGGCTTCCTCTATTCATAGTGGCTTACTTTTATAATGGGTGGCTCATACGTTCTTGTATTTTTATTTAAGTAAAGTTTTGCCTACAAAATGTAATATTTTGGCAACATTTTATTATATTCATAGAGAAATATGTGTTATACAAAATAGTATCTTGATTTTTTATATACTTATATACTGTGACTGTGGCTTCGTAAGATTAAAAGTCCAGTTTGCAGAAATTAAAAATACTCTTTATTTCCGTAGAAAGGCTCTTGTACAATTCTGATCTCAGCAGAATGACGTAAAGCACACCAATACAGTCTCTCATGGCTTCTCACACGTAAATAAACAAAACAATTCGCTTTCAAATTTTCATTTCTCAACTCGCAACTCAATACAGCTTAAATGTCCACACACACGATAAACAGCCTGCTGACTCTAACTAGCGTCTGCACTGCACAATTGCAACTCGTCAGACTGCTTCTCTGCACTCTTTAGTGGCTTCCTGCCGAGCTGGCTGCTAGCAGTTCTAGCTCATCATTTATACATGATTAGCTTTTTCACGAAGGCTGGCGAAACTTCCCGAAGCTTCGGAGACCCTTGCGATGGCGAGGGAATTGTCCAGAAATTTCTCTGGCTCTTTCTCTCCCCACCTCGTCTATCGTCGGCACGTCATTAGTGCTGCGCGGGCCGGTCTGTGGGTGTGGCTTGGCGCTATCTGTCTCTTTCTTTTCCTGCCAGCTGGTTTCGGCCCATCGCAAAAAATGCCTCGCGACAATACTATTTTTTCTTTACAAGTCAGTAAAATGGAGTGTCAGGTCGACAACAAAGAGCATTTTGGACTCCTTTTGACTTTTCCATTTAATCGAGGTGCCAAAGCTTCGATGCTCGTCTCTGTAGCGTAGGTAATAGTGTATCTGCCTCACGTTCTAAAGGTCCCGAGTTCTAATCTCGATCAGGGTGAGTTATCTGGATAAAGATTTTACCGAGTTTTTCCTTATCCTTAAAGGCTAATTTCGGGTAACTATAAGCTCTATAGACTCTGGGCTCATTTCAGAATAATCTCACTCATTTCATTCCTTCTCCGATATTACTTAATGTTGGACGACGGAAATATACATAGTAAAAAAAGGCAGCATCGAGCGCTCGCGAGTAGGCTTTATGACTCTGACACCTTGTCATATGCAGACCACAGATATAACCACACAAAAACTGAAGACACTTTTTGTACACCAACCAATTCTCTGTAGAATACATAAAGTGAATTGCCAAAACTTTCATGAAAAACAACTAAAACGCCAGGACCTGTGGGCCGAACTACTTTTAAGTCTTCTACAAAATGTTGTACCAAACTTATTTTTCTACTATAATAACTTATTATAAACGAATAAACACTGCAGAATAGTTTAATTATCATATCCTTCTAGCTACAGAGAAAATACTTAATTGAAGTAATATTAATTAAAAAAACAAGTCATTAGTGATGCTTTGAAATTCCATTATTTGCATGACTACAGGAAAAAAAAAAAAAGAAAAAAAATCTATGCTGCACCCAATTCTGGGGTGAAATTTCATAAAATGAGTTATTGTCAAAATAATATTCCCTGATGTTTTTAGAACCGAATATGGATATTTATTTTCCTGTCCCATAGTTTTAAAAGTCCTAAATAGACTCATTTTGAAAATACTGCATAGTGTATCACGCCCCTATTAGCCATTTGTAACTGTGTTCTCTCCTTGGGTTTAACCTTATTGAAGCTATATTCCAGAGCACATATTGATCTGTCCATCTGATGTTAATTCTCCCATGCTTTGTTTAGTACGAGTATGTTTTGAATTACTAGTGTTGTTTTCAAGATGGGAAGAAGGAATAATTTTGGTGTAAGATATCGGCATGGGAAACAGTATAAACAGTTTAAGAAATCCGGATTACGCACATAATAAAAGAGTTACAACCCCTACAATGGAAAAAGTGTAGTAATCCATTACAATATAATGACTTCGTCAAACCCAACCTCAAACGTTGGTGATGAATGTGCAGGTTCTTCAAGGAAAAAATTGGTTTCTTCATTGTGTAATGACAGTGATGACAATTTAACTAAAGTAAATAATTCTATTAGATCAACAAGTTTTCATTTAGTAGATATAGAAACTTTTTACAGTATAAATTTTGTGAAAATGAAAATTGTCATATCAGAGGACACCAAGAAACGAAATGATTAATAGCTAAATTATCATTCAGTTGCCAAAAGGGTAATAAAGAACATATTCAGAACTGTTGAAAGTGGTGCAGAAGTAAACGTAAGGCTTGCTTATGGCTTGAGAAGTATTGGTAAGGGAATTGAGGCAGGTAAGACATTGGCTGCTGTTCTCAATTTATCAGCACCACAGGAAAATTTAACAAAATAATTAATAATACCATAGATCAAGTGACCACGAGTCTAGGAAAAAGAGAAATAGTGAAAAACGGAAGAGGAAGGATGCTGATGATAAAAAAAGATGCAGAGTATGGATCTGGAGAAATTCTGAGGTGTAGTTCCAACATAGCAAAACTTTAATGATACTTTTCCCTGTTTTTTTTTTTTTTTTTTTTTTTTTTTTTTTTTTTTTTACTTTTTTACTTTTTTCTACTTTGGGTGCACTTATCTACAAAACTATTGCAGCTATAAGTCTGCATTTTATCAGGAATTAAATCAATACTTAAATTGCTTTTAAAGGTACCTATATGAAGATATGTGAAAATTTGAATTTTTTAAAAATTCGATCTTGAATATCTTTAGAAGTAGATTCAAGATATTTATTTTAAAAATCACATATCCTTTATTAAAACTCGAAAACTAGATATATTATCTTGAATGGATTTTGAAAGTGTTGTAAAATAACAAGTAGAAGTTTTAAGTTAATGCGTTCAGTGGTTCTTGAGCTAAGCGCTCCAGAATACTCTCATTTTAACATTGGTGAGATAGGCTGTTCCGACTTTCCTTAAGGAAATCACATTAGAATAAGGCCGTATAGAGAAGCCAATTAGCTCCAGGTGTTCCGGGAAGGCAATTATGTTGCGCTAGTCAGGCCATTGCTAAGGGATATAGAGGGAACTCTAAAAGTTATAGTGAACAATGTCACAGAGAGAAAATAGCGCTGGAGATGGAGCTTGCAGCCTTAGGATTCGATCACTATATAGGGACATTGGTGGGAGTGGTCGTGGACGGGACTTCGTTGACAAAAGAGAATATACTGCTAAACCGTGCACCTTCTCTTTCGTATGTTTATACTGTGTATTGTTTATCAGCGGTTATCGGCGTTCCCCAGTGCTTATAGGCCGCTCTCGAGCTATGTACGATACATTGTCTTAATTTCAGCTGCGACTAACGGTAACATGCATCATTATAATGAAAGTCGTGTTTAAACAGCAAGCAATGGATACATCAAAGTTTCGCGGATATACAGTACTCATTTCGAGTGATAAGAACTCAGAAACATTAAGGTAATTCTTCAACCTCAACAGTAGGCAACACACTTCAGTAGACAACTATTTTACATCATTAATTTATTTTCAGCTTATTTGGTGTTGTTTATTCTCACACACATCTACATATACCTGGAGATAAATAACTCATAGTTCTTCACTAGACCAGCTGGCAGCAGATATACTGAAGTACGATATTGAAGTGTATCAAAGGCGACACACGGGCAACCGGCATCACCACTATCATTTATTAGTTTCTCCACCACGTGCATAGTAGATAGCGAAAAAATTTCGCTTCCGAGATTCACTGAGAAAACAAGTGTTGAGGTCCTCTGATTACAATTTTTTTTCATGTGTACATGTCTGTGTACATGTGAACAGCGTAACTCTAAATTTAAAGTTCTCTTTTTTTACTTATGGATGCCCTTTAACTGTGTGGTTGTCAGCGCCCCATTTTGAACTAGGCGTGAAATTTAGCTTAATTTTGCTCAGAGGTCCCTTTGTCGGGCGGGAGGATCTTTTAAGTGGGGACACCGGCTTTACTTACCTTCCCTAGGAAGTCACACTAAGAATTTTTACGTAAATGTCACTTTTCCTGCACTGGGTTCAAAAATTCGACCTCGGGAGTAGGAGGCTAGCACAATAACCCGCCCCCCTAGACGACGAAGGACGACAATTGAAAGGTCGGTTAAATATCAAACAACTGTCGCATTTTCCAAAAATGTGACACAAAGATTTTCAACAAAATTCACTCACTCCAGAATATCCTGCATATAGAATATCGAAGACTTCGATTTTCGAAAACGTCCTCTAACGAATCAGATTAAAATATCATATGTTTCGGATATTTTCATCCCAAAACGTTTTGGGAATCTCCTTCAAACTAGTCTTCATTCTGGATGACTTTTGCATAACTGATACACCATAGGAGAGAGGTAAAATTTTGCTGTACAAAAATGTATATGTTGTTAAAGCTCAAAATTTGTGTGAAATGCACTCTTCTGTGCAAAAAAATCATTTCTGAGATATTCCTTGTGATTCGTTTGATTCTTTAAATCTATCAGATACCGAACAGCACTTAAAGATTTCAGTATAGTTTAAACTCAATTGTATTTTCGTATTTTTCTTGCATACATAAAAGAATTAGCAATAAGATAAGTTTTACAAATGTTTATGTCGGTTAATTTGAGGTAGAGTCACCGAGCGGGATGGCTCAGGCGGTTTCGTCTGTAGCCCGCCTTCGGGAGGCCCGGTTTCGATTCCCGTAGCCAACCTACCTGACCCACGGATTTTTCGGGGTTTTCCCGGGTCACGAAGTGAATTCTGGGTAGTTTAGTTACATTCCCCGAATTTCTTGTCCCTAAATTTCATCTCCATTATAATTTCATATCATCTCTCAACTGGTTCTTTCAGGATAGAAGTGTCGGTGGGAGTCTCGGCGGTGAATAGCTCGATGATATGCTCTGAGTGAACCACTTCTTCCTCCGGTAGGTTGGTTGCCGTTCTCCGAACCGACTGTTCGGACCGTCTTCGTACTACAATACGGGAGAATATCCGTTGTCCTGGCCTGCCGGGTGAGGTTTCCATCTAAGTAAAATGTAGGTACCCTGCCCTCTGCACTGTAGTGTCTCCTTGGGCCGGCCGCCCTCTCCTCCTCTCGCCTCATCCTTTCTCCCAAGGAAGGCCCACTTTGGTACATTAGGTTCAACAGACCAGGACTGGTCGTAGTGCCGAATCCCCTCCAAAAATGAGGTAGATAAAGGAAAAGACGTTTGTAAGAATAGTTTGTACAAAAATATAAAAAGGCCATGTGAGTGCAACACACAGAATTTTAGTTGTGCTGTTCAAACACACACACACACACACACACACACACACACACACACACACACACACACACACACACACACACACACAGCATTTTCTAAAATAGGTATTTGTTTCAGACATGTGAACTTCGGCTACTCTGCAAAATTTTCTCACAAAATTGTTATCCACTATCCTCTTCTTGTGGTGCAACATACACTTTAATTATAAAGTTACAACTTTCATTGTAGATATCTGAATAATTCTGGAAGCTGAGGCGGCAGTCAGATGTTTAAAAAGCGGATCGCTGTATAACGATTTTGAACTCCCATGCTCTTTGCTTGTCCAGGAATAGAAAAAATAGCTGTTTTATTCTTTAAAAAACCTGATACTTTAAAATTCAAACAAAAATATCTAAAAATATCTTGAAAATGGTTAACAGTACATGCATTTTATTTAATATAAATTGTGGTATTTAACGAGATTTATATTTTCTCTGCAGTAAAAGCTTCTTAGGTTTACCAAGTATACAAAAATGATTTGGAATGAAGGGGACTTTAGAAGTGTCGCCAAAAAATTCATGATATACGTTTAATTTGTTGTGATAATGTCTTAAACATGTAGTATTTTAAACAAAATCACTAGAACTGTTTTTGAGAAAATAAACATTTTGGAAAAATGTTTCGTGTAATGGTATGATGTTCAGGCTGGGAGATTTTCTTGAATATCGTTTTAGAGCGCTGGAACTCTATGAACTCTAATACCACGTTTGATATCTGTAATATAATTTTTTGGTCAAATCGTTCACACACATGCGTACATATACTTTTTTGTTGTAATTTTACGTCCTCCAACGTTAAGTCATATCGGACGGTGAATGAATTGGGTGAAATGATGCTCAAATGTGTCCAGGGTCCATGGAGCTTAGAGTTACCCGACATTCGTCTTGGAGGATAAGGGAAAACCCCGTAAAACCCGTATTCAGGTTACTCACGCTGACCGAGACTCGAACTCGGGACGTCTTGAACGTGAGGCAGACACGCTACCATCTACGCTATCGAGGCGGGCACATACACATACACTGTGTTTCTTTTTCTAAAATAGTTATTTTGGATACAGGGGCCTCAAGACATGTTTAATGCATGATAAATATAATACAGTTTTGGTATAATGCAATACTTCCTCTATATACAGTGGTACCCAAAGAGGCAGAGAACGTAAAAGGTATACTGGAAAACTGAGGTTTACATCCTCTCAAAACACATTTCCGAAAGACGCCTTCCTGTACAACTCTACTTTGGTTTAACAGCACTATAGATTTGCTGTTGCATGTGGGTGAAAGCAGCATCACGATGTTCTTATGGTCCCAGACGGTACACTTGCATCGTCGTAATTATGATGGACAAGGTCATTACCCCGCACTAAACTAGGCGTTCTTGCGACAGTTGTTCTCAAGATAGGATCTATATATAACTTGCACATAAAGTGCTTATTACTGCAAGTTGTCCAGTGGCAATCAATACAACAGAGCTGTTACAATGAATGAGAGACCTGCTGATGCAGTCTTTCATGCGATCTTAAAACCACTTGGATTTTTGATGTTGTGGTCATTAAGGAAGGCTGGTTAGTGAATAAATCTTTCAAAATGAGTGTTTCTATGAAATGTGTAACAGCTGTTATTACAATTAGAGAACTGTTCAATAAAGAATGATAACAATGCTTTTTTTTGTCAACGTACCTTTACTCATCCACATAATTTTGATGGTCCTTCTCAAAATAGTCTTCCCTAAATGCGATGCACTTATCCCAGCGTTTCTGCCAGTGTTCAAAGACATGTTGGAAACCATTTTTGAGAGATCCTTCAAAATCGCCTCCGCAGCCTTCACCACTGCTTCTGATGATGGATAATGACTTCCACGAAGGCGTTTCTTCAAGTTAGGCAATAGAAAAAGGTCACATGGGGCTAAATGGAGGGTGAGAAATGCACTTCACGTTGGTTTTTGCAAGATATTCAGCAACATCATAGACAATATGCGGCCGCGCATTATCGTGGTGCAGCATCCAGCCTGCTTTACGGAAATGCGGCATTTTACTCCTGATATGGACTTGCAATGTTTTCAGGATATCCGTTTAGTATTGTTCAGTTACTGATGTGTGTGCAGGTACAACATGCTAATAAACCATTCCATGAATATCAAGAATGTGATGACCATAACTTTCCCAGCGAAAGCAAACACTTTTGATGTTTTTGGGGTTGGTGATGAAGGAGATTTCCACACTGAGCTTTGCTGTTTGCTCTCAGGATCAAAATGATGTAGCCAAGTTTCATCAGCAGTGATTACGTTTGAAAGAAACTCCGAATCTTCCTCTAACATCAACTTTAACTGCATGCAGGCCTGCATGCGAATGTCCTGTTGTTCGCGAATCAACAGTCTTGGAACCCATCGTGCACAAACACGCCTCATGTGTAATGTTTCTGTCATCAACGTGTGGATGGCACCCAATGAAACGTTCAGTATTTCAGAAAGTGATCTTAAGGTAATTCGTCGATCCTCTCTTACAATGACAGCAGCAGTGTTGATGTTTTCTTCCGTAAGAGCAGTAACTGCAGCACCGGATCCACCTTCCTTTGAAATTGATTTTCTCTCCTCTTTAATAGGCCGCGCCGTGGCTCAGTGGTTAGACCGCTTGGCTCTCACCAAGGCGGTCCGGGTTCGATCCCAGGCGACCGCAAAGTGAGATTTGTTGTGGACAACACGGCACTGGGGCGGGTTTTCTTCGGGACCTCCGGTTTCCCCGCCATCTCATTCCACCGGTGCTCCATCTTCATCTCATGTATCATCAGTGTCACCGCCTGCGGTGCCGTATGTAGTAAAAGTGGGAGTTAAACACTACACATTTCATTTTCATTTCTCCACTTTAAACATTTTGAACCACCTTCGAGCTGTGCTTTAGAGAAGAACAGACTCTCCATAGGCCTCCTGTAACATTGTATAGGCCTCAACTGAAGATTAGTTGAGACGAAAGCAGAATTTCAAAGCCGCATATTCTTCCTCGCGTGTTACTTCCATTGCAGCGGTAGGTGATACTGAACATGTCTGAACTTGCCTGGCTGTCACAGGCGGGGCCCAGTAGTACCAACAATTAAGCTACTATGGCGTGTTTGTTTCACATGAAGCTAACAGAATATAATAAGATTGAAGTTTATTGCGAAAAATTATGACCGTAAAATTATGATAATTCTTTATTGAACAGCCCTCGTATAGTTATGGTAGTTATACATGTAGGTTACAAACATAGGGGAACACTTCGCGCCCTGCGACCTATATGGATCTATTGCGGCTAGGAGGTAGGGATGAAGTTACGATATCACAAGATGCAATAAGTCACCGCACTCAGGCTACAAAAGGAATTCAGAGGCGCGGAAGTCCCAAACAGTTCCAGGCTCGAAGACCCTTCCTATTGTTGGAGTTGCGTAGAGAGAACGATGTACGACTCGTCGACCAGTCATACTTCATACTTCTACGGGAGTGCTCTTTACCTTGAGCAAGCACCTGTGCTATCTGTCCGGACCGTCATTCGTCGCGAAACCTATAATCACACCTGAAAGATGACAAGGGAAATAATCGAAAATAAATCTGGTGGAGCAAAGCCACCCCAACATTTGCATACTACAAAAGAAATCCCAGAAAAACGGAATAAATAGTCTACGGGAGTTGAATCTGGGACCTCCTGAATGCGAACCTTACACGTTACCGTGGAGCCATTCCGCTTGGTTCCAGTTTTTTTTAATTTGGCTGTGGTTTTAATTACAGTTATATTGGACATTCCATTTGCCAGAGGAATGGAATATTGCATTGATATGTCCGATTTTTAAAAAGGGAGACCGAACTAAATGTGACAATTATAGAGGAATTAATCTTTTGAACTCAGGTTACAAGATCTATGCAAAAATCATAACACAAAGAATTGCTCCACTCTCAGAAACTAAATTGCACCATTCACAAAATGGATTTAGAAAAGGGCGTTACTGCAATGATTGTATTTCCACAATAACACAGATTATGCAGAAACGGCGAGAATATAATCTACCAACTCTAATAGCTTTTATAGACTATGTAAAAGCTTTTGATAAAGTAAAAAGAAATCTGCTATTGGAAATAATGATCAAAAATGGATTTCCTCAACATTTAGTAGGAACAGTACAAAGTATGTATATACATACAAAATTTAAATTGGAGAAATCCATAGGAAAAGATAACCTAGTAGAGATTAATTTAGGACTAAGACAGGGGTGTCCATTGTCACATACCCTATTTAATATATATATATATTAATGACGCAGTTTTACGATTGCAAACTATGCTCAGAACACATTTTAAAATAAAGGGAGACCGAAGATAACTTACAAAGAGCCATACATGAATTAAATAATATTACAAGAGAATATAATCTTCAAATTTCATATGAAAAAACAAAAATAATGGCTTTTATAGGAACGAACCATTTGGGAGCAAAAATTTGCATAAATGATAAACCCATCCAACAACAAAGTTATTTTAATTATCTTGGCTATATTGTGTCATATACCAGTAATAGAGATAAACAAAACAAAATAAGCAAATTCCAAACAATATGTGGCACAGTAAAAAGAACTTTTAAAAATTGTAATCGTCAAACTTTGTTAAAACTGTATAAAATAATGGCGATCCCAACCCTGCTTTATGGGTGTGAAAACTGGGTCTTGACTATCTCACAACAGAAGAAAGTGGAGGCTCCTGAGATGAAATTTCTGAGACAGGTGGCAAGTTATAGACTCATAGACAAGAAAAGAAACGAGGATATTAGAAGAGAATTGGAAATTCAGAGTCTAAATGAAACAATTATTGCATACAGGCAAAAATGGCAAGATCATGTGCAGAGAATGATCGAAGACCGTACACCACAAATAGTATACAAGTATAAACCTGTAGGTAGAAGAAATGTTGGCAGGCCACGAATGAGATGGTCCGATCAATTTCCTTGAATTCGGAACGGGCCACTAGGCTTATACCGTAATGATGATGATTGGACATTCAAATATTCCAGGGTTCAGCTGTTAATGCTGTTAAGTTTCGTATGTCGACCTTCTGTCTGTCCCCTCCAATCACTGGAAAGAGAAGGAGAAACAGACAGAACTCTGATCACTTGTACAATCCAAGAATTTGAAATATCTCAGAAGGAGCCGTCCCAAATGCAACCACAAGAATTATCCATTGTATGCAATGTTGATATTTCCCTTCAGTCCTTCAGAGTAATGGAATCATGTACCATCGTAAAGAAACCAGCGATTTAAGGCTGAGTAAAGTGACACGTCTTCTAGAAGATTCTCCACCCTCAGCCCATTCTTGAGGTATTGCATATAAATCTGCCCCATTATAGGGGCTAAATAAACTGGCCAGATGATGTTCTTCCACAAAGTCACACCACACGTTAGCACCCCACAGAGTCTGCTTGTGATATGACCAAAGAGGGTTTTCAGGAGACCATTAATGGAGACTGCATCGGGTTTATTGGAAAAGAAATCTCCCTATAAAGTCTGCCAAAGAAATTTCTTAGTTTATTTGAGAGCCTTCTGCTAAGAAGGTGCGCGATTTTGGAAATGTTTCCATAAACTTGCTGTTAAATTCAGTATAGAGATGCTAAATACGCGTTCAACACCGTGAACCTGCATGTAAACTGTAGTTCTTCGTTGCACTATGTACGGTTAGAAAAAGGTTTGATTAAGAATGACCCACCAATTTTTAATTGCGTTTTCGTAAGTCGAATAACGCCCGCAGAAGGCAAATGCCGCTTCAGTAAAAGTTCAAAAGCATTCGGTGAATCTAGTAATTGGTCATAAGTCATTACCATATCGTTTATATGTTGTTGAAAATGTTATCTTTTACCTATTTGCCTGACTGACTAGTTCCAACTGTAAGCAGGCGATGTGATTATTACCAGTACGAAGTTACAGAAACCGCGAAGTAAACACATGAAAAACTACTTCAATTAACTTTCGCTTAGAATCTACACTACCTCCTTAAAAAGTTTATGCAACGGCAGCTTGTTTTGCGCTTATATACGGAGAAGCATAAAATTGCAAAGAAGGGCTTATATGCAACTACCTAGTATCTAGGGTGTTCATCGCAAAATGTTTCATGACTATGGTTTTGAGTACTTTTTAAAAGCGAGTGTCAGGTGTAAGGGGAAGGACTTGGTACAAGTGAGAGAGAAGTTGCCTAGCAAGCACGAGATTCAATCCGAAGAGTACTAATACATAATGACGTTAATCATAAAACTTAGACCAAATAATGTGACTTGCAATGTCATGGCAAGAGTATAAAATAAAATAAAAAATTAAACGTGTGAAGCATTCTTGTATAAACCTACCAACATCCATTCATTCCAAGTAGATAACGTTTCTATTTAAATTCGCAGGAGGAAACCTCAGCACAGAATTGGCAAATTCACGGTGATAAGTACTCCGCTGCCAGTTTTCAATGATCTGCGATATCCACTAAATAAATAAAACACGGTGCGAAAGAGGTTCTGATATGACTGCACAGTCAGCCGTTTGTTGCTACGACTTGAAAGGGTTTCATGTTTAAAGTCAAGCAGATGCTCCGAAAGCAAATGCTTCCAAATCAACCAGATTGATATTACGTGCTATATTTGCTATTTGGTTGTTGTGCAACTCCAGCCTACTCTTCAAAGCAAGGCAGATCGTAGCAACAATATCATGCCCGTTCTTTGAAACATGCGGTTAGTAGCTGTGTTACGTAAATGCAATAGAGCATTACGATTACTATCATACATGACTTAAAAATTATAATTAACAAAGGTTAAATGAATGATATACGTTACGAAACTAAAGGTTAAGTAGATGTTCCCTCATTTACTGCGGTTCGAGACTCAGCACTTGTCAGAATGTGTTTCCTTTTCCTTTCATCCAACAAGGTACACGTATGATTTCAGAGTTTTCGTCACTCACTCCAAAAATAACATAAGTAAAACAAATACGGGTACGAATGAAGAGCAAACAGCAGTTCAGTTTATGAGTTCTGCCGTTTTCAATCCGTATGATTCATGGCAATTATTTTAAAAAAGAAACTGCACCAAAACTTTAAGTAGTGTAATTTTCAAAACATATACAATTAATAGAAAGAACTGAAAAATATCACATTTAACATATTTTCGACGGTTTCTTGTAAGTATACGTACTTAAAAGTAAAAGTTTCTCTTCACCAATTATTCTCATTGCACATGTTTACTTTCTGCTATATGACAAAAAGTCAAAGTAATAAAAATAGACGTGTTGGCAGGATACAAATCTGAGTCAAGCAACTTGGAACTCATATTTCTTGCACCGTACATTGAACAACTGCTCTACTATAAAGCCTAAAACATATGATAATCTACAGTTATATATTAGAAGTTTACTTACCATCCTTGGGCCTTCAACAAATTTAAAAGAATCTTTCAAAATTATAATATAAAATTGGCTCCAACAAATAACTTCAGTCTCAATAATTTACTTAAGAAACCTTTAAGTAACACCATCGATAAATTAAAATTATCCGGAGTGTACAAAATACCGTGTAACAACTGTGAATCATACTGTATTGGAAGAAGTAAGAGAAGTCTTAAAACTCGTCAAATGAAACACTTGAGAAACATAAAATTTAAACAAATAAATAAATCAGCATTTGCCAATCACTTCTGGAATTTCAACCATGAAATTTGTCAAAGTATACAACTATTAAAACATGTACAAGCTGATAATGAACTGGATATTTGTGAAAAAAAAACTATATTCTAAGTAGTGAAAAAGAAAATATTTTGAATTTTAATATACCAGCATTTAATAGTGTTCTACAATTTATTAAACAAGTCAATCAAGCCAACACCGATGTACCTCAACACACTATTATGAATAATATAGATAAAGTTAAATTTAACACAGATTTCAACCAATCTAGGTTACCCAGGAAGCAGATGGAAGAGAAAGTACATCTACTTCAACAGACAACTGGTAATCAGGATATTGTTCCAGAAACTGAGATAGAAGAGGAAGTATATTTGCCACAACAAACATCCAACAGCTTAACTTCTTCACATCAGAGACGAAGCAACTCCAACCTGTTTATACCACAGGTGACAACCAATCATCTGTGTCCAGCCCCAATGTTCCAGTTCCAAAGTTTGACATTAAAAATAAGGAGATCTTCAATGGGAAGAGCCTTAACTTTCTTGGAGAGTCAGATGGACGTCCTCCGGCAGTAGATGGAGCAGAACCCATTGAAGATGGTCTGAAGCAAAGACCGAAAAGCGCTGGAGGAAATGGTGAACATCGATCAGTCTGAGTGAGTAATCTTACAGATTAAGCATACCAGCTACTCACATTTATATGTGATAACCTGTTCTGTGGGCTCTCTTAGTACGCGAGAGAATCGAGAGTCACCAAAAAAATTGTACCATCAGAGGCGCACTAAAATCCTATCTCTTAGGAGCTGATGGAAATGTTCAATTTCTACTGTCAAACAAACACGATATCTCGTAAAATGTTCTTGCTCACTCACCTAAGCTCAGTTAAGGAATCCTTGTTCTAATCCTCAAATACTACAGGAATTTAGTGATAGTATCATGCAAAGGAAGTCACAATTTTTCATTGCTTAGTTTGGTTTAACATCTGTGGATGATGAACCTAGCCGTAAAAAGCAAGTTTTGTATTTATAAGACATTTCACTTTCCAATTATAATTTCACACATTCACGGACCTTTCTCTAACTTTTATTCAACCTCAAAACATGTATTTCCGATAAAATCTCGACATTAAATTTTTGGTGGAATATCATACTTCGTCTTATCTACTTTAATTTCTGTTTCATATAACCTTGCCCCGCTGACATTCACTCCGTTTGTTTCACTCCGCGTGCAACTACCTTCCCCCTCACCCTAATTGGCTAATGCTTTCGCACCATAGGCCATTGGCGGTGCCTTCCCGTCACCTGCAGTAGACGTCATAATAATTACCAAGAAGATAGATAAAATCATATCTTATTTGTATAAGAATAAGAAGGCATGCAAAAATAATGAAGTTTATAATGAAAATGAGCAAGCTGAAACTGAATGAATGAGCAAAGAAACTGAAACATGTTTATAATGAAAGGTCTTCGGCCTTTTCCACTGCTATTTTTTAAACCAGCACACATAGCTTGCAAAAATGCTGGTCTTTCAGTCTTAAAAGTCTTGTCACGCCATACTTGTCGTGTGTCCTTCATTTACCCAAGTCTCGTCAAGGTATCCCGACTTGTAACCCAGTACACTCTAATTGCCTTTAAATAACCTCTTCGCCACACAGCAATATCGCTCCTGGAGTGGTAAGTTTTCCTATTGTCTCAATTTCATGTCGCGATGTTCCTGCGCATCTAACACACCTGTAAGTTCAGAACACAGCTGACAAAGACGGATTCTTCTCTGTGAGTGCATTAAACGCATGCACTCCAATTCTTTTTTCGCCGCTTTGTAAAGGTTTTCCCTTGCGATGCTTCAGCAAAAAACTGGTGGTAGACTCTGTCATTATACATTTAATAAGTGCACGCGCAATAAATGATCAATAAAATAATTTAGCTCTCGCACTTGGCACAACACACCTTCGAATGGCGATATATGACTAATCCAGTTCAAAACAAGGTCAGTGATAAAAGTCATATAAACAAATGTCACCACTACCGTTAAAGTACGTGCTATCGTGCACGTGTTTGAGAGCAAGGGAACCTCCTCTTTACTTCGTTTAAGAATTAACATGCATTTCAGATAAATCAACTCTGTTGCGTAATATATTTAATTAAAACAGTTACGAAAATATAAATTTGACAATTCTGTTCCAACATATAACGACACATTACCATGTTAAATAATGAACTAATTTTTTACCGCACAACAGTCAATACTACAATAGCAGCCAATGAAAGGTGATAAGGTCACGTGACCGTTAAGAGATACGGGGCAAGCTTATGTGAAACAAGGATTAGGTAGAAGAGAAAGTAAAAATGGAAATTTCCAAATCGTATTTTGCATCTCCTCTAAACAACGTTACTCCTACACACCAAATTAGAGACGAATGTTTGGTCTAAGGAAGTCTCTAAATAATCTGATTTTGTAAAGACATTCAGGAATTCAAAATCCTGAGAACCCTTTAACTGCAGCATAATGAGGTATGTTCGACCACGAATTCTATGTATCTGCCTTTCTCTGTATGCAACTGGCAACACATAAATGTGGAACGTGTAATCTAAAATGCACCAGTTCTTTTAAGCCCAATTCGTTGGACATTTCCTAATCGAATTTTCCTATAACATGGATGATTTTACTTTTCTAACTGCTTCACCTAATGAGTTTTACTTCGAATCTCAGTTGGTGTGAGTGCTTAAATGCGTTTTTTGTCAGATATTTTTTCTGTTCATACTTGTCATATAAATAATCGTCCCGAGCTCGCTGATTCAAACTCGACCCAGATCGATTGTTTTTCTTTTCCTGACATTCCCATGTAGTCCACAGTACGAATTTTCGACACCCGGCGCCACTGATATGATACTGGCAATTGACAGCGTCAATAACAAACAAAATATTTATTTTACGTAAACTATACCGAGCGGGATGCCTCAGGCGGTTTCATCTGTGACCCACATTCGGGAGGTTCGGGTTTGATTCTCGTGGCTGACCCACCTGACCCACGGATTTTTTTCGAATGCTTTCCCGGATCGCAGGCCAATGCTGGGCAGGTTAATTACATCCCCTAATTTCCTGTCCCTCCATTTCATCTCCTTTATCATTTCACATAATCTCTCATCTGCTGAAGTGCCTGCGAATGTCTCGGCGTTGCATGGCAGGATGATAAGCTCTAAATGAATCACTTCCTCTTCCAGCAGGTCGGTTGCCGGTCTCTGATTTGGTTGCTGGGAGAGCTTACGAACCATAGAAGGGGGAATGCTCACTGCCCTATCCTACCGAGGAAGGTTTCCATCTAAGAAAAATGTAGGGGCCCTGCCCTATGCACTGTCGTGGCTCCTTGGGACGGCCGGCCACTGTCTCTTTTTGCGTCAACCTCCCTGCGCCACTTGGGAGCATAGGTACAATTAGGCATAGGTAGATCAAGACTGGTCGCAGTGCCGAATACCCTTCGTAGTGATCGTAATTCTAAGTAAACTATCAACTCAAAAAACCGCAATTCATTTGAGGCTTATTCTGAGGCTGATTTTTTTTAGAAAGGGTTCACAGTTACACAGTTCAAAGCTTATCTCCTTGGTGTGGAAGTAACGTGCTCCCTGACATTCACATTCACTCTCGGTTCTCGAGTTAATTGGATAAGCTTATTTCAGGGGTTTCCGGTAGCTATAAGCTCTAGAGTCCCCGGGGTCATCTAAAACCTTTCAGAATTTCCTTCATTTTCCGTACTATTTACAGTAAAAGCATATAAACCTTCTTCACCCACACTCTCTTGTAGGCTTAAACCCACAAGCCGATAATTTTGGCTATGAGCCTGTTGAGAACCAACAAACATTGTAACATAGCATACAAAGATGAAAGATCCAGACAGTGGCTGGTGTGGTGGGGAAGAAGCAGAATAAGAAGTAAACGTAACGTCGTAACTTTTTTTTTTTTTTTTTTTTGAACAGAGATACTCATACACGAGGTGGGATTCGAACCTGAAATTTCTGTATTACGAAACGCCAGAGACTGGCTTGAATTAAACAAGGGCATCTCAATTAACCCCTTTGTAAGCTTTGTATATATCACATTTCTCATTACTTTTACAAATATGTTTACTTTTTCTACCTCTTATCCATGGAAGGCAGATGAAGTGTACAATCCACTCAGATTTTTACTATCAAGATTTCACTAGAACCACTGAAGTACCCTGAACATAATCAGTTTATTTTAGAAATAAAAATGGAGTGTGAAAACAATAACAAAAATTAAAAGATCGAACTATTACAGTGCAGTATCTGCAGGAATGCCATACGAATATTGTAACAATGCCTCCTCACCTAATGTATTATTTACACGGAAAAGTTTTCATTAGCTTTTATTTTGTGCTAAAGACATACGGCTCTATGGCGGGGAAATGATTATTTAATTAAAATACTATTCTGTTCTCCGTACAGCATGAAGCTATGCATATTGGTGTAAATTTGAGTGAGTTTTCGAGTTGAAATAATCAAACCCCAATGTTCAAAGAACCTGTAGTGTGTTGTCAGTCAAAACACACGCTGTGACTATAGAAATTAAAGGGCGCCATAAACCAGCACCTGATATACCAGCCCTCGGCATAGAAAAAACAACGTACTTTGACAAGTTGGTGCGTGTTTATGTCACCGTGTCTGAAATCTGCGCAGATTTGCTTGAAAGTTGCAGTTCATACTACATTTACTGCACACGACATGAAAGATCTGAAGGTCATATTTTATTCAATTAGAGGGAGATTTTAAGGCTTTGGATTTCACTAAAGCCACATAAATATACATTGGCGAATACCAGCATGCCACTTATAAGTACAATCGTGATTATACTAAATATCTAAATGAGGCATTCGAGCAAAATATATCGATTATTGTTATCGTGCATTATGTGATTGTTCAAATGCAAAGTCCAACCGACTCTGAGGTAAAAGGTGTTCTAATTTTTGAATGCTCAGAATTTTACAGCTGTAGAAATTTACTTCCAATCAAAAGAAGGTTTATAGGGATACAGTGATAAACGAAGGAAATGTAAAAAAAAAAAAAAAAAAAAAAAAAAAATGCTGGAAAGGTTCAACAATGGACGCAATGAAAGAGCATGACAAAACTCCACAAGGATTTTCGTCCATATAGTTCTTTGGCAAACATTTTTCGTTGATACTTGGCGAAACTGTGTCTGAAGCCCTTGTCTTAATGGACTGAGAGCAGCCTACAGCACCAGAACTCTAATCCATGTAACTATATAGAAAACTAAAGTAATCTTCAATTTCGTGGATAAATGTATTTATAAACTACAATGTTGTTTATTTTCAATACATTGAAACCAAATAGTCTTTTTTCTTCTTGGATCACGTTCGTATATAAAATCATTGTACAGTAAGGTATACATTTGCAGTGGTTTTACATCTTAAAACGCAAGCCCTTAAAGAAAAACTTGCATCAGGAAAATGTAACTTCATAGGATATACAATTTCTGAAAATACGAATTTGTGGAAGCACTTGCTGTTGTAACCTTTAAATATTTTCAGTTTAACCAATGCGTCTTGAAATGTTTATTTTCTCATGAGTCCAAAGTAATGCTTGCCACATAATTATCAAAGGAAATGTCACGAATAGTTTTGCAATTACCGATACATTCACGAGCGATGAACTAGCGAGGGAATTTATCTAGGGAAGTTCAAAACCATAGTTGTATTAGTTGCAATAGTAGAGACTATTTCGCGAACAAAAAGCTTTTAAAAGTAATTAAACAAGTAATTTTATTCCCTAAATCACATAGACCTACATTAGCACATGAATGAAACTTAACATCACAATTCACGGAATGCAAGATTGTTCTTACAGGCCGTGCACAAGTTAACACTAGTAAAATCAACTTTGGTCTTAAGGCCGTCAGGTAGTACTGATTGATTATAAGAACATAATAAAGTAACATAACCTCTATTTTCAAACAACAAACTTCACCAAATCTTACAGCCGTCATGTTACAGTTTGAATCTCGCGCTTGTCTTCACTGTTCATGTGATAGTTATACCCAACAGTAAAGGAACATGTGATAATTGCTAAACGATAATAATGCATGGCGTACAATCATTCATTTAGAGATCAACGATCGGTTGGTATTTAACGAATCCTAGTACTTGATTGGTCTATATATTGGTCTATATGACGATAGTGATGTGTGAAATAGTCGACAAAAAGTCGAATATTGTCGCAGTCTGTAGATGTGAATCACGGCGGCAGCAATTTGGCTGTAGGAATCTTTTTAAATTGGGTGGGAATACATCCTGGAGTGAGTACATGTGGTTTTTGAGTAAAAGCCAAGTCAAAGTAACGCAATTTGTCCTTATAAAAACTCACACACGAGTACACAAATTTTTAGTACACTCACTATCACTTCCGGGCTCTAGGGAGATGGGGAACAATCTAACTAAAGAAGAATTACCATCTTCAAGCTGAGAATCAAACCTGAGTCCTCTGACCGTTTGGAGGCTAGCATACTAACTACCAGAACACAGAGACAAACCATATATAATTAAAGTAGCAACCAGACATGATTTTACCATTAGCACATACATTGGGACAGTATGGAAGAAATGTCAAATACAATTGAGTGTACCATAGTACTGTTTCACTTTCTCATTTCGTTTTTACAACTCTGTTTGGCGTGGCAGTTTCCAAACACATTCCACTGTCTTTAACGAGATGCCACACACGTTTTGTGGCACATTCCCAATGAAGTCACCACCTTAAAATGGCGTCAGAAGTGACGAATCCCATTTGTGTAAAAAGATGAGTAAACTTACAAAAGTAGAAAAACCTTCCATTCACAACAAGCCTCTTTTTTATGCGAAGCAAAGAATGCACATTTCTTAACGCCGCTGAGTGACACAGACGAACTGGGTCACTAAAAGGCGTCGTCGTCACTGCCAGGTTCAAGGTCGAGGGGCACGCACGCGTATGTACATACATTATACATGCAATGTCACGTCTCAACTATTCGGTCTTATAGTGCATGTAGGAACTTCCCAGCACTAAAATATACGAACAGTCAAGTATATCCTCTTTGCTACGTTTCCATTTTATTTTCTCTAACTCTTGGTTACCTCTAAGTATTCCATTCACGTAATGATTTGAAATTGAGATTTCACCCAGACCCACACTCATCTGTTGTGGTCACCTGACTGAAGAATATCTGATGTAAAAATTGAGTTCGAGTTTTTGTTTATGGAGCCTCTTTAGTAATATTTCTCATCGTCCCATTTCATATTTCCGTGGAAAATCCCTTAATTTAGCTCTTTATTAAAGTTGACAATGAGGTTCTTTTACGTAGAAACATGATACAGGAGCACCGGCTTTACTTCCCTTCCGAACATATTTGATGCGTCACATTTAAATAACTTTCTCTACTCACTCTCCTACAACCTATTCTCACAAACGCTTACTAGCGTAGCTACTCCATATTAATCCAAACAAATTTTAAATTCACATAGTCACATTTTTAAAAGTGTCGCTATATTACGTGCTCTTTGAGAGAAAGAGAGGGAGAACGAATGAAGAAGTGAGAGTGAAATAATAATCCGTTTGAGAAAAACATGTCTTCTAAAATTCAAACCAATGACAAGGAACATCAAAAATGTATGCTTTAAGAAATCTATATTTTTGTGTAGTAAGAGTTCCTTTGACTCTTACGGTTTAGCATTTACATAAAAAATCATTAAGGTTGATATATAAATATATATAATGTACAAATGTCGAGTAATATAGTACTCTGCGAAATAGTGAGGCATTGCTTTGCAAGTGTGTGTGGACGCAAGTCAGGGTATAGTATATTGCAACTCTTCTGTTTCCTGTCGCAGAGAGGCAGTTGTCATGCTCAGGCTGTACCTACTTGCATTTGTTTACATGCACGAGCATAACAGTACAGTCCATGTACAGTACACATATGGAGAAACGCACACGCCTCCGGTCTTTAACAATGATACATCCACCCCTACAGAGTCCACAACTTAACCCAATAGAGAATTTGCAGAGTGAGACATAAAATAATAAAAATTTCTCCCATTTCCTCTAAGATCAACTAAAGAAACGACTGCTGGAAACATGAATTAAAATTGAGCCTACCTATACAAAAAAAAACTTTTTTCTGTAAAATGAGATCACGCCTAATAGAAATAATCGGGGGTAAACTATACCTACGAAGTACTAAATTTAACCAGTGTGCGAGAATACATACTTATATCCTTCTGTTGACAGAATATTTAAGTGACTCGTGAAATTCCAGCAAGTGAACTAAATATTTCTTTTGTGAATACCTGTTGCACTTATTACTCGACAGAGCGTTGAGGCGTATTGACCTTCAGGTGACCAGCGCTGTGATCGTTTCTTATCGTCGATTAGAAGAGTGAAATATTAGTAAATTGACGTGCAGTAAGTTACGAAACACACACAGAACGATTGGAAGCTGCGTATGTCTGTATTATATGTTTTCTCGCGCCTGCCGATGTATGACACATTGCTGTCCACAAGACATAATTATATCTGAACGGAGTAGGTATACATACACTGGACTTGCCGTGTATGTGCAATAAGCTCAGGTAAACATGTCTGCATTGCTAATTTTTTCCGATACGCTTTCTCGCTTTGCAATGTAGTAAGAACAGCGATTATTTTTGTTATTGTTGGAAATGACATGAATTTCTGCATATATTATTACTTTTTATATTTTGTATATTTACAGCTGTTTTTAGAAAAATAAACATATGAGTTGGAATTGCAGAGCTTTGACCGAATTTTTTTGCAGTACCTCTATCCTAAACATGTGGTAACAAAAGTAGCGTATCTCAGAAATACAAAATTTATGGAACTTTGTTTACGTAAACGTAGTTTGGGATGGGAATTTGCTTGATTACCTTGTTGTTTTAGCTTTGTAAGCATTAGACTTTTTGTTTCTGGGTTATCTTCTTCAGACACACACACACACACACACACACACACACACACACACACACACACACACACACACACACACACACACACACACACACACACACACAGAGCTAGAAAGAAACAGATAGACAGACAGACAGACGGAGAGAGAGAGAGGGGGGGGGCTCCTCTTATGTATTTGTTTTTAAACAGAAAATCTCCAATCGTGCACTTTCATGAAAATTTTGGATGGAATTGGTACTGCAAATAATAATCGGCCCTGGAATAATTTATAATACGACAATTCACACAGCAATTCTAATGCTGTCATGATGTTTACGGAATCGTTGATGATAAATCTTACACTAAAATTGGAATTTAAAGTTCATTCTTGATGTTGAGAAGATTCAAGCTGAAACAAGGGTCAATAATTCTGTTGGTGAGTAAAGAGAATATATATTCTTGGGTATGACGATGTCAAAGGTGACAGCACATGTAAGTTCACCAGACGTCTCACTTCCATCACCACATTAACGGGAACACAATGGCTCCGTCTGGAAAGTAATTGGAAGCTCAACAAATTCCAAAGGAAACTTGACACAATTCAACCTTTGAATATATTTCTTCTTCAGACAATACAAAACATATATCACATTATACGAACAAGGACGAATATTTCCATTCAGAACTTCATGACAAGGATACCATTGTCACTCTGCATTTATATCTCTACGTCACCGCGATTCAGAGTACATTAATGATCCCATTGAATGGCTTGATACGCCGAAGCACAATACACCTATCACATAACTGGAATTATTTTTTGCGACATTGTGGAGGTTCCTTTTTATCTTGTGTCCAGCAAGTGACTTGTACTTTGCGCACTGACGTAATCTTATCCATCGAGACATAAATCGACAAATATGTTCACATAATTATATTAACGTATTCGAAATTCACATTGCGAATTTTTACTTCAATTACCAATGACCATTAGTAGCTAAAAGTTGTATACAAAACGCTGCCTGTGCATACTTTGTGTCACTATTTATGTTTTATTTATTTTGAAAAATTATAGGTTAACTGGCAAGGTTTACTTTTTACTTTAAGAATAACTGATAATATAACTAGGTAGATAAGGTGTGGGTGGTTGGATAAAAATCGACCACGTGGTCGATTTTAATAATTCTTTCACTCCTGTGAAACTTTGTGCTTCTGATAGACATGGGTCATAAAACAACATTTTATTTTATTTCACAAATACTGATAATTAAATGAATCTACAAATGTTATGTAGTACAATAAGAAGACGATGAAATTATAGAAGGATATGCTTTTGAAGAAGAGACTTCACATTGAAATTATTATGTTGTAAATAATTGCTGTTATTCTACAAAAGAAGAAAATAAAATAGGCTAATGCCACTGATATTTCATTCCCAGTAATGTTCTGTGAGGCACGGCTTTGCGGCAAACCCGCGTACCAATGTTAAATTGATTGGGTTCTAATTGGAGCTATGAGTTCTCTTATCCTCAGGTGAATGGTTGTAGGAAATGGATTTTGGTGGTTGTTGGCCACTCAGTCGTATTAATAACACTTTGTTTGTTGCAGAATTATTTGGTTTAATTCCTACTAAGTTTGCTTATCGACTTGGATCGGTAACCACCTATTTAGTAAAATTCCTAACATAAATTCAATTTTACTTGAAACCCTGGATTACTTGTTTAAAGCTACTTCCGCGCGGTTTCTATTTATTCTTTATACGGCGACTACTTTGCTCTAATAAACTTCTAATGCTACTTCCACTTACGCTGGTTGCGCTGTTCTTAACTACCCTACATTTCGAACTTATAAATCTTCGCTTCTCCTTCTTAATGTACATGAACACGTCCTTCCTGTCGTAGTATCACCTTTTAAGTAAGTTTCTCTTACTTCACGATTGAGTTCGAACCTTATTCTGATCCCCTCTCTACCTTTATCACAAGACCAAACTAGCTCACCCTTCTCAAATGTTACATTATTATTGGTTTCTCATTTATTTCGAATTTTCGCATTGGTTTGCAAAACTCATCTAATTCATTGACGTTCTGCCCGCCCTGAGTTGGGGAACGCCTACCCTAGAGTTGTTTGTAACGGTATACATCGTTATCAAATCAGCGAAGTAAATCCCTTTAGCGTTCATGCTCAACTACATTTTGAAAGCCCCTTTGTCCCAACACATTCCTGGCTGGAAGTATACTATAGTTCTCAGACAGTGAACCTTTCCTAGCACAAAGAAGGTAACGGTCCTTCCTTCCTGTCTCTCCGACGTGTACAGATTTTTAAAAGAATATTTATATTTCTTGCCTGGATGCTAGTATATATGTTATATTAAATTATATTCTTCCCTTAATATTCTTTAAGTCAACCGCTATTTTAATAATTACTCTATCCATTCTAATTTCATATTATTATAACAAAATTTTTATATTAGTTTAGCAAAGCATTTTTATTAATTTATCTTATTTTTAATTATCTGATTTCGATTAATTCGCCGCCTCCTAATCGCTGCCTGATACTGCGGTTACAGTTTATGATGCATCTGTGCTAGGCGGTTGGAGCAGATAAGCAGCACAATCGCCAGATAACCAGAAACTGCAGGACATTTCTCTTTCTCAAACGCTCTGGAAGCTTACAACGGCTATATACGCAAGCGCTCTTCTAAGCTTTGAGAAGTCTGGAGAAGGAAGTCAGTGTGTTTGACGAGGAGTCTCGCGGAGAGAGTCAGTGCGTTTCTGATGCTACGAGAAGCGCTGCCCTCCGACCGAGTTAGTGACTTATGTGGTGATACGCGGTCATTGTTGTTACTGCACACGATTTATTTTTGTGTTCGACTCCCCAAAGAGTAAATCGTTCTGAAGAATAGGCTACGGGGTGTAGTTACCCCACTACGTCAGCGCGGAGAAAGTGAAGTGAAAGTGACACAAAATGAAGTGATAATGAACTGGTTCATATTAGTGAAGTAAATGAAGTATCGGGGAAGACTGAATGCGATCATTAACTGACATTAAAAATTAATGAAGTGACTGTTTAAAAATTGTACGAAGTCACAATACTACAGTAAAACAAAATCGAATACGCTTATAGCACTACCGTAAACATATAAATACCTTCCTAAACCTCATGTAAGAAAGTATTATTTTATTTCATTCATACAATTTTGTTAACAGAACATGCTACATAATTGTACAAAGAGAAAAAGTTACTATTGAAATGATATTTTGTGATATACAATAAACAATATTATTTTTCTCGATGTGCCTTTTCCAAGAGGTTAACTTGGTGGCCTGGAAGTGCGAAATCTTCAAATTCACTAGCTTCACCTTGTAACAGTACTTTTGGGTTATGTTTGAAGTATGAAAGGTTTATAAATTTATAAAAACTGATTATGTAAATATATTTAATAATTTAAATATGTAAAAATGTATGTAATTGTGTGATTGGCCGAAGTAGTAATGGTATGACGTAATATGACGTAATGTGGTGACGTGCCATTGGATCGGCCAATCACAAAATTAAGTAGGAGTAAGGATAGTTACGAGAAGTCAATAATCTTTAGGAGAGTGATATGTTCTTCAGTCTTGTTTAGTGACGATAAATCAATAATCTTGTTATAAAGAGAAAGAGAGTTTTGTTGTAATGGTGGTGTGTGATGAATATTGGTACTAGAACAGGAACATTTTAAGTTATAATTTGAATCTGTATAAATATAACCAATTACAGAATTTGACTTCTTTATTCCGAACCACGCCTTGAAACACATATGTCTCATGACTTATTTAGAATTCGATTGATACTTCAAAATAATCATGAAAGTGAACGTATGAACATAATTTTGGAGCTGATGTTGGCGTGGATGCCTTGTACAGGAGGATCCAAGAAAGAAATCAGAATTAACTACGAATAGTCCAACAAATTCCCGTTACATCCTTAAAGGGTTTCTAATTAGTGAAAATCATGTATCTTTTATTTTAGTCAATAACTATGGAATTGAAGAGAAAGTAAAATTTTAAAATGGTACCTATGGCAGTTACTAGAACATTATCCCATCATTCTAACTAATGATTGATCCACCGCAAAAGGGTAATATGTATAAGCTATACAGAATTTTCAGAACTTGGAAGGAGAGTTGATAAAGCTAGTCGTTCTGCCTAAGTTTCATTTTACCTGAATATTGGCAGACTTTTCATCCATAACCAGAAATAGCCGAGGTTGAATGCAATTATAATTATTGGAGTAAAGGCCATGATTCGGTGTAAAACTCCGTTGGATCAATATACAATTATTTCATAGAGAAAGTTATACTAAAATAATCAACAGTAAGATTACTGATTTCATAAAAATTGAAGAGGAGACTGTTAAATAATTGCAATAAATAGCTTGTGTGGTTTAAGCATAACTTAGGAAACATGAGTCACAGGTTTGTCATGAGTTCGTGACAAAGAAATAATTAGCTGGCCTGAAAAACGTACACCATAGTTTACCATTGTAGCAGCAGATTCGTCAGCGAGATATTGCAGACTGCATCAAAAGTTCCACACACAGGAAACTTTGCAATCAAACCGTATAAGCTAATTAAATTAATTCGTCCTTCGAGTTTTAAAAGCTACCCGTGTAACGTTGAGTAATGTTAAGAGAAACTTTTAAATTAACTTTATTTTTAAAGAAGTAAGGAACAAAATAAACTGCATACACTTCCACATATATAATAAATAGCTCGGATTTTTAGTCATAATCCAGATAGAATCTGGATGTAAGAGAAAGTTATGCTAAGGTCGAAAATCGAAATGTAGTCGTTGAAAAAGAGGTAGGACCTCTGCAGGCAAATTATAGATAAGAAAGAATCCGCATGATGCAACCTACGTCATCAACATACCATAACTATCATAGCATCATCGCCTGCAGCCTGCCTGCTAACGTTATGTTAATGAAATGTAAGGAATTCAACAACCTTAAACCTTTAATGCGGGGTCATATGAATGTGCGTAATTCATTTGTCACCCACGTTAATGCTGATGCAAGTATTACACGTTATCGGATCCTTTTTCAGAAGTCAACTGATATTTGAAAATCTATCTTTAAGTAAAACGCCAGGAATATAAAATGCTTTATATATTCAATTTAAATAAAGGACTAAAGATGCAAAGGGCAGAAAATAAAAAATAATGAGGTAAACAAAACATCCCCTAAAATATAAATGGGCAGTAGGCATGGAATATAAAAAAAAAAATCCGGAATAAATTTGTATTTTAATATTCTATGACACGTAATAAGGGTTCCTGTTGGCAAAGCCCATGATAAAACAAATTAATAGTTGAATCCAGGAGTTGACGATACGTAAATACCTCAAAATGTGATGGTTTCTTAACACAAATGTTGAGAGCAAATGAAAGCTTGAGTTGGCTTTAGAATGCTTCGTTAAAGATTGTAACTGATGCTGTAATAAATAGTCTTAATGATTACTTACATGACTGTGGAAAGAGAACCTTTTAATTCTGAAGGAACCTTCTACTATTGCAGCCGGTGATACAGACTCCGGAGCTCAAATCCTTCCATAAATAAAAATGCATAAATAAACAAATACATAAAATAAATAAAACAGGAAAGAAGGTTAGTAACATGAGACGTCACCGCAGTATTAGTTTCTGCGTTCCTCAATTTAATTTATACACATTGTTTTGTTTGAAAAGCTTTTGCAGTGCTTTATACAGCGAGCATTCCCAATATTTTTATTACATAGTGTATTTCGGACTACATGAATTCCGTTCCGTGTTTGTGGACAACATTAAGGTTGGTCACAGGAATGGTATCCAGAAGGAGAATGACAAACTTGAAACACGTACATGTATTTTAATGGAAGCGTTCACAATTGAACAGGAAGCCTTTCCGAGCCACCTGAACGAGAGTAAAGAATTTAACTTTTAATTTCTCGTTTTCGTTCCCAGCACGGGATATTAGATATATTATAGTTTATATTAGACTCTTCACAGGTACCTTGACAGAAGCAACCTATAGAGTTCTCTCTGGTTGCTAGTTGGAAATTTGAAACTGAAGGAAATTCTAGTATATGTGCGTCTTAACTCATATTCTGATCAACTTAGTTCTTCTAGTAAATGGCTCATAATGTTAGGCAATTCAAAACTGGCTACAGCCTAAAAATAATAGTATAAACTAGAATGAATAGCAAAAACGGGTAGAAATAAACAAAAACTTCAATATGCATCCCAGAGGTATCGGTAATATAAATGGATCTGCATCTTAGCTAATGTATACTCTCTCAGACGTTGGCCAATCGTTTTGTGTTGACTGAATTGAAAGAAGATGAAAACAAGTACAGATGTATTATTTTATCTTGAGAAATGCGTAGTAGGGATGAGTAGCAACTGTGGTGGGAATAGTGCACCTATCGCCACAATGCGTCACACGCGTAAGATTACGAGAGGAGAGTGCGGTGCACAAATTGTCTAAAAACAAATCTCACTCTCGAAGTCAGTATTGCAGCTCTTATAAACTAAGTTCTAATTCTTACCATGGTAGAAATCTCCACGCTTTTCATGGATTTTAAGTTATACATAGGCGTTTTATAACAAAACCCTGTTCTCCTCCAGCAGGTATGATAACCTACTGTCGGCCTTTCGACATCGCTGCAAAGTCCCTGTAACGTATTTCACTCCAGGAATATGGTCTAGTATGTGCTGAATTGATATAAGTTTCATCCATATAAACTATATAAACTTCACTGCGATACCTCTGAATATTTCGTAAATACTTAAGCTTTTTGCCCGTATGGTACGATGTTCGATAAAAAATTGTCTACCACGCTTAGTTTTCTTTTCTTATAAATCCTAGCTTCAAAATAACTCTTCTTAATGTTCAGACGCTGCCTTGGAAGTCAATAGAATTTTGAAGCTTCATAAGCACTTTATTCAGAGTTGGTCTTTGTTTTTCTGTGCTTTAAAAATTATTCACAGTTCGCCTAACTACTTATGAATTAAAACAACCAAATTAGATTTTGTGCATGTTTTTAATCTTTGTTTTCTGGGCATAGAGAAGGACGTTGTTGCACTAGCACCAATGACCTTTCTTTTCTTAATAACTCACCTAAACTGCTTTCAGACACAACTGTTGCATCAGATGCCCTTTTCCAGACTTTTATAGCAGACGCAGACCATTGTTCCCTTTTTATAAATTTATAGATATTGGTTATTACTTCTCGTCTTTTAAAATGTAGCACTTTATTTCATAATTTGCTGCTAGGAGACGTCATTTTGAAACAAGCTGTAGTATTAGTTAGTAGCTCTGCACTTGTTTACTCGCTCGCAACCGATACGCAACTGACCCGCCCTCCCCTCCAGTTGCAACCGTTTTGAAGTGGACTCGTCCAGATACCACTGCGCATCGCTCTCCATCTGTAAAGATATAAAAATACATCTGTAGCATTGGTCATTTAGAAACAAATGAAATCCCAATTCACAAAATGGACTTCCTACTTTGTCATCGGTGTGAACATCAGTATCCATTCCCGTTCTCATTACTACAGATACAAAATATTTTGCTCTGCTTTGCTTTCCGTTCTATTTCCGTTTTGATTACTGCTCTTGGGTTTTTATGAACCATCGTTTAATGATGAGACCTGCGGTGGGGAATGCTTCAATTGTGGCCGAGCGACACAAAGAAGTAAGAGCAACTTGCCAGAGTCTAAGAGCTTACTTATTGAATCTCTGTACATGGTCTTTTTCATGTGGGGTCATTCAGTTACACTGCCATCATGATATGAGAGGGCAAAGCGTACTCGTATCTCTCTAAAGTTTAATTTTGTTATATGAATTAGCTAATTCCTAAGTTATAGTACGATTTAAAGTATAGCATGGTATAGGACATTAATTGATCTTTCACACTGGCCATGTGTAGGCTAAAGTATGGAAAGATTGAGTCAGACTGAAAAATGCAATGCCGTAGCCAGGATTTGAACCACGGATCTTCTGGTTGCCGTCCAGCCGCTCTAACCCTTGAGCTACTTTGGCCAACGTGCCGAAATGACATTAAATTCCCCAACTGACTCGTGTTTTTCCCGGTAAACCACTTAGGCGTTCTCATAAATACATGAGAAAACTACCTTAATGGCGACCTACAACGTGTAAGTTCTTTAAGGCCCGGGCTTTATAGTTAACCACTATTAGGTCAATTAATGGAAATGAATTGTTCTTTTACACTGGCTGTGTGTAGGCTAAAGTATGGAAAGATTGAGTCAGACTGAAAAGTGCAATGTCATAGCCGGGATTTGGTTGCCGTCCAGCCGCTCTAACCCTTGAGCTACTACGGCCAACGTGCCGACATGACATCAAATCCCGGCTATGGCATTGAATTTTTCAGTCTGACTCTATCTTTCCATAACACTGTATTGCTAAAACTACTCAAGACAAAAAAATAAATAATCCTCCTTGTACTACAATCAACGTTGATTGCCTTTGCCCGTCACAGCACTGTGATTCACACACCTACAGTGGATACAAAACTCTACAAATCCAGTTGCCGAGCCTAGAAATTGTTAATGCTTAGCTTACTCGGAGTAAGAGCTATGATACCTTTGCTCATTTACAGTAAGCAATCTACGTACTAGATCGAAAGTACTCTACATCTGCTTGTGTGTCCAAAGAAAACAAATAATACTTGTTTTATATTTGTCATATTTATATCCATGGCTTTTACGTTTACAAAGTTAACTGGTATAGCAAGAGCTGGGAAATAATTAAAAACATCCTCAACTTAATGAAGCAAGAGACAAAACTGAAGAGAAGGATAGATAGATGAAGATGTAGTGCAGTTTGTAACCGGTGTAGTACATTGGACATTACCTGTGTCACACACTCCTCCAGCATGCAGTCTACTGGTGACCTGCTGATTTGATACACGGGTAACTTAGTTCTTAGCTGACATAAAAATGTTCATAATATTGTCGCGTTAATATATAAATGACTCAATCCTCCACGAATTTATGTCATGTGCCTTGTTGAATGTATAAAAACAAGCTAGTGTTTTATACACAAAATTAATATATATTGCAATAAGCGGTTATGCTCCAGTATCCAGCAACAGAAGAGATGCACTGCTTTTGTTGATTTTCGGAGTGAATTAAGTGTAAATTTGGTTTAGGCCTATTCTGTCTATTAAACCTTCGAAATAAAGGAATGAATTGGGAGAGCGCGAAGAGTGACCAAGATCTTATCGTGAAATAGCGGTGCAAGGGTTGCCTAACGTTTCCCCGGGTACACCTTCGATTACCCTCATGTGTGCATGGACAAGTTCGAATGGAAGATTCCATACGAGAAGAAACAGTTTTATCTTCAAAGCATATTCACCAAATGTATCTTACCATCATCGTCTATCGCATCCGGTCTTAAAACTGAAAACAACTTAAAGTTTCGGCACGGGTAGTCTAAGTCGCTACGCCTGCGGTGCCGTATGTAGTAAAAGCGGGCGTTAAACACTATACATTCTTTTTCATTCTAAGTCGCTAATACACAAACTCCAATACTGGAGCTCAGCAGTTCAGTCGTTCAGGCCTGAAAGGTTTGTTTCTTTTTTCCAAATATTTCATTTCATTTGAATTTAAAGTTGATAACCTATGATGTGGAAATAAAAGATAACAAAAATTGTATTTCTGTCTCATTTCGTTGTAGAGAAATGCAGTTCAAAGTGTGTATGCATAATCTGACACATTCTGTATATATACACACATTATATTCCGCTGCCCCCTTTGTTGCCTGCCTGAGTGGGATATTTAGGGAATAATTTTGCCTGGATTCCTTGTAATTTTTCTCTTTTATGTTCCAACAAACGATCCTCACTATGGACCGCAAGATTTCGTTTATGAATGACATGATATGTACCCTCCTCATCTACAATAAGTTAAGGTAGCTTGGCATTTTTAACAAAAAAATGCTTAGAAGCGAGAGCACCACTGCTGATGCTCATGTAAGGAACGATAACAATCTCAAGTGACAATTTCTGTTTATTCAAGCATCACCACATGTCAGGTAACAAAGTTCTAAGCGCCCCTCAACCGCCCTCAAGCGCACAGAGCTGGTCCCAGACAAATAGTGGCCAGTACAACGATTTTCAATTAAACTTTGTCGAAAGCATTTTATCCTTTATTAAGAGCTTCGCCGAAATAGATATTGTGGCGCAGCGGCTATGATGCAGGATTATACACAAGTCAGTTGGAACTGTACACGTCCTTGCCCAGTGTAAACTTGAAACCTTTATCGTTAGGTAACCAGAATCTTCCAGAATCTTCGCCGTCTCGGAAGTTCTAGAAGTGTGTGGAAATTTCCTACGGCTATATAAGCGAGTGCTCTCGCAACATGAATCAGTCTGGAGGAGTTAACGAATACTTGGGTGAGTTAGTGAGTAAGTCCATAAAAGAGCGAGTGCGTTTTTGTTGCAATGGGAAGCGCAGTTATCCGAGAGAATTTGTAACGACTGTGATGATATACAATCAGTTGTAATACGGTATGAGAAATGTCTTGTGCTCAAATTCCTAGCGAGTTAACTGTCGTGAAGAAGATGCTGAGTTAGATGCTAAGTCTCGGAAGGAGGTGAACTGAATATAATAACAAAGTGAAGCGATGAGAACTAGTTCATATTAGTGAAGTGACATTGTGAGATCAGTGAAATCTGGGGGAAAATTGAACTAAACTTTCAGGGACACTGAAAACTGAGTGAAGTGACTGTTTAAAAAGTGGACAAACTCACTATTAAATAGCTTTATCCTTTGGCGACACGTTCATATTTGTCTCTGAACAAAGACGCAATGTTTATTGTCTTATTGTTGTAATCAGTTTTATTATTTTGCATTAAGTAATTGGTTTGAATATCAAATTTACTTAAAACTTTCTAGTTAGTTTCGTTATACTTATGTAAACATAAATTAATTTGTTAGTCTTCTCTTCCTTATTGGTTGTTGGATTGAGTAGAACACCATGCATCATGATCAATCAATAATTTGTACAAAAGTAGATCCTGAACAGAGGTTTATTCGTTATAAATTGAAACCTGCGTTATATCTTCCAAGCGTAATATTTCATTAATAAAATTCAGTATAGTTGGCTATTTTATAATTTATATGTTCCTACTTGCGAACAATAGCTAACGAGCTGCCATTGTCCCGGAAAACACAAAAGCAGACATCTATAACGGAGCGGAATTGAGAAAGGCTGAAAGGGATGTTTACGAAATACCAAACTGTCTCTAATTAGCTACCCATACAAAAGCCTTTAAGAATAAAAGCCCATAATTTAATGCGAATAAAAGGCCAAGAATAGGGGATTTGAAAGGGCAGAAAATCAGACAATGCATTTTCTTCGATATTCATTACGCTTGAAATCTTAACCCTTTCCTAAAATAACTGTGTTACTTAGCTTTTAACATTTTATTATAATTGTAAGCAAAGAACGCGATTTTATTTTTAAGGCAATACACATATGAAAGTGCATAACCGTCATAAAAGACTCAACAATTTAAATTTTAGCTTTTAGCGTATTTAAAAATCCATACTTTCATTCGACACTTTTGATTTACTTATGTCGGAAGAATTGTCACTTTCTGATACCTTTCAAACATTCTTGAACACCATACATTGCAATTTCAAATGCGGGTTTTCAAAAAACATTTGTTTTAGTTAATTGACGGAAATTAATCATTTCTTCACACTAGCCGTATTGTTACATGAAGGTTTGAGGGTTGATAGGAATTGCGAGAGGTGCAAAGGTACAGGGTTTGGAACCCGGTATCGAGACCATATGTAACATGACAAAACTACAGGTTTTGTAGGGGTTTAAAAGGTAAGGGGTTTTACCCTTTAACCTCATGCAACTGGGAGCGTAGCTAAGGAGAAGGTAGAGCAGAAGAAACATCTACTTCAAAATGAACTGAGTAACTGTATTTAAAAAATGCATGACACTCCCACTACAGGACACTCCCTGGATGAGATCAGGGGCGCTTTAGTAACATTTAAATGCATAATGACATAGTGCAACTATACCTTTAGAGATGCGTTGTTTGTATGGCTGAACCTTGTGCAACTGGCAAGGGATGTACGGCCCGGTGCACCCTGCTGGCGATCTTACACGTTGTAGTACTTTAAAATAAACTCTTGCTAATGTTTATAGAGCCATCCAACATAGAGACTATCAGCAAGTCCCCTCTCAAATCTCTCTGTCAAGTCCCGCGGATGCTAACTCAACCAAGCTTAATTAGGGATCCCACCCAAAAGCCAACTCAGCAATTCCCACGCTAACTGTTAATTTCCTCCCAACTATTGCACCATATTGTGCAATCATTGTTTACATGATTGAGAACATGTTTAGACATGCTACTGGCCACCTAAGCATTATTTCCCTTGATCAGCAGGATGTGTGATTCATTGTGTACAACACGGAGAACATGTTGAGGCCTGTTACAGGCCATCTGTGCATTATTTCCCTTGACCAGCAGGACGTGTGATTCACCAGTCCAAAGTACATGTTTTGCCAGTCGACAGAATTTAAGCTTAATCATCAACCAACAGCTTTGCCCAAACTCAAGCCACAGGAAATAAATGTTACATAATAATGATTATGGTAATTTCCAGATCTTGCTCAGTCTATACACGCAACAGTATATAGGCTAAGGTTTTTGATAGATAGAGTCAACATGAAAAATTCAATGCCACGGCCGGGATTTGAACCACGGATATCCTGGTTTCTGTCCAGTCGCTCTAACCCATTGAGCTACCATAGCCATCTTGCCGCCATGACATTAAATTCTCCATTTGACTTATTTGTTTCAATTGCTTTTTATTCTTAAAATGCTCTACGTATCTATATGCATGGCCAATTAACTTTTAATTTTAAGGACATCTTTATTGCCTGATAAGCTAAGACACCCACATAGGCATTTTTTAAACTGTATAACTACTTTATTTTTCACTAAATAAAGTTATAGCTTGATACGCATTAAATAGAAACTTCCCAGATGCAAAAGGCTTAAATAGCATAGATTCATTTGAACATTAAAAAGACGACGTGGTGTTCTGTATAATAGTGTGTTAAAACCAAAATAAAATCCTTGTAGGATATCAAAGCAGTTAAAGTAAATCCAGAACTAAATGCTTTATCACTCTGAAACAAATGCAGATATCTTAATGAAATTATGCATGCGCTTGTTATATTACACTATGATGAAATTTCCAGTGGAGTTTAAGGTTTTTGACAGCTCATTATATAAAGAATGATATTGGTGCGCTGCCACCATGATAACTTTTGGAAGCCTGTTTTTCCACATAGTTATGATTCCATCTTCTCGTTCTATGAACCAGGTATGTCAATGGAAGCTCTGTGTAGCTAAGGCGAGACTTACCAGTACAAACATGGACAAACAGGTATATAGCCTGATACAGTGAACTATGTAAAGGCATAGCATTGCGCAGGTAGATCGTTGTTACGCGAGGTGACGTAACCTGCTTGCAAACGCCTAATGACAATGTATGGTACGTGTATGATGTCGCAGAGATTGGATTGATTTTCTTTCGTTATGTGTGGGCACCAGTTTTAAAATAAGTCACTGTATAGTGTATGGGTGTAATAATTGCTGTAGGAAAATAAAATGAAATGATATATAATAATTCTCATTTCCGTAAGATTTACAAATTCCTGAAATACGCGAATATTGTTGGCGAACACAATGCTCACATCCAAAATTACGTATGTAAGTTAATGCTTTATAGTTAACAGAAGAAAAGGCAGTATAATGTTTAATGATTGATGCCAGTTGATAACAAAAGGACTGGATTAGCAGCGTTTCGAGAAGATATTTAATTACTGCGTAGCATAAACTGTCTCTTATTGCCATTGTAATGTATATTTTTAAACGTTGACCGCGTTACGGCTGCAACATTTATCTCCTTGTAGGATTTATTTCTTCTGTTCTTATTCCACTTAACATTGTCTAAAAATTGCTTCTACGATTGCCCTCTTGTGTCTATAGCCGGCTGGACAGCATAGCCCAATGTAGGTAGCAGTAAGCCAATAAAGAGCAATATATGTAGTGATACCGAACACCAGTCTAGTATAGCATTGTAGAGGATCCCTTGGTTTGTCTCGATTGTAATTTAGTGTGACTGCGTGGGTTACGCAGATTCGGAAATCCGGCTTGCAGAAATCTAAAACAACTTTCGCTGCTGTAAAAAGACGTGAAATTGACTATCAACTGTCTTCAAGGCTGACTCGGTGTTTTGCTGCACGAAAACAAATGAATGAAGTCACTGCGGTACACTTCAATCGTCGACTGTCGCAATAACAAACAAACAACTCCTGCTCTAACACCTTGCGGGCCATTATACCTCCCCAGCCATTGTTTCTAGAATGCCGCAGACCTTCCGCGAACTTTGGCGGCCGTGATAATGGGCGGAGCGTTCTGGAGCCTCTCTCTGTCCTTTTCTCTCCTGCTCACGCGCCCGGCTCGGGCCCGTGGCAGTAGCACAACAATGCCACGTGGTGACATTAGTTTGGCTCACAAAAGATCACTTCCAGCGAGTTTGTGGTTCACAAAACAAGAAGAGTGCACGAGTTAAAAATAACTTAAAATAATTGGCCCTCCGGCGACTTGTGAGTTTCACATTCATGAGGACTCGGGTTAAATTCCCGAGATCCACTACTGAAACTAAGCTTGGATCTTGGCTATGAGCTACCTGCGACGTTTAGTTTCCCTGGTTTCTTCACTTCAACTCCTTGGAATGATAGACAAATAGGCCCATCTAGGTCTTACAATTAGTGTGCGAGGTTGTTTAACATGTTTCTGTACCTACCAAACAACTTTTTAAAAGGGAATACGTATCCACAAGGAGTTTGCATTAGTCAGTTTTATGAGGTTGCTTTCAAAAATAATTTTGTTTTGGAAGAATTCAGTTTAAAGAAACTCACAAAGTAACTTAGGAGAATTTCAGTATGTATAAGTTTTTAAAATTAGCATAGGAACAGGGACTAGTTACAGAAGGATTTCAGCACTGCTTAAACCAACTGTGTTCTCTAAACTTCCAAATGATTGATGCGAGAGAATACGGACCCTATATCGTTTACTACAAACTTTTTATATGTTGTATGGTCTTGTGAGATCTATTGTGACTATCATCCCACAGTAGTTTTCACGCCGTAGGCGGACAGCCACACAGACACGCGGAAGTGCTTATAGGTCCTGATTCTAAGACTTCACCCAATACTGGAGCTGCCAAGAGAGGGAGATGAATCAGCACCACCCTTTATCATTAAGACTTTATGGATTTGTTTCCATAGATCAGCTGATACAGTTGGGATTTTACCACCTGTAATCACTTGCTTTGATCACTAGAGCCCTGCACACTGCACACTGTAAAAGTGTGTTTCTCGCTTTTAATTTGAAAACTGGCAGCCCTACTGGAAAAGTTTTTTTCTTCGCTGTTATCATATTTCTAATGAATTTTCATTGCACCATCACCTCTTTGCTCCATTGTAAACCTTGGCGGTATCGGTTAACAGGAAATAAGCTTCATAGAAATATATATATATATATATATATATATATATATATATCATACGTTTAGCTGTAATTTCTATATGACACGCCTTTCAATGTTGTTTGTCACGTTTGACACTGTTGAAATTATTATAAAATTGTTATTACTGAAAATTAAGAAATAATCTGAAAGTTTCTTTTCCACAAAATGACATTATTTTTGTATTTTTAATTGAAATTTTCAGTAGCCACTATACTTGAATTATAAATAGCTTCCGTAGCTTGTCTTCCTTAGATGCTATAACTGCTTGGTCGTCTGCAAAAGTTTAAGTGTCCATATTCATATTATTTATTTTAAAACTTATAGTTAAAGTAGTTTGCCATTTACTAATGGCATCGTCTAAATAAATATTAAATAATGTGGGCACCTTTGTCGGACACCTAGATTTATTTCAATGTCTTCTTCTAATAGTTTACTTCCGCTTTTTGCTCTTATCTTTGTTCACAAATATATACACAGTTAGGAAACCCCTATCCTCCGTCATTTCCCACATTTTACTTCTTATTTACTTTGACAAATGGTTTGACATAATCAATGAAGGCTATATACAGTGGAATATTATACTCCTTCCGTTTTTCAAACAATTGTGTTAATGTAAAAATGCAATTTAAGCAGGATCTACCGTTTTGAAACCATGTTGAATATTTAAACTAACAGACAAAATAGCAGAGTACAGGAAAAGATGTAAGTTACAGGCCAAGAGGACAACCAAGTCGAGGATGGATAGAGCCAGAAGATGGATAGAGCAATGTAAGTTTGGAATCGGAACAGATCTCTCATGGTCTAAGCCCTGTTTGATGACGATGATGTTGATGCTAAGAAAGTTGTACATATTCATTTAGTATTTCTGCAACAAATGAGATTAACTATTGACCAACGAAACAAAACCCAGACTTGAGTAGGTATATCCCTGTAGATGTCAGTTGAAATGTCTTCGGATGCCCTAGATGAAGAATAAACGATTATAAATGATTTGAAAGACCATCCCAGACATATATACTGACTGATTACTGTGGCCATGAACTAGCATATAAGTGAGACTCCATACCATGACTTGCTCTCTTTAGCAATATACTTCATTTGGGTAAACTTTAAAGATTTTAGCTATAATTTTAACTCTGGTGCTACTGCGAAGGAAATAAAATACACAGCATTGAAACTAATTACCAATTTATAGTTTTACAGAATTGATAAATTTAAAATTGATTTTGTCGCGAGAATAGTTTGTTGTTAAAAATCACGGATTACTGAAACAGTACAGAAGGACCCTTCTATTGATGTAGGGTGAATAGTGATGTTCCCCACTAGGTATCGTTCTGATTTATTTTAATTTTTATACGCTTATGGCTGCCTCTCATTTCGAAAAAAATCTCAAATACGTTACTATTTTATAATAGTAGACTACATATTTTAGTCCTCGTGTGCCCTCCAATAATGGAAAAACATGGAGATGTCGGTATTTACACAAGACAGTTTTAAATGTTTCACCACCTTTAATTGTTTTCAAATTTGAACTAACCTAATTTTGTTTGGATATTACATAGCCTCTACAAATTATTTTAGAGGATTTAATTTTAAAGCCATAAATGACTATTGCATCAATTACCAGCTCAGCTAAAACTGAAACCCTTAATTTTCTCTCTTTAATAATTTTAATTTGTTTTTAATTTGCTTTAAATATACTTTTAATTTGCTTTCTTTCATCATAAAAGTTGACTCAGTAAATCTGTCAGCTCAGAGAAGATAGCAGAGAGGTAGAACGAAAACAGAGAAAACAGTTTTGGTTGTATTTAAGGCCACTACAATATCAAGAAATACCTTGAGGGATTATGAGAGCGAAATAAAAGCGTCTAAATAAATCAAAGCATGCTAAAAATACACTTTTAGTAAAAGTTTGATTTAAAAGGACGATACAATTCTATAACAGGTAAGGAAGACTGAATGCATCCTTATATTATAGGTATAAAACAAGAATTTAAATATCTGTATAACTGAATGCAAGGGGTTTTGTTTGTGTATATCAAGCAGTTTTTATACTTATTGTATTATATTAAATGCTAGTATTTCCCACCTCTGTGGGATGGGGATAGCGCGCGTGTCTCGCATTTACATCCCATGTTCGAATCTCGGTTAGGGTGAAGTATCCTGAGAAAACAAATGTCGGGTGCCTTTAGGCTCTATGAACTTCGGGCTCATTTGAACATCATCTCAACCATTCACCCATTGTCCAACATTTCCCGGCAGGTTAACAAAAGTTTAACTTAAACATACTAATATTAGATTTACAGTAATAAAAATATTAAAAATAATAAGTAAGGCATGGTGGATTACGTTCAATTGATAAAGATGGAAGGTCATAATTAGAAATTAAAAGTGGCTAAGAGCTAGAAGGATATAATATAAAAAGTCTAAGGTATGTGAGCCTGTGTAGTGATATATGAGGTATATCATGTACTGTATTGCTATATAACAATCAAAGGTGAAAATAAGGAGATTTAAGGGGTAAAAAATTGCATAAAAATTAAACGAGTAGTTAAATAAAACTCGTATGTATAATAATTTCATATTAATATTTAAAGAAGTCATAGAAGACATCATCACAATCATTATTATTGTTACTATTAATATTTAATATTAATAATCACTTCCACTAATTACTTGAAGAACATTAATTTCACTGCTTATAAAAATAATGAAATAAAGGAATTCAACAGAAACTATTTACTTCATTTAATACAAAAATTCTGTTGTGTTTATGTATGCAAACTCCATGACTTGTCAATATATTAAAATGAAGATGGCTGAAATATGTGTAACCTTGAAGTAAAATAATAATTAAAGTCATTGTTTTATGTTCACTTACCATATCAAAAACTCCAGAAGGTTTAAAGAATGTTAATAAAATTGTCATCTCTAAAGGTGATGATATATTGACTGAATCTAACAGCAACTTATTTCAGAATTATTGTTGAGGCACTCCGTGACAATAGTCCCAAAGTTATCCTTCTAAAAATATTTAATAAAAATAAAGATTATAAGTCCTTAACTTTCCTTGAATATTTGTGAGAGTATCAGGAGATTCACTCTTGCTAGGCTGGCTTGTGATTCGTATAGACAATGTTCAACAATTTCTGAGAGCATTTCATTTCCTCAGGATACATGTTAGAAGAACCCATACAAATATTACACTTCATCTTTACATTGGATGCTGAGAGGAGAGATGATAGGCAAAATGTAAGTGTTGAACAAAACCGTCTACTTTACCTGGAACAATTCAACAGCGGAACAGCGAGGGATGTTTTCATTAAGCTAAGTTACTACATTTTTAATGAAGCTCCTTGTAATTGTGAAAACTTTTCTTATTAACCGTGGGCTGCATTTCAGCGTTCCTATTTAGATCAAAGCAAGCATGAATCACACTTCTAAAGCTGCTTAAGAGTAACAAACAAAGGATGTGATGGAGAAAGGAGGAGAAAAGGTAGGAAGAACAAGGGATATAGTTAAAAGATAGATTTCCTCACTGAGATGCACGGCATCGTGTCTGAACGTACCCATATATCTAAAAGGAGGAAAGCATTCTGCAATAAAAGCAGCTGAAAGAAATTTAGAAATAAAATAAAATACGGTAGCTGAAAAATTCGTGTATTATTGTCATTATGTATAAAGATGGTCCTGTAATTCCTGTTTATCTGTGATGAATGTGTCAAATTAAAAATAGTCCAGTGAAAAAGTCATTCAGTCGAGTTTACTTAAATCGGGGATTCTAAATTTCGTCTCAACACACACAACCCCTGGTTTTCCGTGTATTGGTGGCCCTTCTGCTCTCTTATATCCCTTGTTCCCCTTTCTCCAACTTTGCCTATTGATTATCATACTAAGCCATTTCTCTCTGGCCTTCCCCAAATAATCATCAATATATCTTACATTATTTTCTCATTTTACAGATATCATTTTCCTGACTATAATACCTCTCCCCTCTCCTTAAAACTATTCCACTCTTGCTGCCAAATTTGTTTTCTGCGTGCATTTGTTTGCAATATAGTAGGACTATGCCAAATCTGTATCATTTTCCCCACACATTGGGGATTTCCCTCCGTCCTTATCAGGTCCAATAACCTTTCAAATTTCTGACTCCTGTCCTCGCCCAAGCGAATCTTTCTCGCCCTAGCTTATTACACACATCTATGTACTTTTCCCTCCCCATACTGTTTTTATTTCCCTATATTATCCCTTATACTATCAATATCTCGACTATCAATATCTTCTAATCTTGATTCTACATCTTTCCAAAAGCCTCTATAACAGTACTTCCCATTCCTCCAAATATGTCTCATACCTATCTGTTCCATCAATTCCATTACCCTTTGTGTCCAAGGCCCTTCCTATTTGCTTTTCATTTGTATAAGAAAACATTCCTTAAAAATACTTCTTTCCTCCAAATTGGATACTATGTGTAAATATTCCATTACTTCTAAGAAAATTTTAATCCTAGTTGGATGTCTTTCCAATTCTAGTTGCGCTGCCCCGTTAATCCCAAAATTAAATTGATGCCAGTTACCAAATTGTTTTTCGTTTGTTTGTTTGCTTGTCATTCCTGTCCTTATGTCATTACAATTAATTACACTTAGAAATTTCGTTTGGCATCTACATTATAGCTAGGTTTTCTAGGTTTAAGAAAAATCTGAATACCTTAACATTCAACAGCATTTGTAGGCAGTCTACCTATTGATTTTCCTGCATAGTTTGTACTGCCATTTGAGAATGAACCTTCTTTTATTCTCACACACATCTTCTAACATTGGCAAACTGGGTCAGTGTGACAGGATTAAAGCGTTTACCAAATCTCTTAGAAGCTGCCAAGAAAATGTTTTCAATATTTTGTAGCAGTTAAACAAATATTTTACAAACATATTAACCTTCTTTTTACATTTTCATTTGAAAACAAAAAGTTCCTGAATTGCTACTCACTGATAGTTTAGTATAACTTCTACATTCTGAATCAATTTCTTATTTTTATAGAATTTTAATAGTATATTATGCAACAAGACTATAATGGTAGTAATTAAACCGCGAGTATTATTATTAACCGAGAGAGCGAAGCAAAGCTATTATTATTAATTCATTATTAATTATGATACGAGAGTTCTAATTACTGTTTCATACTACTTTTTATGTTTGATCATGTATCTAATTTAAAGGTTTCATGTCAAAGTATTCATAGCTGGTTTGAGTGATATGTTACAATCGTTATTCCTTTATCAAAAGTGAGATGTAGTACGTAGTACGCAGGCACAGAAATATTAGTTCCATATATACAGCTGCTAACGTGTGACAGGATTTAACCTAATCTCTGTTTCATATAACCTTGCCCCGCTGACATGTATCACTCCGCGTGCAACTAACTTCCCCCTCATCCTAATTGGCTAATGCTTTCGCGCCATAGGCCATAGGCGGTGCCTTCCCGTCACATTTAAACCTGTAGTATACGTCATAATAATTGCCAGAAAGATAGATAAAATCATACAAATAAGAATGTGAATGCATGCAAAAATGCAAGTTTATAATGAAACTGAGCAAGTTGAAACTGAATGAATGAGCAATGAAACTGAAACGATTTTATAATGAAAGGCCTTCGGCCCTTTCCACTGGGAGTTTTTAAACCAGCACACATACCTTGCAAAAATGCTTGTCTTTCAGTCTTAAAAATCGTGTCACACCATATTTGCCATGTGTTCTTCATTCACCCAAGTCTCGTCAAGGTAGTATATTTTGCGTCTTGTATCTCGGTACAGTCTGATTATCCTTAAATAACTTCTTCGCCACTCAGCAATATCGCCCCTGAAGTGGTAAGTTTTCCTTTTGTCTCAGATTCATGTCAAGATGTTCCTACGCATCTAACACACCTGTAAGTTCAGAGCACAGCTGTTCGTCTATTCTCACTGACAAAGACGGATTCTTTTCTGTGAGTGCATTAAACACCTGCACCACAATCCTTTTTTCGCCGCTTTGTAAAGGTTTTCCCTTGCGATGCTTCAGCGAAAAACTGGCACTAGACTCTGCCATTATACATATAATAAGTACACGCGCAATGAATGGTCAATAAAATAATTTAGCTCTCGCACTCGGCATAGCACACCGTCGAATGGTGATATATGACTAATCCAGTTCGAAACAAAGTCAGTGATAAAAGTCATATAAACAAATATGTCATCACTACCGCTAAATCACGTGCTATCGTGCCATGTGCTTGAGAGCAAAGGAACCTCCTCTTTACTTCGTTTAAGAATTAACATGCATTTCAGATAAATCAACTCTGTTGCGTAATATATTTAATTAAAACTGTTACGAAAATATAAATTTGACAATTCTCTTCCAACATATAAAGATATATCACCATATTAAATAACGAACTAATTTTTACCGCACAACAGTCTGCACCACAGCAGCAGCCAATGAGATGTGATAGTTCACGTGACCGTTTAGAGATACGGGGCAAGCTTATGTGAAACAAGGATTAAAAGAAATTACAGATAAGCTGGAAAAAATTTAATTTATTGAAATATCGTTTGCAATTAATGCTAGTGATAATATGAACAGAACTGACTTTATTTCAAATATAGGTTATTTGTTGTACAATTGGTGAAGTTAATTTGCGGCAAGTTGAATAGTTGAAGGTGCACTGATGTTAATTTGTATGCTTTCTTTTTCTACTGATTTTAGTATTGTGTTTGAAATTTCAATTCTATTTTTGGCGTAAGTTCAATGTCACTGTTACTAGTGTCAGACATTTTGACCTTTTTCTAAACTAATGCTAGTACCGTTGTCAATCGAAACGAGAATAATCGATACTTGCTCTTTCACAATGTTACTTGGTAACTTCTGATTGTTCGAATGCCAATTCCTTAATAAGGCGCATAAAGGTAGTGCTATCAGTCGTATAAATACTTAAGTTTGGCATGGTCGTGCGTAAAAGCATATTAAACAGTAGTTAGTTTACATGCCATGAAAACACACGATTATAGGTCTTGATGTACATTTCACCTTAAGTCCCTATTTAATATATGTTTTGAAATAAGGAACGATTCTTTCATAGAATTCATTATAAATATGCTTTTATAAAATGTAATTCTGTAATATGCATATACAATTTGTTGAATGGTAAGGTACGTCACGTATAATCATATATTGGAGCTGTTAGCTTAATGTTAGTAATTACATTATGAAGTAGAAAAAGCAAGAGGTTATTTCACTAAACCTTATGGAACTCTGCGACCTACTTCTGATATATTTGTGAGTCTTTCTTAGACAAAAGGGAATGAAATGTCAGCATGTCTTTCCATCTTCTGAGATCACTGCGAATTTCTAGGCCACTAGACCACACTTTGTGACATTTGGCACGGAAGGTGTTCACAGCTCCCACCTCACCCTTATGTTCCAAATGTCACAAACCTCTTTTGAAGTGGTAAAATGGTTGACGAAAGAAGGCTAAACTACAATGATGGAAGCATGCGATTCTTTATGTATCAGTCTTCGTCCATTACATTTAGAAAAGTTAATTCAACATGGAAGATGCATGCCTCATAATGGTTCTGGTGTATTTTCTATGCACTTAACCATCAAATATTCATTTTATGTTTCCATCGGAGTGAGAAGACATTTTATGATGGGAGAACGACAACTGAGTGAAGTGAGATGCTTCAGGTAGAAAGGCCTGTGCCCGACACTCGGGAGGTTTTGGGTTCAACTGTGAGACGGTATGCGTTGTAGGGAGGGAGTAGGCGTGGATTTAATTCAAGGAATTTCTTATAGGGGGATCTGGTTCGTTCCTAGCTCGGGGTTGTATGGATCTGAGACCTCAGGAGTAAAACGCAACAGAATGGTCTGTTTTTCAATTCCTTAATTACTTCTTGCCTTCCCTTCCCTGGTCGCTTTCTGATGGCTTTAAAATGTCGATCTCTTTGCATGATTAGGAAGAAAGAATGAGTAATGATTTTACATTTTTAGAAGATGTGTAAGTATTTAAAAAATTCAAAGCAATAACAAATAATGTCCCAGAAATGGTATGTATATACTTGACATAAATTGTGTGCTGCAGCAAGAACTGATATTTTCTTTTAAGTGAAATTTTGTTGTCTTACAGTCATACAAAAGTTATTCGGAATGAACAGGAATTCACAATCTATTATACTTATATTTATTTCAATACAAATTCTTTAAAGCCAATTTTCAGAAAATAAAAATAAATTTAAAATGCACGAATTAAAACGTAATCTGCAGTGGGCAGATTTTCTTGAACAACTTCGTTTTGGAAGATGAACAAGAATATTGAGCATATATCAAGTTTTCTGTTTATCTGAAATTTCGTTTTTGAGTTAAGTTGTTCGTTGATTCTCAGACTCTGGTATTTTCTCGGTCGCCAGGCAAATGCTGAGCATGATAATTCATCCTCCGAAGCTTCTGTTTCTTCATTTCATCTCCATTATCATTTCACACCATCTCTCATCTGGTGTTCTCTTTTAGGGTAGAAGTATCGGCGGGTATCTTGGCGTTGCATGGCAGGATGATACACTCCTGGTTAAACTTCCTCCTCCAGTAGGACGACTCCGGTCTCCGAACTCGATCTGGTGGGGCCAGACCACATTGGAGTGGGATGACGGTTCTACCGAGCTGCCGGGAAATTTACCAACTGGTAACGTGTACGGACCCTGACACTTTGGGACGGCCGCTCTTTGTCTCCTCTCGCCTCATCCTTCCTTCAGGGGGTGACCGCATTGGGGGCATAGGTACAATAGACCAAGTTTGGACCTACGTGCCGAATTACTTCCTAGCGTAGTCCAGTCACTCACACATATACATACACATGCATAAACACGCTGATCTTTTTCGAAAAAATGTATCCTTTTTATTCACAAGGCTTGAAAACATCTATTTCGTGTGAAAACTCGATATTGAGCATGGGGACCCAATGAGCTAGCTGTCGACGACCAATTAAAGTCGACACACTCACTCGATATCAAGTAGGCATTTGAGCGGAATGTAATAAATTATAAGAAATTCTTTTATAAATGGTGGAATTGATGCTTTAATGCTTTATTCATAAGATGAGACATAAAGAAATAAATATAATTTCAGGAATGTGTAGCTTAAATATTGAAATATTTGGATTAACAAGACAAAATGTCTATTTTAAGAGACGTTACAAATATAAAATATTATTTAATACAGCTGTGTGTTTTATCTTCTTTTTGAAGTACGTAAGTTTTCGTATACATCTTTAATTTCTAGTTTATGTAACATTCAACCATAGTCAACAGATATTTTTCTATTCAAGAAAGTAAGTGTACATTTTCCTCGGGTCAGTATCATACAGGCGATCTGTTGCTAGAAGATATGAAAACTAAATTAGCCATGTCGTGCATATATAGTTTCGTGGTCGTCTTTTTAACCCGTTACACATTTAAAAGATTTCTAAGGCTATAGTAACCCAATATAACGAAAGATTGACTATATATCACAAAGCAAGTGAAAATTCTCTTTGCACGTAAGCTATCAACTGCATGGGTTGGAAGCTATGCAAGAGAACGGAAAATCCTTGGAATTATGACTTTAACACAACCAATATCTCTATTGTGTATAAGGTACGTTCTATCAACTAACTCTGAACTCAGTGGCAAACACAAGTTGTGACAAGCTGAATGAGGGCTTGCGGTTCAAACCCTAACATGTAGACATACTTTCTTCCTCCAATTTCTTTACTTTGTTAGACACAGTAACGAACTGATTTAGAACTGTGCTCTTGCGGCTAAGCTGTCTCCACATGGTATTGCAGAATATCAAAGAAAATGGGGAAACATGTGGAATGATTAATTTTGATAAAATCAACATCCACATTTCTATATAAGCGGACGTAACGAATAATATATCCGCTCGCAATAGTAGCACCTCGCTTGTGACTTCACAAGATGCAACTGTCAACGAATGAGGCCGGAATCTCTTGATCTCTTGAGCACCACGTGAAATGAGGCGGAGTGATACAAAATGGTACCATTTTAAGACGGAATGAGTACATCAACTGGAAATAAGCAGGAGGATTAATTCTAAGCTCTAGCAAACAATTTTGTCAGCACTATCAGATGGACCTTTTTTCCCGATCCCCAAAGAAATTATTGTGTCTGAAATACACAAGAGCACTGATAGACTATGTGAAGTTTGCATTCATTATACAACTATTTGTCTAAATGACTCGATAAACCTTATCCAGACCTTAGGCAACTCATAAGAGATGCCTTTGATATTCTGTAAAGTAAACATTGTTCTAGTAAGAGAGCTAGTAAGCCATTTTAATTCCTAAACTGCGTAACTTAATGACATAGTAAGAGAAGTTCAGCTCATCTGGTGCAGAGTCATAAGGTCGCAGAGTAATAAAAATGCTGATGAACGAAATAGTGTCACAATATATTAGACCGGAACCGGCTGTAGGAACATCTCCGTATTTGGTTAAAGAAGTCACTAAGAACTGGTTTAAAGAGGACATAAATTCTGGCTTAAAACTCCAGGAAACATGGTAATATGCATGGTAAGCTATCATTAGAAACCCATGCTAGAAAACAGTTAAAAACTCTCAAAATATAACAGACTTCGACTGAGAAAAATTACTGCTCTTCTCACAGCGAAAAGGCATCTTAATACAGTGGCAGAGTTTCAGGGCAACTTAGAAACTGAACAGCCCAACATATTTTATGCTCCTATCAGACTTTGGTGCACAGGAGATACAATGGTTTTGAGGAAATGGGTATCATCATACCCATCGGAAGATGCATTCCTTTTTAATGGCTGCAGATGAAATGGATTGCCTCTAAACAAGACAGCGCTAGGCTGAAGTGGACCTGGAAAGATGATGGAAACCCGTATCGTCAAAGATAGGCAAGACAGACATTTAAACAATACAGTAATGTGAGGTACTTCACTGTAGAGGTATTCTGTAAGAATTGCATTTTTTAGGTTTTTTTTTATTTGAATATTTCACACTTTTTTTGTATCTACTTTAGGCAGGAACTCTCTCACCTTTGCGGCGCCTACTATTGTGAATATGTAAAATAGCGACAATCTGTAGTGGCTCATTAGAGGGCTGGTTCACACAACGCCCTTGGTTGGTGAATAATTGTGGTAAAAATAACAGTGCGACCGGATCAGCCCGCCCGGATCGGCAAAACTTTGAGGAAGAGGAAGCTTGCGGGACTGTGACGTAATCACTATATCCGAGCGAAACTACAGAGTGGGTTCAGGAAATGGCGGGTGCTTCCTAGCATACATATGTATACCATTGGACGTCCCTAACCTCGCAACAGATTAACAAGACCTCGCAGTGCGTCGTCGTTACGTATAAGCGAGCAGTTCCTACGCAGATAATTATAGCCCAATGTGTTTTCTTCTGCTTTATTTCTTCCTGTTTTAATTAAAAGCTTCCCTTTCATCCCACTTTTTTCAAGGTCCTTCAGATGTTGAAATGTTTGCGTTTAGATCGCATTTAAATAGTCCATAGCTATCACTGGACAACAAAACTGACCTTCAGTTTTTTGGCACAATACATATACCATTCCTTATGTATTTTGACTGCTAAGTTCAAATATGCCCTTGTATATTTTAACATCATCAGCTTTTTAACAAATATTGTGCTTACACTTCTAGAAATTTATACAGAATATGTAAAATTTCCATAATATGTTAAAGAATCCTTAATAATAAAATTATATAATTTTGTAAATGTAACCAATTAACATACCTACCTGAAAACGTTGCCAGCCCGTTTTCCAGTTCATCCTCTGCTGTTTTCAGTTGAATTATGCCGTTTGCTGCTTCTTCTGTAATTCCTTGCGGTTTCTCTAATGAGGTTCTGGCAGTAGTCTGTAAGCATGTTGGGGTTCCAGCTTCCTTGGTACCTCTCTTCCACTTCAGAAATATCTTGGTGGAATTATTCTTCATGTTCATCACTAACTTGTCCTAGATTTGTAGGGGAAAAGTCCAAATGGGAATGCAGGAGGTCCATTTTGAGAGAAATGTTGCAACCTAGATTTCTATAGGCTCCTAGTAATTTTTTAATTAATTGTTTGTAATTTTGTGCTCTAATATTACCTAAGAACTGTTCACAAATGGTCTGTGCTTCAAGTTCCACATGATTCAATTTACTTTCAAACTACTGATCTTTTGAAATATGAGCTGAATCTTTCCTGGCGGCGTATATGTTCTAGACGTTCTCGGGCTTTGAGCCAGGTAAGAAGATGTTGTGACATCGACGTTTCGGGAGCGTGCCTCTCTCCCATCTTCAGGATGCTGAATCCTGGCTCAAAGCCCGAGAACGTCTAGGACATACTGACATGCTGACAAAATTGCTTTCCTTCAACATTGAAGCACTGGTTTTTGCAAATTTGTCTTCTAGGTATTTTAAGCCTGCTCCGAATTTGTCTAACGCCTTCACAAAATTCTACATCAGGCCTAATTTAGTATGAAGTGGTGGAAAAGCTATTTTTATCAGTCAACTAATGGTTCAGCTAAAATAATTTGCTCTCCAGATGGGAAATTTCTGAGAGGATATATTTTGGTGTCGGATTTGGCACAGCCATCCCATTCGCTCAAAAGGTAGCAATATTTCGTATATCCACTTTGCAACCATAACGGTATTTTAATCATTTTGAAATCGCTACTGATGAACCAGTTGTACTTGTCATACTGCACTTTTTGTAATAGTAGCTGCATATTTTTGTGACTTTTTTTTCATTTGTACTGCATGGCCAATAATTACCGATGGCTGTGTTCTACCCTATGTTCTACCCCAACTTTTAATCTTCATTTTGAAGCATCTATGAAGAGATTCCATTCATTTACGTTGTGAATTTTTCCAAGAGCGTTCATCAAACCATGAATATCACAACAGTAGCTCAAATTCTCCTCCTTCTGAAATATCTGATAAGGTGCTCTTCTCGTTTTTGAAAACAATATTTATGAATGTCTGTATAAAACAGTCCACTTCTTTAGCCTGGAACCTAAAAGCTATGCTTGAACTTTCAAAAGATTTAAGTCTCGGAACAAATCATTTTAACCTTGAGTTACCTCATTATGCATTTTGGGATCTGGATCTTCAAAGTTTAGTCCTGATCTTGAGGGAACTAGTGGATTATCACTTTTTCTTAATTAGTTTCTAATGTCCAGGTTTCAGGAGGAACAAGGATAGGTATCTCATCACTGTGAGCAACAGGCCTAATAGCTAATGGAATGTTTGGATATTCAATTTTCTTTATTATTTACCCTTAAGCCCTGTGATTGTAGTCCTACAAAAATAGGAATCATCAATATGTTTCATTGGTTCTCTCCATAGTAGGGGAATTCCAATAGGCATAGAAACATTACGTTTATTCTTTAACTACCCTCTTAACAGGCTGGCAGAATTTATGCAAACTACATGGGGAGCCCAACTTCGGTCTTGATCAGGAATTTTAAGATCAATATATAATTCATAAGCCTTTTCTATTATCTGTAATTTTCTATTTGACAGAAAGTAAATTGTCCAATGAAAAGTTAATTGTTACGATGGTGGGTCAAAAAGTAATGTCTCCTATTTTTTTTTCCTTAAAAAAATAAGTTGTGTGAAAACTTTGAATTTGGCGCAATTCCTCAAACCTTCTTCTCCAATCCCCTGCAGTAGTAGCAGCACTACTGTCCTCTGCAGTGCTGTCAACAGGTGGCAGCACTGCATCCTCTTGCAAAATGGCTGACATCGACATTCGTATTAGACAGCGTTCTGTGATTGACTTTTTTACTGCGGAAGGTGAAACGCCAATTCGCATTCACAAAGGGCTAAAAATGTGCATGGTGATGCCACGGTGGATGTCAGTACTGTTAGACGATGGGTTCGTCGCTGTAACGAAGCTGAAGGGCAAACACCATTGACAAATGAAAAGCGAAGCTTCAGGCCGGTAACTTCAGTGACTCCATGCAACATTCAGTGAGTCGATGACATTATTCGTGGTGATCGCCGAGTAAAAACAGGTGAATTGTGTCGCATTACCTCCCTCAGTAAAGACAGTGTGATGACGATTATTCAACAACTGGGTTACTCAAAAGTTTGTTCACGTTGGGTACCAAGAATGTTAACCGCCCAAAACAAAGAAACAAGGAAAACAATAGCCTGGGAACACTTATAGCGCTTCAATTTGGAGGGAGATGAGTTTATGGAAAAAATTGTTACTGGAGACGAAACGTGGCTTCATTTTTTTGAACCTGAATCAAACAGGCAGTCAATGGAATGGCATCACACAACGTCACCGAAGAAAAAAAGATTCAAAACTCAGCGGTCGGCAGGGAAAGTTATGGCGACAGTGTTTTGGGATGCAGAGGGTGTGCTTATGATAGATTTTTTGGAGCAGGAATGCACAATAAATTCCGTCCAATGCGTCAGAACTCTCAAAAAGCTGAAAGCACGTCTTCGCCGAGTTCGCCCAACAGAAACTATGGCGGATGTTCTTCTTTTGCATGACAATGCAAGACCACACACCAGCCATTACACCACTGCAGAATATGAGAAATTGGGATGGCAAGTCTTACCTTACACCCATATAGCCCTGGCCTGGCACCATCAGACTTCCATCTGTTCGGGTCACTAAAGGAAGCTCATCGTGGGATTCATTTTGAAGATGAGGAGGCTGTGAAAACGTCCGTGCGTCAATGGCTTTGGAAGCAAGACCGTGTGTTTTACCACACTGGAATACATTCTCTAGTTAAAAGGTAGATCAAAACTGTGGAAAAGGACGGAGATTATACTGAATATTGACAAATTAATCGTCAATGTTGTAGTTTGCAAGCTTTGTAAATTGGATTCAATTTTCTTGGCAATTAAAAGAGTAAAAAAAAAAAAAAAAAAACAACAACAAATAACAAACAACAAAAAGGAGGTATAAGTTTTTGACCCACCCTCGTATTATCACACCACAGTCCTTATTAGCTAAAGTAGTAAAATATTAAAAATTAAATGCTGTTATTATCACTATTAGGTCTTGTTTACTATGTCAATCTCTATAACATACATTTAAGCGTTTAGAGCCAGTGCTAATTCAGAAAACAGACTTTATTTTAAAAACTGAGAATGCTAGAGAAAAACTGTTTGCACCATTGAGTTCAGCGCTAAAATCCACACGATAAACACCCAATTTCATGCAAAAGAACTTTTGGCTGTTGTCCAGTGCTATGATATTCAAAGCATTGAAACGATACCACACCTCCAATGGAAAATCCTTACTCATCTGCTTACTTCTTGGTAATCTAAATACCTACACATTTACATACATGGTTTACTGCCGGCATAAATTTAAAAAAAAAATTATGTGTGCACTTCATGTTAATCGAAATAGACGTTTGTAGAATAGTCTGTTACGTATTTACTTATACAATTGTAAGCAACAATGCACTTTAGTAATAGTGAAATATTTTAAGAGTTGTTCCTATCTCGTGGCTTTGAAATCCCATTTTCTCCACTTGGACGGATAGAACAACCGATAGTGATTTCTATTTTACAAAAGTGTAAATATCAGAACATTTAAGCAAATAATAAACAAATAGGGGTGTAATAAATGGCTCACAACGTAAAAATATGTATCTGACATAAATTCTGTGTTGTAACGAGATCTAAATTTTCTGCCCAGTAGGATTTTATCTACCATTTATGGTTTACCAATTATGCAAAAGTCATCCAAAGGAAGAGGATTTCTGAAGACATTCCTAGAAAATGCAACTCATACATTTCATTCGGGATGAAAATATCTTAAACGTATAGCCATTTAATCAATGTTGTTAGAACAAGTTCAGAAAAAACCTTAAGATTGCGAAAGATGTTCCATGTAATGCATAGTCCTGCATAAGGGTGAAAAATCTTCGTTCCATCGTTGGTCGTTGGAAGAATTCTATATTTAACCATCTTTTCTGTGTTTGAATGATGCTGTTCACATACTTCTAAAATTTCCTTTTTTGAGTTCAAAAGGTCTCCAAATATGTGGTTTCTGTGAATTCTCGATTTCGAATTTTAGAGCGGAAATCAATAATTCCCCTATTTACTATACATGTATTTCGTGAAATCTTGGTACACTATTTTTTGACGAAATGCAGTACTTTCTCTAATTACTATATAAAGGAGAAAAAGTAAAAAAAATGATTATAACTAAGAGTTATGTCCGGGCTGCTATGCCGTGGTCTGCTGGAGTTGGATTTTCCAGACGTTTCGTCCACTACTATGGTGGACATCTTCAGTGGCGTGGTCGTGGTCGTAGTCTCCTCGGAGAAGTTCGAGTAGCGTCTGAACTTCTCCTAGGAGACTACGACCACAACCACGCCATTGAAGATGTCCACCATAGTAGTGGACGAAACGTCTGGAAAATCCAACTCCAGCAGACCACGGCATAACAGCCCGGAAATAACTCTTAGTTATATTGACTCCGGCCGTGAAAGCGAATGATTGTTCGAAAGGCATCAGTACATTCATTTCCGTGAAATCTCGGCATTGAATTATTATTATTATTATTATTATTATTATTATTATTATTATTATTATTATTATTATTATTATTATTATTATTATTATTATTATTATTATTATTATTATTATTATTATTATTATTATTATTATTATTATTATTATTATTATTATTATTATTATTATTATTATTATTATTATTATTATTATTATTATTATTATTATTATTATTATTATTATTATTATTATTATTATTATTATTATTATTATTATTATTATTATTATTATTATTATTATTATTATTATTATTATTATTATTATTATTATTATTATTATTATTATTATTATTATTATTATTATTATTATTATTATTATTATTATTATTATTATTATTATTATTATTATTATTATTATTATTATTATTATTATTATTATTATTATTATTATTATTATTATTATTATTATTATTATTATTATTATTATTATTATTATTATTATTATTATTATTATTATTATTATTATTATTATTATTATTATTATTATTATTATTATTATTATTATTATTTTTATTATTATTATTATTATTATTATTATTATTATTATTATTATTATTATTATTATTATTATTATTATTATTATTATTATTATTATTATTATTATTATTATTATTATTATTATTATTATTATTATTATTATTATTATTATTATTATTATTAATTATTATTATTTATTATTATTTATTAATTATTATTTTCTTTTGTGGAATACAATACTTCCGCTACTTGGTGCGAGTATTTATTATACGTAGTGTTGAGGTCATCTGAATAACTACTCAATAGTTGCCAACAACCACAGTTGCTGAATTACTGCCTGCCTGATGGATGGATGAATGAATGCAGCAGTTGTTTGGCGAGCTCCCCGTTGCATCATGGCATAGTTAGAGGTCTGAAAAGACGGGAATATAGTGCAGTCCAGTCTATCAAAGCATCAGCACAGCGACGTAACACAACGCATATATTTTTTCTTGTGAAATCGATATCCCATGTCTTTAAGGTATTCTCCAGAATGTGTCCTACCAATAAAGGGATCTTTCTCCAACAACATTCATGAGTTTAAATAGTTTAGGAACTTCTCTCTATTGGTAAAACGCAAGAAGTTCTGCGCACAACACATTTTTCAAACTCATTGAGCTCGAACTTTGTTGAATGTGAGCGATGTTTGCCAGATATTGAACGTTTTTCTGCCACACCCTTTGAATTGTGAACCTCTTTCACTGTATTATGCAAATTCCATCACCTTTTTCTCACCGCCGTTGCTGTTGCTTTTACAGTGCTTTTTAGCGGAATAATTAAACCTTTGCATTTCTGTTGTTTACAAAACTGTAATAAACTGAATATTAATTTTCCATTGGGTATGACTTCACGCGGTCCTGCGCCGTGGTGTAGTAGTCCAAGGCATCATGCTTTGGTTCCCTGCCACGGAAAGCGATCTGGGATCAATCCCACCCCTGGGGTGTGGATTTAAAGTCCCGGGTATAGGACCGGTGCCCACTCAGCATCGTGAGGAAATTGAGGAGCTTACAATAGGTATGCGACCCTGGTCATGAAAGCCAAGTTTACGGCTGGGGGTACCGAGATGCTGACATCTTTCCGTATCGGTTGGATCATCGCCATCCCTACATTGCGTATGTGGGTGTGAGGCCGGCAATCGGTAGGCCTTGGCCCTATATGGGCTGTCGCGCCATGGGTTATGACTTCATGCGACCGTGTTTACATTTTGACCTGATTCTAATCCGCCCACTGTAAGGAACTCAACTGTATGCCAAACGGTAGGTACAAAGTATGCACTGGGAACGGCGACATAATTACGCCTATCTGTTAGAAATATCCAGATCAAAACAAGTTCTATTTTCCTTCAAAGTAAGTCTGAATCTAGGGAAGCTTCGTTCACATGACAAGAAGAGTGCATAACGCAAAAATGGGAGTGGGAGTAAATTTTCGTTGTTGGAATCCAATAAATGTTTGTTTATGACACACATATCTGAAAAGCAAAAGATTTTTCTCCAGGAAATTTTCAAATTAGGCTTTTACCCGAACAACAACACATTCTTAACATCTGCAGAATCCATGTGGTTTTAGAGAAAATTTTAAAACCTATTTAATGAATAGAAAAGATCCTAGTAATCGTCCTGAAATACACACATTACAATACTTCTTATGCTATATTCCTCTAAATAAAATGCACTTATGAAGACTCTGACTTTTAGAGCAGAAGATAGCAATGACCTTTGCTACCTCATCCCATGAACCGAGCCTTCAACCCAATTTCAACTTGTCTACTGTGACCCAAAACCAAGGCACGGTTATAATATTATTTAAGGAATAATTATCCATGATGAATTTGGAGGGTAAATTCGATCGAGTTTGGTTTTTACAAGCAATAATATTCATAAATTAAAATATTTAGTTTGAAGTAAAAGCAAAACCATGACGCGTCTAGAACAGTTTCACAAATAATGCAGTGTGTGCTACTATAAATCAGCATAAAATTTTTGTTTTAATCACTTTGGGTGAATTGATAGTGTTATTACTATTTAAGTCATAACACTCTATAAAATACTTAAAATGTGCTTGGAATTTCTCTCCAGTGCTATTCATTTTAATTCTCTTGGGATTTATTAAAACTAAAGTAAAAGCTGGAATAACTGGATGCTGATCCAAACGCAAGCTCTGTAATTGACCGTGTTTTCTTTTCTAAGCGATAATTTTCCTATAAAGGACCAACTAAATGCTGTTTCTCTAGCATTGCACATTGAGGTCTAAGTTTTCTTGTTGGCACAGCACGATAAATATTGGAAATAACTGTGAACTATTCATTATACTTTGACCTAAACAGCAACTAAAGAATACGTTACGACAAATTGGAGTTGAAGAAAGTTACAATGACAAAATCACATTTTAGAATTTTATATGCATTTATATATTAATACACTCATCTAAAAGTCAAACTGCTATAATGTTTCAGTACGCCAGTATAATTATGTACATTTATATAATTTACAAAATTACAGTTATGTACATCTCAGCTGACGCAGAACAATCATGGTACACGAAGCACATAATGAATAAACGAACAATCAACAATTGTGTAATAAGGTGGATCACGGGGAGATGCCATACTTAAAGATTTGAGGGATGAAAAGTTGAGTTTAATTGAGAGTTTAGGTTCTGCACTAAACTGGCACATGTGCAAGTTTATGTTACATTATTATTGTTAATTAAGTGTGTTTTGATTTCTTTAATGAAAAGTGTAGTTTAAGCATACACACCGAACATCAGTGTGAGATGGCAATCATATCAAAAGAAAAATGGAGTACTACTTTTGTGCATTTGTGATAAAAATACTATTTTAGAAAGCATGTTTATTTGTATTATAAAGAATAAAATACAAAATAAAAGTAATAATGAATGTAAGAATAAACAAATGACATGATTACATGCAAATGAAATCAGAGTTCTTTTGCACCGTCGTTGCACACGTTTTCCTCTTCTGTACAGGTTTCACGCAACCACTACTGCGAACAACACACTGAATTCAATCAAACTGTGGTGTAGTTTTATAGCAGTAATTGAGAACACACTTAACACAATAATCACTGTCATTTTCTGACCTGTTTGGTTCTCTAATCTTTGACTCAATTGCTGCAGATTTCCTGTGTTTAATTCTTGCAGGATCTAATTTTGGCCTCTTCTATGCGATTCTATTCTGTGAGAACTTCAGTATGTTTCTTCTTGCGTTTAGATTTCAGTGGATCCTATATAGGCACAGTAGTAATTTATTCAAATGATGTTCCTGGTTCATTCTGAATAATCTCCAGTTCAGGTCCCTTTTCATTTTCTGAGAGCAAAGCTCCAACACATCCCCTCCTGTTTGTTTCACTTTCTTGAATCCCTTCTGCATGATCAGTAGCAACCATATGGGAAATTTGATACGCACTCTGGAATCGTCCTTCATTAAACGTCACTTTGTGTGTGTGTGTGTGTGTGTGTGTGTGTGTGTGTGTGTGTGTGTGTGTGTGTGTGTGTGTGTGTGTGTGTGTGTAATTTACGTCCTCCAACATTTAGTCATATCGGACGAGAATGGAATGGGTGAGATGATGCTCAATGCGTCCGGGGTCCATGGAGCTTAGAGATACCCCACATTCTTCTTCCGAATAAGGGGAAACCCCGGAAAAAACCTTATCCAGGAAACTCACCCTGACCGAGATTCGAAGTCGGGATCAAACGTCGTTTTCGAGTTCTACTTGGAATGTCATATTCTTGGGAAGCTCTGAAACAATTTATTCCACTAGTCCTCACATGTTCCAGAGCCATCTGTAGACATTCTTCAGACCGCTGACATCTATTTGAAGTTCTAACATACATTTGAGGCATCTCATACGAAAATAAAATCCGTATAACCAAAGAATAAAAGTAGGCATGTCACCCCGAATAAACAGCAGCATCCTTTCCCAAGGATCGGAGTGAGATGCCGGCACATTGTGATGACCGGTAGATATGGCCGCTGCATAGCAACAGAGGATGGCACTTTTTTTTTTTTTTTTTTTTTTTTTTTTTTTTTTTTTTTTTTTTTTTTTTTTTTTTTTTGTAATTTACGTCCTCCAACGTCAAGTCATATCGGACGATGAATGGAATGGATGAAATGATGCTCAAATGAGTCCGTGGTCCATGGTATTAGAGATACCCGATATTTGTCTTACAGGATAAGGGAAAACCCCGGGAAAAACCGTATTCAGGCAACTCACCCTGATCGAGATTCGAACTCGGAACCTCTTGAACGTGAGGCAGACATGCTATCACCACGCTACCAAGGCGGGCATGGCAAACTATACCACAACATATCTACTATGCTTAGCATGAGTGAAACTTTGCTCTGCTACTATTCATACGCTTGCACGTACTTTAAAATAACTGTGCACCATTAACTAGTTATTTATTTTTATACCTTACCTGTATTTGTTGGTTTAAAATCGAAGAAACACCTAACACAATGAAACACGCATTTGCCTTCGCGTTGGCCACGCCGTGGCTCAGTGGTTAGACCGCTTGGCTCTCACCAAGGCGGCCCGGGTTCGATCCCAGGCGACCGCAAAGTGAGATTTGTGGTGGACAACACGGCGTTGGGGCGGGTTTTCTCCGGGACCTACGGTTTCCCCCGCCATCTCATTCCACCGGTGCTCCATCTTCATCTCATGTATCATCAGTGTCACCGCCTGCGGTGCCGTATGTAGTAAAAGCGGGCGTTAAACACTACACATTGCCTTCGCGTCAAATTGCCACTGACGAGTGCCCTACAGGTTGGAGTCGCGTCAGCCGTCGCAACTATAAACTTTAGACATCTTACCCCATAGGCGTCTGTCCCCCGATTTACTATATTCAATGACTACTTAATAAATACATTCTTACGCTAAAATTCTGTTTCTATATAAAATCTGCGCGTTTAAATCTGTTATTAAATGTCATTTTAACGTGATGTAGACCTAAATACAGCAGTCAATCTACTGCATGACTGTCAAATGCTTTCACTACTCCGACTACAGTTCAGCATTTTTAAAATAGAGATTTTGGGTGTTGTTTAGTAATCTATAAGTAAAACTTTCGGTTGGTCTATCACTAAGTATACAGAGCAAGAGAGCAAATATTTCCATGTATAATGGGTCAGGAAAAGTGACGGGCAATTTTACTTTCTGTTTCTCCTTATTGCACGTAATAGTATATATTCCGTTTATAAATTCCGATCCCTAATAACTTATAGCTTTATCCGTCTGTATATGACTGGTCTCTATTTTACCCAAAAGTCTACGGTCTTTTCACGATACTTTCAAGCGAATCCTATGCGATTTATACTGCTTCCTGAGCTGTCTTAGAACTTTTTCCGTGGTATGCTGTCTCCTTCGTTATTGCTAACAGATCTTACGTGCTTACTGAAACATTAATACCTGCCATCTATAACTCGAAAACAATCTGGGGAACAGTCACTGAATTTTCGCTCTCTAAATACAGCGAAGAATACTACTCTGTTTTTTATCCCTGAGTATTTTATGTCCACCAATTCTAGGTTTGTTTAAGACAGATTTTCTAGCTCCTACCCTGTCAATGATGCTCCGTAGGATTGACCGTGAACTACGTACTATCTGCAATATCTCGGAGAGGGTTTTCGGAATATTATGCAGTCTAATTGAGAGATTAGAGAGATTTTGTGATTATTATGCGAAGATTATTATGCAGTTGTAATTTTTCTCTCTTCAATAGACGTTACATTCCTTCCTCGCCCATTTTACTTTACTTCCGCAAACCACTGAGCTTTATATCAATCTTTTCTTGCAGGCCACTTGCTGTGACACAAACGAATATAGGCTACCCAGTAGGGTAGCATGTGAGGTAAACACTGTTTTTAATAGTTCCCTTTGGTGTACTTATATCTATTTTTGTGCTTTTTATAGAAGTGCCACCTTGCTTTTAACTTACTCTTATTTTCGTTTAATAAACACACCTTAATGAATTGATAGAGTCAACATGAAAATTTCAATGCCACGGCCGGGATTTGAACCACGGATCTCCTGTCCAGTCACTCTTACCCATTCATCTACCATGGCCAACTTGAAGTTTTCATATCGACTCTATCAATCCAAAACATTAGCCTGTATAAGGCTAGTGAGAAGAAGTGATTCATTTCTATCAATGAACTTAAAAAGACCCTTAGTGAGGTTGCCACTTGTCAATCCCATAAACGTCGCTACATCCTTTAAACATTCTCCAGAGTATCAAGCCTCATCGAACGTTTTTTAGTGTATGAATACTTTCCGTTCTCACTTTATGGAACTTTCAGCAACATTTGTAGCAATTTTTTAAAATATTACAATTTTCGGAACACATTTCACGTAAGGGCTAGCCTAGTGTGAGAGGATTTTCTGAAAATCTTTGTGTTGCATACTATGAAGGATGACGAACTTAAATACTGAGTTTGGTATTCAGCCTGCCTTTTGTTTTTCAGCTATTTTATTCACAAAGGCGTACGTGCGCGTGCCTACACAGGCACACATAACTGTTTCTAAAACGCTTTTTTATTCCCCCCCCCCTGAGATGTTCTCTACGTATTGTTTGTATGTGGTAGAGTAAGTGATAAAGCTGAATAGTATAGAAAAAATACTAATATACATCATTTCAAATAGGTATTAGAATTATTGATGTACCTTGATTAGAAAATGTCTTACGAAAGCGTAGCACAATAATATGTATTATATTATAAAGATCTTTATTAAATAAAATGTGCATATACTGCACATATTGCATTTTAGTTATGGCTCGTAACAGTCTTTAGTTGTGTGTTCATTGGTTGAGTTCTGCTTCCATAGTTCATTAATTGGTACATGGTTTGTTGCACAGTTTGCATATGCACTCCTCTTTGGGGTCATGATATGTTGCGTTCAGGTATATCTTCTCACGAAAACCATGAGCGGCGAATCGTGTGTATAGGTGGCGGATTCGGAAGTTTGGTCCTTTTCATGCATCTGATTTCATTGCTACTGTGTCAATTATCTCGTTCGGTACTTCAATGGCTTTGTCCTCCCTCTCCTCGATAACCTGCATCTCTAGTAGGTCGAATCACTGCCTAATATCCTCTATGGAGAACGACTCCTGAGCTTTTACATACGCATAGCTGTTTCGCGTGAACTTAGAGATTTACAGAGCTCTTTCTTTGAATCTGGCTTTCATGCTCTCTAATTTCTTAAGGGTTTGCATCATCAGATATGTCTATATTAGTTGAATTCCATACGTGGCAACTGGCATAATTTTGAGTTCGAACTGTTTCATTGCAGTTAGCAAGGATAGATTTTGTAGCTTTTGGATGTCGTAAATGACTTGTTGCGGCTGTTGCTCGCTCTTGTATATGCATAGAAAAGGCGGTTGAAGCTGGTTGCGAATTCTAATCTTGTTCCACCACATGGGATGTTTAGTATAACATATCAAATTTTTCACATCCACAAAGATAGCATAAATAGCATAGAATAAAAGGTTATGGAATTTCCAGTGCCACGGAAAAACATTTGTATGTTCTGTTGCCTAAAATAAGAATTATATTGCATTTATTCGGAACTCATTCAACTATGTATGTGTACAGGTGAACGCCTTTGTTGCCTCTCTGTTTTCTTTTGCGCGAACAGGTTGGACAGCGAGTCCAGCAACATAAAGCAGCGGGATTCAGAGGCTTACAAGGGAACTGTTACTACAGACACGCCACTATGCACTGAAAATTTGGTGGTATAATGTCTGCTGTACATAAACCATGTGCATCAAAAATCTGCTACGAAGTAGAATCATTACGCCCAAAACTGAAACCTGGAAGATGCCACTTGCGAACACATATGTGTTTGTAAAAGTAGTTACTGGACATCCTTCGTCAGCTCTGTTATCGATGTGGAGGACGGCGCTCTTTACAATATGCCATGTGTAGACTGCTGCTCGTCAGGGTTCAAAAATCCCTGCCGCACAATGCCGTGTTATTATGCCTACTCGTATTTTTCTATATATTCTGGACTCATTTTACTCCGCACCTGATTTTTGGCTCACAGGTCCCACATACAGCAGAAATGATGCCATATAATGGTGAGAATTATGCGAAACATATGCCGAATTATTCCATATAAATCTAGGAAGGAAAATGTTTTCTTACGCCATTGCAATATTTGATTATACTTCTAATTTGAAAGTTTGCATAAGAGAAGTTTATTCGACATAGTTGCGGTGTTAACATTATTATTATTATTATTATTATTATTATTATTATTATTATTATTATTATTATTATTATTATTATTATTATTATTATTATTATTATTATTATTATTATTATTATTATTATTATTATTATTATTATTATTATTATTATTATTATTATTATTATTATTATTATTATTATTATTATTATTATTATTATTATTATTATTATTATTATTATTATTATTATTATTATTATTATTATTATTATTATTATTATTATTATTATTATTATTATTATTATTATTATTATTATTATTATTATTATTATTATTATTATTATTATTATTATTATTATTATTATTATTATTATTATTATTATTATTATTATTATTATTATTATTATTATTATTATTATTATTATTATTATTATTATTATTATTATTATTATTATTATTATTATTATTATTATTATTATTATTATTATTATTATTATTATTATTATTATTATTATTATTATTATTATTATTATTATTATTATTATTATTATTATTATTATTATTATTATTATTATTATTATTATTATTATTATATTATTATTATTATTATTATTATTATTATTATTATTATTATTATTATTATTATTATTATTATTATTATTATTATTATTATTATTATTATTATTATTATTATTATTATTATATGTCAGCACGGTGTAGTGGACTGCCCAAGATATATCTGGTATTAAGCTGAAACTTTTTAACTTAAAAGTAGATTTTTCATTGTATAAGAGTTGGTAGGAAAAGCTCTCCGGCTAGTATCCGCCCAATTAAACGTCCTCTATAACTCCGGTCGAAATGATGACCTCTCTTGGTATACAAGTTATGGCATAACCAAACTTGTTATTTTTGCAAAAAAATACATTGTGGTTTTCAACATTTTCTGAATGCGTAGTTAGTGTTTCCTTCCTAAAACAATAGAAAACCACATATTATATGCATATTTCACTGAGACCTGTAGCCTGTTGGCTTTGGTACCCCGCGTAAGAACTATAGTTTCACGTACGTAAAACATGCATCTAAAGCCGTTATCCATATAGGAAGCCGACAGAAGCCATAAAGGGCTGTCACAAAGCTAATAACTGTCCCATATAGCAGGCTTATCAGTATTTGTTTTATGTTCTTCCAGCCGTTAGCTCTTTTCAAGGCTATGGAATAAATTAACTGTGCAGAATCTATAGCACGGACTGGTGTTAGAGCCATACGCTTCATTTTCAAGCTTTTACACGCTTTGTGATGTATACTGTATTCCTCAGCCATTTTCTTTAGTCTGTGCAAGAACAATGAAAGTTCCTTGACGAGACATGGCTTTTATACCTCAGGGTTAGAAGTTGTGGCGTGGCATGGCATTTTGGGAGCGTCTCCCTTGACGGCAGGCGGTATCGTTTACTTCCAGATTTATGTTATCACTCCTGTTTTGGGCTTTATCGGATAATGAGGACGCCTAAACCAGTTAAAATGAATTCCACTGCTTGTCATTTATATCCTTGTATTCAGTTCAGTTGAGTGGTTTGTACTCGAACACAAAATTGCTAATCTGGAAAGCAAAATTGATATTATCGTTACTAGGACCTGATCCTGAAGTCCTTTTAGTCTTCATTTAGGTTTTCTGTAGCCTTAATATAGGTTTTTAGGTTTACTTTGCAAATCATTATTGTTAACACACATACTGCTCTGTAGTTATTACTTTTAGACTATACAGCTATGCTTCAGACATTAATATGCCGAAAATTGCATTTTTTATCCTAGAAAAATGAATTTATAAGGCTATTTCAGGAGTTTACCAAAAAATATCTGTCATAAAACGCACAGAATATATTGATTTTGTTAGTATCTGCTTTGACACTTTATAGTTGTATTAAAATATTACCTACATATAACTGGTGTGAAGGATTTTCTATAAATCACCTTGCCCGCCTCGGTAGCGTAGGTTGTAGCGTGTCTGCCTCAGGTTCAAGAGGTCCCGAGTTCGAATCTCGGTTAGGGTGAGTCACCTGGATTAGGTTTTTCCGGGTTTTTTCCTTATCCTGAAAGATGAATGTCTGGTAGCTCTAGGCTCCATGGACCCCGGGCTCATTTGAGCATAATTTCACCTAATTTATTGATCGTCCGATATGACTTAACGTTGGAGGACGTAAATTACAAAAAAAAAAACCTTGCCTGCCTCGGTAGCGTAAATGGTAGCGTGTCTTCCTCACGTTCAAGAGGTCCCGAGTTCGAATCTCGGCTACGTGAGTTACCTGGATAAGGTTTTCCAAGGGTTTCCCTTATCCTGAAAGATGAATGTCTGGTAGCTCTAGGCTCCATGGACCCCGGACTCATTTGAGCATCATTTCACCCAATTCATTCATCGTCCGATATGACTTGACGTTGGAGGACGTAAATTGCATATGTATAATCACCTTCTACTTTAGTATGATATACTTAAAGGGACTGGATATAAAATGCAAGGTGCTAGCAACTTTATTGGATGATTCACATAAATATCTATCTATTTATCATTTATCATCTGAATAAGTTACTTCAAGTCACTTAGGTACCTGTCATATATTAATTCATATCAAACTCGTTTAGTTACATCCAGAAAATGGGCAAGATAATATTTTGAAAATGATTCATTTAATGGCAAGGAAAAGAAAGGTTAAAACCTATATCAGGACCTTAATGATTATAACTGTTTACTTTCGACCACAATGGATGTGGTAGAAGAGAGCTTTCTTTGGCGAATCGTGCTGAGAGTCGAGGTTAGATTCTTGGTCTGGGATGACGATTTTAAATGAATCCTATCCAGAGGTTCACTTGATTAGCTCTTGTGAAGTATTCCCGAAGGCCTCAACTGGTTCGGAGTCAATCGCCATCCTAATCATTCTATCATTCTTTGGGTGCTCCTACCACTGAACTGGGCCAAATTATGGATTGCGGTTCCTCAAAACGTTGTAGACCTTATGAGGAGTGCTAGACAAGACGACTTTCGGCAACGCCTTTGACTCGAACTGTCGTCCAGGATAGCATTTGGATAACTTATACTTTCATATTTATATATTTCTTTACTACGGCTAACATTGCTAACATAGTTACTGTTTAAAAATCATACACCTACCTGCAGTAATATGGGATATTTATGACAAATTAATCCCACAATACTTTCTTACACATATATAAACAGCCTCACACAATTTATCTGCTTTGCATTGTCACTGTTAGAGGTCCCTACCTTTATTATGTGCAGATTCGCTGCTGAGAATTGTTAGTTCATCATTAAATGAAAAGTATTTTGTATTATCCAACGTTACAAATGAGCACTGCAACAGTATAATTGTGCAAAAGGCGCGAGGGATGTTAGATGATTAATTATTCTCGCCTTTGGTGAAGATCTGGAAGAATTCTTGTAGATGCCTCGGCGCTCAGGACCAATGAGTCTTATCTCTGGCCGTAGTATTGGAGTGAGAATTATTCAATGCTGCTATGGTAGGAAAATAACAATAATTTCGCTTCTTTCTTTGTCTTGGGATTTATTCCGGAAATCCATTAATATATTCAATCACACTTTTAAATTCCTTAGACTCTGTCCTTTCGTAACATAATTATTGTGATATCCTTGCAATTTAAGTTTCTACAGACCTGCAGAACAACATCAAAGAAAACACCTCTTAACACGATGATGATCTTGTGCAGAATGATGCCAAAACTATCTGCGTATTCTGGAATCTCTGCGCACGAGGTTTCTAGAACCTCTAAATCAATTTATCCTATTGGTCTACGTCACACCATTACGTAATCACATAACCAATAGGAACTCTATTGCGTAAGTTGCATCATTCAGTAGCCTACCCAGTTTTACACTTCATTTTATACAAATCACATCTTTTAGAACAACCCATAACAAATTTTTAAATATTTGAAAAAATATGAAATAACCGTCACAGCGCATAGAAGTGATGTGTTATTCTGATTCACGTAACCACAAAGGATACTGTGACGTAGACGGCGAACTCGCGTTGCCGATCGATAATGCGGACTGGCGGTGATGGCGGTGGGGACGCAAGGGGTGGCACCTCCTCCTACCGCGCGAAGGTGCTCGAAGGCTCCAGAATGATTTCTCCCTCCATAATGGAAGAATCCAGAGGTTTCGGGGCGATCGATACAAGCGAGGCGAGAGTTAGTTGAGTGAGTGACCGTGAGCCGGGCGGACGTGTAGTTGAGTTGAGCGGACGTGTAAAGACGAACTGACAAAGTTGAATGGTGTAAATTAAATTGTAATTGTGTACATTAAACTGTAATTGGAATAAGGTGGAAATAAAGAACATTTTTGAATGGTGAAATTGGACTTTTCATTTCACGAGCCCACAAAGTCACAATACGAACTGGCTAATCACGTTTGCAACAATATCTGTATCCCAAAGGTTTCTACATTCTCTACTGCATGTAGACAGGAAGTAGTGTACTCCACTAAAAATTGCAATATGAAAATTTCTGTTTTGATAGCCTCTAAGCCCCCCCCCCAGAAATGGTAATTTTAGAAACGACTCTATGTATACGCGCGCGCGCGCGAGCGCGTGTGTGTGTATGTGTGTCTGGGAAGACCATAACTCTAAAACGAAACGTCGGTTAAATACATAAAATTTTCAAGACTTCATGGACCATTTTAGGACATTTTTTATTTTCTCAAGCATTGATCCAATATTTTGATTAAAATACATATCTGTAGGATACTTTCATAACAATAACATGCATATATTGAATGTTATACCTCTGAAGTCCTCAACATTTTGATTTAGAGGTAGACGATGTTAATGAATTACACGAAATACTTTCAGAGCATGTGGAGATATCTTAAACAAATAATTTGAGATAAGAGACTTATGGCCTGTTGGTTCAGATGTGGAAGTTACGGCTGCAAGTTTCTAATGTGCCAATTCGCTGTTGCTATGGATAACACCACTTGAGTGCACGACACACGAAAATGGAGAGACGTGTCAAAGCACTTCCTTTGGTGCAATGGTGAAAGTTGAACGAGTTCGAGTCATCTTCACTCTTCTGTCTACCTTTTTTATTATTTTTTTATTTTTTACATTCTCTCTAAGCTTTTATTGTATGAATGTATGCATTTTACGGAGCAATTCCACTTGTTAATGCAATTAATTAAAATTCTTTCTAACAAGGGTTAAATCCTGCTTAATACTTTACCATGCTGTACGTCTAAATGGGAGATGGTTTAAAGGTTTAACAAACTTTAATAAAATAAAAGTAAATGCAACTATTTACGTCAGCAACTACTCGAAATGGCGACCTGCGTTTTCAATGCAAAGTTGACAGTGCCGAAGGAACGACTGTCGTACTCAATCCAAAAATCCTTTTGTTGTCGAATAACTTCACGTGCTGCTATTATTGGGGCAGTTAGGTCCTCCTGTGAGGTATAGTTGTGCTGCTGGTACGGTTACCACGGATTTATATTTGGTAATAGATACCTCTCAGATAACGGACTGATTACTCCACGTGGAGTGAGCATCTTTCTGTCATTTGTGATTCCTGCGAATGCCATTGACTGAAGTGATGCGTTCATTGGTGTTTAGCACAGGGCCTGAAAGCGCGGCAGTTCCCCTCTGTTACAAGAATAATAAGCAGTGCGTTATCTGAAAGGTTTCTATTAACAAAGATAAAGCCATGGTAACCGTTCGAACAGCACGTCAATAATAGGTGTTTGATACACCACAAACTTGAGGTGACCCCAGATAAAGAAATCAATTGGGCTCAGGTCGGGAGAGTGTGCGTAGTTGGACTCCCCCCCCCCCTGCACTGCCCAATCAGACTCACGTTCTTAGCTACGACTCACTATTAGAATTTACGCATTAAAAAGACAAAGAAAAAACATTAACAGCAGGATAGTTAATGCTAGTTAACTAATGATAGTTAATGCCGTTAGTAATGGTAGTTTATGCCCAACAAATAACCAATGAAACGCCTGGTTTCGGCGTAACGGTTTGGGCTACACTTAGAGAAACACCACTGAAGTAGGCTACATGCTGCAAGGAGGCAATTAATCACTGTTCAGTGTCGCACTGGCAGGTGATTAGTTCGAGATTTGAAATATATTTGAGGCATCTCATCTTGAGGACGCCCAATAACGAGCTACTAAGAATCATATTTCTATACTCGGAAAGCAGTTGTAATTTCACCAACCTTGTTGAATACCAACTTATCAGCATCTGATGCCAATTAAGTTTAACACAATTAACTCCGTTGTGTTGAGCTATCTCAACTTGCTTATATTAGTCAAGTCTACAATCGCTAAAATTATTTCGGTGTATTCATTAACACCCTGTATAAAACATCTTACTATACAAAAAAATGTACATCATTCAAAACAAACAATTTAAATGACATTTCTTTTTACATGGAGTTAACCAATTCGGATATATTCCTTGTTATTTGTTTGAATTTTCCAGTACTTATAGTTTTCTCAAATGTGAAGTCACTATTCATTTTTATGTCCTGGCCATGCAAAGAGACCATAATTGCAAATCCAAAGCCACACATAGCGATAGAATGAATTGACGTTTGAAAAACTCGAGAACGGTTGAACCTATTTGCCTAATTTTGGTTTTGAAGTATTTTAAGTTGAAGTAAGGTTTAAAAGGTCAGAAAAAGCCTGAAGTGATAATGGACCGAGTTATTAATTAAATATAAAAGTACACACACAATCTTTTACCGAAACCTCACAACCGAAAACTTATTTAGAATATTTTCTACACCTATCTGTTCATTATAGACGCCAACGTTTGAAGTACTAGCTTCAAAGAAGTGCTTCAGTAGCTCTCAGCTGCAAAGGTGTCCTCTCTACTACGTACTGATCACCTGAAAAGGACAGGAGATGTCTGATGTATGAAAGACGGCTTTAGCTTTTTAATCTGCTCATGTATCCATTTGTTTACTATGAAATGCGTGTACATACGTGGTATGTGAATAATTATACCGGATAAAATACTTGTCTATAACTGCTGTAATGTGTATTAGGCATTTATCTGAGAGCATTCCTTATAAGTTATTATGTATAATACGAGAGTGGTCTGAAAAGTTTCCGACCTCAACCTGAAGATGGCAGCACGCGTAAATAAAAGCTAGTAAATTTCCTTGTTCATCTGTTAACAGTTACTTACCAAAGTCTCAGCCATTTTGGATGCTCAGTTGTTATGTTAACAGTCATTTGAGTGAGATGATGTGAGTGTTTTTATGAAAATTCACAAAATCGAGTATCGAGCTGTCATTAAATATTTGTTTTTGAAAGGCAATACGCCTACGCAAATCAAAGATGTGTTGGATTCTGTGTAAGGGGTCTCTACACCATCATTTACCACAGTGAAATTTTGGGCAGCTGAAATTATACGTGGCCGTAAGACCTGGGAAATGATGGACGTTCATGACATCCAAAAACTGCAATACCGACGAAAACATCGCCAATGATGTGTATAAGGGCGCTCAACTACGGCGGTCATCAGCGAACATCGTCAATGTTCACCAAATGGTGCCAGACGACCGCCGAATTAAAGTGAGAAAGATAGCAGAGGCTATGAACATGTCAAAAGAACGTGTTTGTCACATATTAAATCAACATTTAGACATGAGAAAGCTGTCCGTGCGTTAGGTGCCGCGTTTGCTCACGTTAGTCCAAAAACGTGTTCGAATGAACATTTCCAACGCTCTGTTGGTGCAGTTTAGGCACAATAAATCCAAGTTTTGGTGCCGATTAGTTACTGTAGATGAAACTTGATACACCATTATATGCCCGAAACAAAATTACAGTCCAAACAGTGGACTGCAAAGGGGGAAGCGGCTCCAAGAAAAGCAAAAACTGTATTTTTTAATCTGAGAAAGTGATGGCAACTGTTTTTTTTTAGTCGATTATCTTCAAAAAGGAAAAACCATTACAGGAGCATACTACGCATTATAACTTGAGAAACTGAAGGTAAAACTTGCGGAAAACCGGCTACATTTGCAGAAAAAGAAAATCTTGTTTCACCAAGACAATGCACAGTCTCACACCTCAGCGGTTGCATGGCGAAAATCCACAAATTACGGTTTGAACTGTTTGACTATCCACCTTACTCACTAGATCTAGCTCCCAAGCGACTTCTTTTTGTTCCCTCATCTGAAAATTGCGCTTAGAGGACAGAGATTTTCGTCAAATGAAGAGGCAATCGCCGTCGTGAACAATTATTTTGCAGAGAAAAATGCCGAGTACTATTTGGACGGGCGACAGAGGTGGGAGCATCGCTAGGAGAAGTGTGTAGAGTTATAAGGAGACTATGTTGAACAATAAAAAAAAAATCTGAAAAAATGTATTGTATATTTATTAGGTCGGAAACTTTTCAGACCACCTATCTATATAGCTTGGATAATATGTTCGTGCAGGTAGAGTGGATTACTACTACTACTACTACTACTACTACTACTACTACTACTACTACTACTACTACTACTACTACTACTACTACTACTACTACTACTACTACTACTACTACTACTACTACTGCTACTACTACTGCTACTACTACTACTACTACTACTACCACCACCACCCCTCTTTTGTTGTTACGCATTTATTGGAGTGAAAGTTTGAAAATAATTTTTCTGTAACACGCAGCTTGTAATGGAGTTATTTTGTGCAGTATTAGTAGCTATTAATACAATGGTTTATGAGCAGTAAAAATAAAGATTATTATTAAAGTCACTTAGGTTTAAGAATGTTATTAATTTTAAAAATGTATTGGGGAATGTATTTTCCAACCCAGTAAGCAACATTTGTTTAAAATTGTGTTTACAAATTATGAAAATTGCATCATAAAGAGTTTTGGCTTTATGTGACCTTTGTTATATAGACAGCGGTGTAACAACAAGTTAACTGACACTGACAGCTGAGAGAATTGAGAATTGAGCCACCCAGAACGATTTATCGGATTAACAAGAAGTAAATAGATAATAAGCTTTAGCAAATATAGCTTGTAGAACAGTAATAGAGAAAGTCATAAGTGAGCAATATCTTTCTTAAAAAGAATGATTTTATGTTTATATTAAGATGTTTTTGGCAATAGAGCAATAGGAACAGATATAAGAAGAAAAAAAAAAACAGGAACAGAAATAACAGGTACAGATGTAAGAGAAAAATGTAATAACGCTTATAGGAACCATATTTTCTGCAGTGTACGAGTGCTACTGGAAAATTAAACCTAGATATGTGGGTTCAGTTTAGTCAATTCTTTATAACTATCCCATGGTTTCGAAAACATTATCCTTACATAAAACCTGCGCATGTTCTTAATCAAGTATGATTTACTCCCGTCGTTATCCTGACTGGTGCTTAGTACAAAGAAAATGCATTCATTGCGACAGGAACAATAAACTCCCACTTCTTCCTGTTTGCATCATTACAATAACAAGTACGTAGATGGTAAGCGGAAGGAGGGGGATGTTACAGCAAATGCCACCTGAACATTCGATCACCTATCTCAGCTGTGTTTCCGGTTGAATTACTCATAATTACTTTTTTCAAGAAACGCACATTGTAAAATAATATACCATTTATATTTCGGATTAACTTAGTTTACTAAAAGAACACAATGATTCTATATTAAAAGATATATACGAAAATAGGGCAAAATGTTTGAAAACGTATTTACTTTACTTAATTGTTTCATTTATGCACCTGCTCTTAACTATGATAGTCATGTCGCAGCCTTGACTTAAGAAACAAAACCTAATACTCATAGCTCGTTTATACTTTACCATATTATACTTTATGCTTACATATTGTATTACAATCATTACTCTCATATTGATATATCTAGATTAAGTAGAGGGAAGTGAGTAAGACCACGTGAGTAAATTATAGAAAATTCCTCTAGTTGAGAATTAAACCGAAAAACAGTTTTATGCTCAACCATGCTAAACGTTAGTACTTATACGATAAGAGTACTTTAATGGGCCTCATTAATATGCACCTATTCATTAAAGTATTGATGTTCGGCCAATCAGAAGTGGCTATGTAACACTATGAAACCGCAAGTATCGATTTTTCTAGTTTCGATCTACAACGGTACTAGTGCCAGTTTATAAAAAACTCAACATGTGTGACACTATCAATAGTGGCATTGAAGTTGTACGCCCCTAGAATTTACGGCAAAAGCACTCAATGTTACCAATAACTTGTTGACGCAAAAGTCAATAAAGATGTACGAGAAATTCTATCCATAATTTATGCTTTGTAGAATATCGAAAGGTATAAATTCGTTCTCAGAAAATATATCCCTAGTGTATTTGGAAGAATTGTCTCAAAATATGAAATCATCGCCTTTGTGGACTCACAGTTCTATTTTGAAATCAACAATCAACATAGGCACCTACTTGACTTATCTAAATACTCAAAACTGAACAGCTTACTAAAAGGCAAACCAGAAGGATATAAAAGGGAAAAGAGTCAAAACATTTATACCCGATGAGTTGAAAATATCTATAAATGAAGCACCTGATGTTAAATATCTCATGATAAAAGTAAGTTACTTTTTTTAATGTCACCAATGTTTTGTTTTAACGTTCTTAGGTTAAACTGTGGCACACGTTAACAGCTGTATAGAGAACTAATCAATATTTCTGCGCCTGCGTACTACGTACTATGTCTCACTTCAGAAAAGTCAATAATAAATCAATAAGTATAATAATTATACTCGCATTTTAAGTACTGCCATTACACACACACACACACACACACACACACACACACACACACACACACACACATATTGTTCCATTTATAATTGACTTCAGAAAAGTCAATAATAAATCAATAAGTATAATAATTATACTCGCATTTTAAGTACTGCCATTACACACACACACACACACACACACACACACACACACACACACACACACACATATTGTTCCATTTATAATCCCGCCTTTAACTGCAATGGTCATATCAGCGGCCGTTCTCCTTTGGAACATATCGGAGGTGTTAACTCATATTCAATGGGTTTTCATCATTAGATCACGCACACATTCACACTCTCATTCATACTTCCAGACTCTGGGGAAGATGGGGAATCATCTTGGTTGAAGAAAAATCCCCACCCCCAGCCGGGAATCTAATCCGGGACCTCTAGCACAGCAGGCAGGTGCTCTACCGACTGAGCTATGGAGCCAGCCTATAAGTAGTCTTGTTGCATAATGTACTATTATAATACCCTCCTTAAATTCATTACTTAAAATCATGTAAGTGTACACAAATGTTTGATTTGTATGATTTCCCTTTTAATTTTTGTGGTCAAATGGAAGGCTTTGTCTTGAGAATTGCTGTACTTCTGTTTTTGTTTCCCCCCTGTAATGAGCTTGTTGATGTAGGCTGGCGTTGTTTGTGAGGATGCTTTTTTACCCAACGCCCAGGACTCTCAAGTAGGTTCCTGGGGTTAAACACCAGCTGGAGGAACAGACACCAGAGGGAATATTCAGGATGGGGGATCAGCCCGACACCTCGTATGAGGATGAAGAAATGAATGAAAGCAAAGGTGATTATGCAGCATTTGGTAGAATGAATGGTGCAGGAAACCGGAGAATCTAGGCTGCTTACCGCTCGACCACAAACTATCATATTGCTGTTTTCTGCTATTCTCACGTTTGAATAGCTGATTTACTTATTCTGTGCCTAGTTTTGAATCTTAACTTTAAATTTCCTATTTTATATTTTACGTTCTACAAACTGTTTTAACAAGAGCTTCTGTATCTGTATCGTCCTGTGAAAGCATCTCGCTGGAGTGTGACCCAATGCGAATCTGATAAGAGTTCTCACTGCTCAGGTGTAAGGGAAACAAGGCGGCAGACGGGGTGGAGACCAAACAAGCTACACAAAAGGGCAAAAGCCCCTAAAAGTAGCCCCTAAAAGTGTGTGTGTGTGTGTGTGTGTGTGTGTGTGTGTGTGTGTGTGTGTGTGTGTGTGTGTGTGTGTGTGTATTGTAGGTAACAATTAATTAAGGTGAGTTAAGCTAATACAGCCAATATTATGTTTCATAAATCATCATTAATAATGAATGGCTGTGCAGCTTATAGATGTCAGAATAGATCTGAAGAAGATCCTTCCATGTGATTCGAATCGGTGAATAGAATGGGTTCCTAAAATTAAAAGAGGGAACAGGAAACCAACTTTAGGATCTTATTTATGCGAAGTCAGTGCGCCCTAAATGTATTATGGATATAGTAATGCAGAATATGCAATATATTACTAAATATCTCTGACCATTTGCTTATGTGCAAATTGATAAAGATAAATAGCAACAAACTAGAGCTGATGGTAAGAGGAAATTAAAATGTTTAGTTGTCCCATCCACGTTACGTGTTCTAGGATGCAAAATGTTCCCAATCATCAGAGGTCCTGAAAGAAAACAAGAGAAACTCATTTGACTCTTTAAATTTCACAAAAGATCTAGCAAATAGGTTAATGATAAATGTAATAACAAACAAGAAGGTTAACATACATGATCCTATATCCCCACAAAATATGAATACCACATTCACAGGTACCCCACCAATTAATTATTGTAATCCTATGTCAATAACAATGTGTGTTGGACAATCACTTCATTAGAATTAGTATGACTGAGAAAAAAGTAATTAATTCATAAACTAATATTCAATTATTTTAAGCTACAAATAATCAATTTCGAGAAAACAGTGAAACACCAGTCTTCATATCTTTACATTATAAAGAACAATTAAAGTTATCTATAATGTGTTTATAAAGCTAAATTAAGAATTGTTAAAAGATCAGAAATCTAAGCTAATTGAAAATATTGTCATCATCACAGTTAGCCTTATTTAAACTATGTTTAAATCAAATATTCAGCTTACCGATGGCAGAAAAATAATGTATGATTGATTTGCGAGCGGCATTAGAGCGGTTCAAAACAAATTCCACTCGAATATGCTAGGATTATTTGTATAGGGATGTATAATAATATTATACATACAAAAAATTACATGTATAACGTATGTACATATGTATGTTTGTATGAACGGCACGTAAAGATGTTCGTAATTCTTTCATCATTGAAAACTCTTATTCTGACGGACATGGGCTGCGATATATCCAATTGCAATTTCTATATTACTAAAGGACTATTATGTGTTTCAAATGGGATGAAGTTTGTCCTTGAGCGCTGCTAGGTGAGCAACCAATCGGAGTCCTGCGGTGTTCTCGTATTTCATTCCCCCTAAGTGGTGTGTGACGAGCGCCAACCTAATCAATCTCTAATAAATTCTATTCGCGCTAAGACAAAAATTCAGATTTTTCAAAACCTGGCCCATGAGGAAGGTAGAGAGTAATATCTAACGGTAAAATTCCTATACTTTTAGCTCAAATAGTTTTCATAATACAAGTAAATAAGGTACCATTACATTATACATATACCTAAGCACTGTAATGAATATAACTTTTGGCGGGCATATATGCGTGTACGTATATTTGAAATTGCTTAAACTGAAACGTAAACATCTGACATGACGTGATAAAATAACTACTTTGAATAAGCCAAGGTGTTTGTTAAATTCGATGAGAGGAAACAGTACACTTCCTGCTGGTCTGGCAGAACGTGTCTGGTCACATTATGTATTTGTTTATGAATGGTTCCTAATCTCTATTTATTCTAGAGAGTTCAAAGCAGTATTATTCAGTCACTCTTCCGTTTAAAATCCACGAAAAATTGTATCAGCTGGATCAGTGAGACGCGATCCACCTTCCCCCTTACAACTGCCAGAACAATCAAATTGAGTTAATGTGGTCTCAAATTATGTTGCAAACAGAAATAATACTTTTAAATTGACTGAAGTTGAACGGCCTGTTCACGAAGAAGTGGACAAGGAATATAACAAGACTGGGAAAACTGCGTGAGACATCAGATAAACTACAAGAAGACGACTTTTGGGAAGAAATAGCACGTAACGAGATTTTGGAACCTATCATCATAAATTTGCATTGAAGACAATAACAATGGCGAATTATCTCTTAACGTAAGTAACATTCACAGCTTTATGAATGCACCGCTGTCATTTTCGTTGGATTAGAAAAATAATTAATTCATAAACCATAATTAAGTTTAAACTAAATATTTAAGCCAAGTGCGTAATATAGGAATATCCATGTTGCAATTGTAATTTCAACAACTGCCATATTATAAAACTTTGGAAAATTTAGTTTGCGTTCCCTTACTTGCGCTACGACCACTCGCAAGTGTGTGTGTGTGTGTGTGTGTGAGAGAGAGAGAGAGAGAGAGAGAGAGAGAGAGAGAGAGAGAGAGAGAGAGAGAGAGAGAGAGAGAGAGAGAGAGAGGGAAATATAAAAAGAGTGGGGATAAATAAAAAGAGTGGGGATAACGAGATGGCAACGCGGAAGACTCTAAGGTATCTGATTCGCTACAAGCCAGAACTCTTCCCATTTGAAACACATAATAAAATAGATTTACAAAGCCTTCGTTGAGAATGCCACGCCGAGTGCTACATAGTTAAACAGAATGGATGTAGAAACAAAAGCGGTTACGGTTTTATCCCAACCAATACATAATAGACGGCCATGAAGTAATACTCAAGTAAAAATACAATTTAGAAAGCAATTATTGATTCTGTTTATCACGGTAGAATCGCATATTGCATTTATTCCTTTGCCATATATCAAAACCTGCAAATATATGTAATGAAAGAGTGGCAAAACTTCTGAATGAAAATTATTCTAATTCTACAGATGTATTCACTAAAGTTAATTAAATCAAAACCGTCTGATGACCTTTATACAAGAAAGTTTTACTTTATTTCTTCTGTAATCATTTTCTTACAAATTTTATTTGCAGGGCGAGCTACTTTTGCATAAAAAGAGAAAGTTAACATTAAGAATTAATGAGTGGATATCTTATATTAACTGGGATTTATGTTTTTCTCCACAGTCGTAGACTGCATTTTCCAAAGAGATTAACTTGTTTGCCTGGGAGTGGAGAATCGTTTTATTCTCCAGCTTCATCCTTGTTTAGTTGCACATGTATATTCAGGGTTTCTGTACAATCTGAAAACCATGAAACTTCTATGTTATTAAATAATTATGGGGCCAAAGGAAGGGTGCAAAAGTTTAACATTTCAAATGCTGTACGAATAATAATGTTGACGAGCGCTCTATGGCTTTGGTTCCTCAATTAAACACAGAAAACAGATAATGCTAAAATGTTCTTTGTTGTCGACTTGACACTCCATTTGATTAGCCTGAAAATAACAAACAGCATATAAGCATCCAAAAACTGAATACAGTATTATGCAAGGCAAATAATTTCTATCGAATAACGTTTCTGAGATATTCTACACCAAAGCCTTGTTTTAATAAATACATAAAAACAAAAGACGCCAAAACTTACGGCCCACACCATTGTATATAGAATGAAACAAGTTCATTAACCCATCGTCTGGATAAACAAAAGCTTATGTATAAAATTTATTTAAAAGAAAAAGCACTTCATAATGCCCGTTGAAGAAGCTGTCGTAAACCTTTTAATAGTCAATCTCATTAGCTGCTAATACGTAATTGTCTAATAAATCACTTCTTCAGACATGAGTGGTAATAACGCATTACCTTGTCCTTTCACTGCTTAGGTACAGAAATGTGTATCTGTTCAAAGGCTGAGATAATTGAAATAATCCACCATGACTTTTGCATTAAACTGTTTAAAACTAAACTTTCATTTTGTGAGTAGTGCGTATTTTAAGTTTACGATCTCTCTTTAGCTTTGGTTTCTGATTTTGTTTTTTAAATACAACCTACAACGGATATTTTAATGTGTCTGGAAACAAATTCAAAATATGTTACCTTATAAAATTCTAATGTGTTACTTACAAACTCTTTCTCTAATTATTTTCGTTATGTATATCTCTTTTAGATTATTTAAATCAATACTAATTTTTTACTTTCTATACCATATACATAGTATCCAAAGAAGCTATTTCATTCTCCTAAAGTCTCAATATTGAAGATTTTACCGGAAATACACGTTGTAAGACTCCGAAAATCCAAACAACGTTATTTTAGAAAGAATGTCAACTCGCGCTAATGTGCATGCGAACAGCGTAACTCCAAAATAAACAGTTGGTTTAATACCATACTTGATATTTAAGTTCAACATCTTGCAAAGATGCGACAGGAGCATCATCAAAAAATATCGAGCTCATGCGGTTTCGTCAGTGGCCAACATTCAGGAGGCCCAGGTTCGATTTCTGTGGCCGACCTACCTGACCCATCGGCTTGTTCTGGAGTTTTCACGGGTTACCAGGTGAATTTTTGACAGGTTAATTACATCCTTGGAATTTACTATCCGCCCATTTCATCTCCATTATCAGTTCACATCATCTCTAATCTGGTGGTCACTTTCAGGGTAGAAGTGTCGGTGGGTATGACGGGATGATATGCTCTGCGTGAAGATTTTCCCCTCCAGTAGGACAGTCTCCGTTCTCCGAGCCCGGTCTGGTGGGGCCATTTCCGGACCGCAGTCGGTGCCGGTTATGCCGGCCTGCCGGGAAGTTTCCAAGTAGTGAAATGTGGAGACCCTGCCCCCTGCAATGCAGTGGGGATGCCCAATTCGGAGCATAGGTACAACAGATCAAGATTGGTCGCAGTGTCGAATCCCCTCCACACCGTAATTCAATTCATATTATCAACAGCATCATCACCTCACTCCACACTACTCTATACATGGAATATTTTTCGATACCATTGATATGTTCAAAAGTTTCTATTGTTGACTCTTATTAAAATACTATCTGACTGAGATATCTTCATGACAAATGAAATGTGTATCTAAAATTTCCCGGAAATACACTCTGAAGACCTTTTAATCCTGGATGAATCTGCAATTTGTTTTAAGTTTTCCAATATTTAACTTTTTGTACTGTAAAGTTCTTGTTGTTAGTTACCTTTCTTTTCCTCTTCCTGGGTATGCAAAAAAGAGGGAGTTTTAAGGCCATTTCATAGCGACTAACTTTATTCTTAAAGTACTGGACAATCGCCTATTGTATTTGTACTTCCCTTCTATCCTATAAGGAATTACACAATAAAAGCATTTCGATTATCATGAACTATATAGAAGAATGAGTTTCTAAAAAAATGTTTGTTGAACAAAGGATAGAGAAAGACAGGTGAAAATAACACATCATATTTTGATATCTACTTCATGTTAATGGAAATAGTTTCATTTGACATTTAGTTGCAGGAACTAAGAGGATACGGAAAGAAGAATGGGTAAGCAGAGGGCATCATTACATGCTTACCTGGAAACTGCATACTCTTTCCATAACATTTGGAACAAAACATCTAATAGCAATAGTACACAACGTTTTGGAAAATTGTAACCAATTAGAGATATCTCAGATGCTATAGGAAACGTTATTTTACTCTAGCCGTTATATGAAAGTATTCTTTCCTAATGAAAAGTACACAGAAAATTCAACATGCCTGTACATCATATTTGTCATGTAAATACGTCTATATCAAATACTTTAATCAAATTGTTAGAGCCCTTTGTGGAAAAAACATAAAATCGAAAAAGGTCCGTGTAAAATAGAAAGAAGGTGCTCCTTTTTATCTTCGTATTTTTCTTCATATCTTAGAAAAAATTTCGTCTTTGAGTTAGGTTGTCCACTCATGCGTGAACTTCCTCTAAAGATTCCTCTTTTTTCATTTTGTTCAACTGTTTTAAAATGCCAAGTACGAGTTCCGGTAAAAACACGAAATAAACTATTTTTATGGAATACAATACTTCCTCTTTTCTACTCCTGAAGGTGGACAGAAAGTAGAATCTAGAAAGCTTTTATGTTTTAAAAATTTATACTAATACCATAGAAAGAACATTTGTGTGTTTATTTGTATGTATATAGCCTAAGAGACCAGGAAAATAATTGTAAACCGTTTACTGCTGAAAGATGCTGAGAGAACTAAAAGTCAAATGTGCTGTGTTCACATAACTTTCTCCACTTACTCTTATACAAACTATTGTAATGGCTGGCCCCGTAGCTCAATCGGTAGCGCACCTGCCTGCCGTGCTAGGGTTCCAGGGTGCGATTCCCGCGGGGGGGGGGGGGATTTTTCTCCGACCAAGATAATTCCCGATCTTCACCAGAGTCTTCACCAGTAAAAAACTTAATTATTTGAAAAGTTAAAATAATAAGGAATGGTTGAGAAAAGACTCTGTAACACTTTGTACTTGACATATGTTCCTTAATGGAAACATTGGAAACATTTTTCTGGTTAAATGAAAGATAGATTTTAAGGTGACCTAATATAAATATAATTAGTAGTTTGAGTCTTTGTCATTTTTTGCACAAAAAAATTCTCCCAGTTTCAGCTAATAGTTTTAATTTTCCATGACATTGAATAAGTAGATTTCTGTCCTTTATATTTCTTTTTTCCTCCATTATTTCCTTTATTTGTATAGCTCCTTTAGTCTTACCCATGAACATAGCTTGAGAAATGTACAAATATCTCATATCTCGTTAAACTGAGAATCTTTTATTTTAGGTTTATTAATTTTAGAGTATTTTTGTGTGCAAAATTTATACTTTTGTAAATAAGTTAGAAGATATTGAGAATCTTTTATCTTAGGTTTATTAATTTTAGAGTATTTTTGTGTGCAAAATTTATACTTTTGTAAATAAGTTAGAAGATATTGATTTAGCATAATTTGTAAATCATGAGTGTTCTTTTTAAGTTACAGAGAAACAAAAGTGATACCTGAATTTAAACCAGTTTTACTTTTTCTTTCACTCTGTTATAAATAGTCTATGCAATAGATTATGGTAAGTTGTAATGGTTAAGAAAGCATTATAATTTCAGCTGTGAAAATTACTTACTTTTTAAATTATTGGTATTTATTAAAACATACAGATAACTCTTTTGCCGTTAGTGATTTATCCCTTATATTTGCTTCAATTTCTGTAAGATTTCTGTACTCTGTACTTCAAAAGGAAATAATTTTATTTTAATTGCATAACCATTGTAGGCATCTCCTGAAACACAAAAGCTGAATATTACAGTTAATTTGAAGTTGGCTCTGTGCCAGCTTCATCTTAAAGCTGTTTGTGCTATAAGCCATGCTGGGTAAAAGAAAACCTTGCTGTCCCATAAATAATAAATGAAAGTCGGTAGCAGAAGTCATGCTTGTCCAGAAGCCTAATTCATGTTTCAGCAACAAACATCATTTAAAAGTTAAATTAACACTAACCTCAAGATTCGGAGGTATACCCTACCCAAGTCTGAGAAGAAAACATTCTGATTTACGGACAGGTCCTACAGAAATGCGTTCTTTGCGTGCAGATAATTGACAATTTTCACAATATACGGCATGTCAGAAGTAGAACATAACAAATTCAGTTGCATTTTCATACTTCCTACGGAATTGACATTAGTCAAACGGAAAGGGTCCCTAGCCACTGATGCCCGATTTCACAAACAAATGTTAAGACTTAACACGAGTTTAGCAATAGTTAAAACAAAAATTGCATTTCACCAACAAGTGTTAGCGTAACACTCGTGTCAAATCTCATGTTAAACTAACAAGCCGAATTTCTGATGTTAAGTCCTTAACAATTGTAAATACTCAAGATGGCGAGCATGAACTCAGCTGTTGATGTCGAATTGCTATATTTAACACCGTGTAAATGGTAATCGTAATAGAGTACGGCCTATGAGGAGAAATGATTTTGAGGAGCTATCCGAAGAAAATTTTTTACAGAGGTATAGACTGTCCAAACATGTTGCTATGAAGGTTACTGCGGAAGTACAAGAGAGGTTAGAATATGCATCGAAAGGAATATGCCGATCTCGCCTTTGCTTCAAGTATCAATAACCTTGCGATTTTATAATTCACTGAATTATGTGGATAATACATTGTCCACCTCCCGTCTTGAAACCTTCTTCGCTCCTCGTTTTAAATTTACGTAATACTGAGTTAAAACTTGCATCGAAAGGAATATGACGATCTCGCATTAGCTTCAAGTATTAATAACCTTGCGATTTTATAATTCACTGAATTATGTGGATAATACACTGTCCACCTGCCGTCTTGAAACGTTCAAGTCACTTGTCCTTCTTCGCACCTCGTTTTAAATTTACGTAATGAGTTAGAATATACATTGAAAGGAATACGCCGATCTCGCCTTTGCTTCAAGTATTAATAACTTTGCGATTTTATAATTCACTGAATTATGTGGATAATACATTGTTCACCTCCCGTTTTGAAACGTTTAAGGCACTTGTTCTTCCTCGTTTTAAATTTACGTAATACTGACAAGTTGTTTGGTGCTTGTAGTAGTGATACATGCATTTGAATTAAATTCGTTTCCAATATTTTCCCCGTGACATCCTTCTCTTTTACATTCACTGCATCTGTCCTCTTATTTTCCACGATATCCTTACACTTCATCACCATTTCAAGTAACAATTCTTTCTCCGTCGACGAGAAATTCGTCTCACGGCTTTATTTATGATTTTGTTCATCCGCCATTTGTGCAGACGAAAATGAAAATAAAAGCGCATCGCAGCTCATCCATCGCCTTCTATAGCTGTGGTATTTACAAGTTTCTTGGCGTTAACACAGGTTTGTTAACATTTTCAGAAAACAGGTTGGTGAAATGCACGAAATTTAACATTAGCCTTAGCGCTGTGACAATTGTTACATTACATTTGTTAACGTCGATTTTAACATCTGTTGGTGAAATCGGGCATTAGGCTATTGTTAGCCCTTTGACAGTTGTGTTACTCCTGAGAGAAATTATGAAGGACTTGCTCCTCCGGACGATGATGCGTGAAAGCAAGTACGGGTTCCCTAACGATTCCAGAATGAGACCAATGCGATGCGAGCCTGTCCGCGCCATCTCCAATGAAGAAGCCTCCCCCCCCCAGCCCAGGAAGGGGCACCAACCAGACATCTAAGCGCCATTGTGAAATTTACACATGTCAGACTATAGCGTCACGCCGCAACACACCATTCGTCATTGCCTAGTCCTACAACTCTGTTACACACGAAGATGAAACTAAATCTTGGGACAGAAAATGATGAGCAAAAAGTGCGTGACAGAGGAGGAAAGACCCCACCATTCCACACCGACCTGCTAAAACCACAAAAATATCCAAGGTTCTTAATTCGGTTCCTCCGGGTTAAAATGCAACACTAATGCCCGCTTTCACCAGCAGATGTTAAGACTTAACACGAGTTTAGCAATAGTTAAAACAAAAATTGCATATCACAACAAGTGTTAGCGTAACACTCGTGTTAAATCTTTTGTTAAACTAACACGCCAAATTTCGGATGTTAAGTCCTTAACAACTGTAAACAGTCAAGATGGCGAGCAAAACTCAGCTGCTGATGTCGAATTGCTATATTTAAGACCGTCTAAATGACATTCATAATAGAGTACGGCCTATGAGGAGAAATGATTTTGAGGAGCTATCCGAAGAAAATTTTTTACAGAGGTATAGACTGTCCAAACATGTTGCTATGAAGGTTACTGCGGAAGTACAAGAGAGGTTAGAACATGCATCGAAAGGAATATGGCGATCTCGCCTTTGCATCAAGTATTAATAACTTTGCGATTTTATAATTCACTGAATAATGTGGATAATACATTGTCCACCTTCCGTCTTGAAACGTTCAAGTCACTCGTCACTTGTACTTCTTCGCACCATGATTTAAATTTAGGTAATACGTTTCGTGTTTCTGGTAATGACATGCATTTGAATTAAGTTTGTTACCAATTTTTTCCCACGTGACATCTTTCTCTTTTATATCGCATCCGTCCTATTTTCCATGATATCGTTATACTTCGTCACCAATTAAATTAACAATTCTTTCTCCATTTATGAGAAATTTGTTTCACGGCTTTTGTTTATGATTTTGCTTATCCGCCATTTTTTTAGCTGTGTGCAGACTGCGGTGCAGACGAAAATGAAAACAAAAGCGCATTGCAGTACGTTCAGAAAATAATACAACTCATCCACAGTCTTCTGTATCTGTAATATTTACAAGTTTCTTGGCGTTAGCACGAGTTTGTTAACATTTTCAGAAAACAGGTTGGTGAAATGCAAGAAATTGTTAGCGCTGTTACAATTGTTACGTTGCATTTGTTAACGTCGATTTTAACATCGGGGGGGGGGTGAAATCGGGCATAAGAAAATGAAATAAAATTTATATATTTATTAGCTGTTAAAATGAAGAGAATGGGAAGAACAATTATAACGATTTCTTAGCCAGCTGTCACTAAAACGAGCCATTGACACTAGAAGTTTTAAAGTTATTAAAACGAACTACACTCAAATGTGTGTGAGTATATTAACTACCTATTGTCACCCGAACGTCGGAACTCCCTATACAACCGGCCGGCAGCAGCAGCAGGAGACGGAGCCGTTCGGACACGCCCACTCATTTGTCTTATAGCGGTAACGAGGGGTGGCTGAAAAAACATCAGTGTGCCGTCTCTTTCCGCTCCCCCCTGAGTTCTCGAACTTACGGCATATTTCATCTAATCCAGAACCTTCTAGATTGGCCAGTTGGTCCTATATAAGCAACGCGTCGGGCTGGAGGAAGGTCAGTTCTTGGCGAGCTGTGAGGAGCGCCCAGTGAGGGGACGGACTGCGTACGTGCGTCGGAGGAGTTTACGTAATTGCGAGTGCAAGTGGAACTGTAACGGACGAACTGGTGAATCGTAATTGTGTGCATTACGTAATTCTGTGTAATTGGCGAGTGTTCAGCTGTAATTCGGTGGAAATAAAGAACATTTTTGAGTGGTGCAACTGGACTTTTCATTTCACGAACCCACAAAGTCACACTATTAAGCGTAGGTCTTGTATTGATTTACGTAATGGGAGTATTTGAAATCATCGAAATTAGATTTGACAGAACCAGAAGACATTTTGCAAGCAGCGGAATGTATAATGGAATTGCTTCCAAAGAAGTCGAGTAACCGTACAGCTTTGTGTCAACAGTACAAGATAACCGTAATGATTGTATAAGTGATGTGATTGTGGTCAGTATTGGTACTACGAAGGTCAAATAACAACGGACTATATCTGGCTATTGTGCATGTGCAATCCTATGTGCTTCTGTTTCTACACAAATTTCAGCTTGATAAGCTATAATTTAATAATTAGAAACTGTCTAAAGGGTAATACATATAAACACATTTTAAAAATAATTTTATTTTACCTCTAGAATTGCTATACTTGATTTTCAGCAAATATTTCAACCCAAAAAATAAAAACCTACTTTCTATACATGTATCATAAGTAAATCTTATAGTAATCTTGTTTAAAATAATATGTTTCGTATGTATTTATCTCTTATTTTAGCACCTACTTTTAGCATCTCCTTACATCAGCATTTCCTCTTCCTATTAAGGTTGGTTCCGCCATCCTGAAATTGACCTTTTGATGGTATAAAGTTCATTCAAACAGCTCCATCCGCAGTCGGTAAGAAAACCACTTCCCCACTTTGCGGTAAGTTTTCATAATTTATTACAAATGTAACGTCCTTTTCTTTTTCTCATATGTTTGCTCCTTCCTTTGCTCCTTCCTTTAATCACTTCTTTTTCACTTTTTTCTTTCTGCAAAGCCATGAGGAACAGCTACCGATACAAATTCTTCCTAATGAGATCAAGACTTCCCTGCAAGCAGCTATGCTATCTATAAATAAACAGACCACCGTGTTGCTAATTACCCACTGGAGCCATACATTTCAAATCACTGAATGAGTAACTTGTTCCAAAAAGCTTTCGATTTCAACCTTAGTCATTGATCTTCAGCAAAAGAGAGAGCTGCACATGCATGCTGCAGAAATCACATGTAACGGAATTGTAATTTTGTGGGATACTTTTAATTTTGCAACAAATGACTTGTTCTCACGGTGTTGACCGTGGTTTGGCGGTTTATTCCTTCACTTAGCCTTAAGCTACACTTCCTCAGTAACACTACGTGTCTTTGCAGTCACTAGAAATACTACAGAGGACATATAAAAATATACATACGTACCAGAGTTTATAATGCTGAATTGTTAATACACCCAAGTGACTTCCAATTTGTCGAATACGAGTGAGCTACCTTGTCGCTACTTATAGAGAAAATATAAACGGGAATAATCATCTGTGTGGGCGGTTTTTTGTTTAGCGGTTGATACCAAGGCTGCGGATTACAGCCGATCTAAGCTGATGTTTTTAAATGTGCTTAAAAGCAACAGCCCCATGTCACCAGATTTAAGTACTGACATGTAAACATCTACTTATGGAGATTCTAACATATGGCAGCGTCATAGCGAACAAAATAATTGGGGCGTTGAGTACCATAAGGGCCCAAAACATAGAAATATAGTTTTGAGAAAAATAAATATTTGTTATAATCAAAATGTTCATTACGAAGTACTACTTGCCAACGTGATGTAGAGTAAATTATGTTGCCAACACTAGATAGAAATTGAACAGTGCAGAGAAAACAAAATGATACTTTATGCTTTAGGCCCTTATGTAACTGAATATCAGGAAAAACTGGCGAGATAGATTCTTATGAATGTTTCATTAAATCAAAGAAGGCCCAAAGCACAGCTACAGCTGTTGAATACAGGTCGGCAAATGTCAGAAGCATGCATACATGCTAAAATCTCAAAATCGACGATGTGCTTTAGGCCTTTATGAGTTATGGTTTCAAGCGTTTCAGTTGTTTATTATCAGTAACCAACATGCACAACACCATTAAGAGAACATCAAAAAGTCAAAACAAAAGAAAAACAAATTTGAGTTAATTCTCAGTTATCGATGTCATAGAACAGATCAACACATTTTATATAAACAAGCCCTTTATTTGTTTACGTGAAAATTTAAGTAATTATTCTTACTTTGGCAATGTTAATGGTACTGCGATTATTGTTGAGGTAAACATAGAGCTTGAGAGCTTCGTAGGCATTACATAAAAGTAAGTAATTATTTGTGCGAAATAGAGATGAATTTCGTATTCTAAACCAGAAACTAAATTTCGATTTGTTTCAAAGATTACCTGTGCTAAGTTTGACTGAAATCGGAGTACTGTTTGCCAATGCAAAGAAAGTCCCTAACAGGAATGTGCCACCCTTACACAGTGCGACAAGGACAGAGAATGCGTGTGACGGAGAACGCATGCTACACAAGGAGTAGAACGGTTAAAAATGAATGTGCCCTATTCACTCAGTAACTAAAACGGAGAAGGTTTTTTCACAAAAGTAGAAGGCCTCAAAATGTGTTTGAATGGCCTATAACTAAACTAACCCGAGTGTCATAAAACTACTAGGCAGGGCTCCGGAACCGTGCCAAACCCCCCTTGTACCTCATTTCCCTGAGACTTTCTTTGCTGTGGCGAACAGTAAAGGTCTAGAATCGTATAACACACACACACACACACACACATACACACACTTTTATACAATTAAGTTACGCCTACCGGCTGGAAGAATTTATTGTGCATATCAACCTCCAACGTAACGTGTGAAGTTCGCATTCAGGTCCCGGTTCGATTCCCAATTGTCCCTCAAACTCACCTTCTACAAGTTGTTTCCATCATTTTCCTTTCATTACATTTTCTTCTCATTCTTCAGGTGTTATTTTAGAGTTTGTATCCAAAAATGGCTCGGATGCTTTCTCAAGGAAAAAGTAGTCATCGTGGATTGACTAGAACCCGCTTTGACGGCGGGCCGTTCTTCGTTATCTGTAGGCAGTTGCTACCAGTACTACCAGGTTTAGAAGCCTGGAATAATGACTAGCAAAAATGCTGAACTTTGACTCCGGCATTATTGATTGATAAGGTTAGTAATTTTATAAAGAAATGATAGGCTCACAAAAATATATTATTGGAAGTCATTAAGAAGTATCTTGTCAAGGAAAAACAATTAGTTAAGTCAGTAGTTAAGCCCATTAAATTCGAATGAAGTCCAGTCATCCATTAAGACATCTATTACCTCAAAGTATTCCAGGAATTCATGTTCACCTATAGTAGAGCCGTAGAAATAGATCAGTTCCAACATTTAGAAACGGAACAAGTCTTAGAATTTAACAAGTCACGGAGTAAGACTAATATTTCAGATGTGAATGAGAGGGTTACAATTTGACTACTAGCTGTAACCTTGGTCAGAGTCATGAAGTGACATGTTGATTTATGAAAAATAATCAGTAGTAACTACTGGTAACATAAACATTTGGGAGCGAGATTTTTCATAGCTCAGTTCCCTGCCCAACCACTAAGCGACGCTGTGATCGCCTCGAGTTGCCAACAATTAATACAGGAGCAACACTTGTAAAACGTTTGTTGTTCTGTAGGTACACTGATCAGTATCCAACAACATATCGAGGTATGCATATCGCAGTGACTGAGTATGAATGAGGGAATCTCTTGTTTTTTATGGTTTGATAGATGACGTTCTATTTATTGCTTTAGGAGATACAGATGTCCTTAAAATCAAGAATATGGACCACTAAACTATTTGGCGTCCAACATAGAGCGAGGCAACCCGACTTTGTTACAATAGTACCGAAATCTCGCGCAGCTTCAACTGGTAAGCTTTCGTTGCGTTACCTCTACCCAGGCTGTGAAGAAAAAAAAACTCAAGTTTCAACGTCGAGGTAGAGAGAAGTTCGAGAACATTGGAAAGAATTAAGTCTTTCGTTAGGAACACCATGAGCATTATTTTATGTTGAGAAAACTGTATTGTGTTTTGACACATTTCTCTTATTACAGTGTTTTTGGTAACGCAACTAAATGTGACCTGTTTTAAAATGTATAACTGTACTTTACTTTCATTACAAGCATCTTCACATCTGGCTCCACCAAGAAAAATGCTGCCGAGCCGCCACTGCTAAGAGTAGAGAAAATAAAACAAAAGTGAACAAAATATCGAGATCAAGATGGTCATGGAACATACAACTCAGAACCGGCATCCACATAAAGTTTATGAGTCAGCTAATGCTGAATCAAAGGTTAATAAAATATATACGCGCTATTGCTACGAGTATTAGAGCGAGAGGGGCAAATCCGGAGGGAGACCTCATTGTCAATGAAATGCGATATCGGTTTCGCAACTGTCGAAGCGTTACAATTCTAGTTGACCCCAACTGTAACAACTCAAGATACTAACAGATAAATGTCACTAAAATGGAAGTGACTCAGTGTTGCGGCTGATGACGTAGTACAGGCACGTCACTGCAACAGATGAGGATGCTGCGGTGCTGATAAAACTGTTTTGAATGGGCTGAGCTTTAATTAACATTGAGATAATTACGGAACTGACTTTTCTAGAAGGAAAAAAGCGTTAGCGTTTCGTGTTCTGCCAGATTTTATCACCTTTTACAGCTTGCTTATGGTCTTCCACTTCCGCCTGTAGCAATTTTTGTACTGCCCAGTCTTCCAGCTTGTTTTATAGTGACAGAATTAGCTCATAGAAATACAGGATACGCTTATTTCCCTCTATTCTTTTCTACCTTTCCTTTCCCTCTTCGTATCTCTCAGGTAACTTCTTTACAGAACATTTTTTCTTAGGCTTACTCCTTCCAGTACATTTTTTGGAAACAGATATTTATTTTTCTTTTTCTTTTTGATCACTTTTATTGTTCCTTGTGTTACCCCTTCTTTCTTCCTTGCTGATTTTATTTTTCAATTTCTCACGTTTCAGTCTTTATCCGCTCTTCAGATGTTTCTAATTACTTTGGTTCACTCGTCATAGCATCCCATGTTAAAGGCTTCCACGAAATTATGTTTCTCTTTTAGAGTTATTGACATCTCATATTGCTACTTTCTAGTTTACCACAATATGAGACCGCTTAATAGAGGGAAGCACTGTTTTGTTGTTAATGTTTGTCAAGAATGCTGGTGATCAAAGGGGAGTGAAGGATAAGGTGATATCAATATGCATACAGTTGCGCTGCGAAAATGGAGACATACCGTAAGGTATGTCATTTCATAAGATCTCCTTGAGGTTTACCGGGAAATATACGAATAATTTGCTGGTATGTTACCATGGTAGTTAAGTGGTTAGAGCAGCTGGACGAAGACGGAGGATCCTTGGTTTAAATTCAAGCTATGACACTGAATTTTTCACTCCGATTATACTTTACCAAAATACGAGGGCTGTTCAATAAAGAATGATCACAATTTTTTTTGACAACGTACCTTTACTCATCCTCAAAATGCTGATGGCCCTTCTCAAAACAGCTCTCCTGAATGCGATGCACTTGTCCCATCGTTTCTGCCAGTCTTCAAAGACATGCTGGAAACCATTTTAGATAGATCCTTCAAAATCGCCTCCGCAGCCTTCACCACTGCTTCTGATGATGGATTATGCCTCCCACGAAGGAGTTTCTTCAAGTTAGGGAATAGAAAAAAGTCACATGGGGCTAAATTCGGACCATTGGGAGGGTGAGGAATGCACTTCACGTTGATTTTTGCAAGATATTCAGCAACAACATCGGCAATAAGCGACCGCGCATTATCCTGGTGCAGCATCCAGCCTGCTTCACGGAAATGTGGTCTTTTGCGCCTGATATGGACTTGCAATGTTTTCAGGACATCCCTGTAGTATTGTCCAGTACAACATGCTGATAAACCATTCCATGAATATAAAAAAATGAGATGACCATAACTTTCCCAGCAGAAGCAACCACTTTTGTCTTTTGTCGTTTGAAAGAAACTCCGGATCTTCCTCTAACATCAACTTTAACTACATGTTATCTCCATTGCAGCGGTAGGTGATACTGAACATGTCTGAAGTTGCCTGGTTCTCACAGGCGGGAACCAGGAGTACCAACAAGGAAACTACTACGGCGTGTTTGTTTCACATTAAGCTAACAGAATATAATAAGATGAATTTTAGTGCGAACAATTATGGCCGTAAAAAAATTATAATCATTCTTTATTGAACATCCCTCGTAATGTTCATTTCAATGATAAAATAATAAGGTCCTTAATATATAGAGCCTCCTATGGAGGTTCAGACTAATCCAGAGAGTACTTCTTTAATGCACGAAATCAAATGGTAAATTATGGAATGTAATAGAATAAAACCGTTATATCAAGGTTTCATTTTGAACATATATTCTCAAGGCAAAATCATAGTGCTTCCTGAATGAATTTCCCCCAATTGTGTGTGCTTTCAAATGTTGTCCAAAAACATGAAAGATTCTTTGTAACATACAAACCCGTGCTAAACGATAAATTGTATAAGCTTACAACTAAGATTTTTGAGAAAGTTGTCACCGTATAATGCAAAACAAATAGTAACGACCGAAATGCCTAAGAATGTAAAGTGTAATTAGCAAAGAGTATGACCTTCTAGTTGTCTTCCAGTTCAATGATCAATGTGTATTTTAAAAATTATAGAGATAATATGACTTGTCTTGCTTTAAAATTGTCACTTCACTAATTTCGAAGTCTCTTGCTTACCTAGTTCATCTTTCGCTGAGACTTAACTCACACTATCACTTCACGAATGTGAACATGTTTAAATGGTCACTGTCATTTCACTTTCTTCGAGATGTAATGAAATACTCATCACAACGTAGCCTCTTCCTTCGGAAGGTTCACTCGTTGGGGAGTCGTACCCAGGACGTCTCAAATCCCCAACAGTAACTGTATTCGCTGTACAGTTGGAGCAGACTGAGTTAAAAAAACAGTACTTTACGATGCAACAATAATGCACAAGCTAATCTTCTCGCCGACTTGCTCATTCGCTCATGTCCCCACAGACTGTTGACTGAGTCTTTGCGAGAGTACTCATTTGTATAGCAGTAAGGAATTTACACAGAGTTCTAGAACATTCAAAACGGCAGAACATCCAGAAATTTCTAATTACCTGGTGATAGTACTTACGTTTACGCTGAACCAGCACGCTCCTTATGTTTCACAGTTCCGCCTACCCGGCGCTATTCTTGTGCCATAGCCGCTGCGTCACATATTTCCTATGATATATATTATGGTGATTGACTCACTTTTTTCTTATTATTTTTTACTTTTAAAGATTATTATTGAGAAATCAAAACAGTTTTACATTTAGTAAGGTCAAGTCGCCGCCAGGCGTCCGGCTCCTTTTGGCTGGTTGGAAATCTTCGCAGTAGTGTTTCTACGAAAACAATTTATAGCTGTGATCTAGCCAGCCATGAAAGGATCTGGATCTGGCTGGTCGGGAGATGTTGGATTGACCTTCGCTTTTGTTACATCTCTCCACGCCTGTGGAATGTTATGTTGTATTGTGTTTAGGTGTTTATAATTTGGAATAAAACAGGTATGTGGATTTCAGGAGGAATTGTGTATTTGATTGTGAAGTGTCCCGTATCTTCTAGGTTTTAGTGTGGGTAATTTCACTTCTCACTCTCCGAGTTGTGTTCCCCAGTGGTATCCTTGGGATGGTTCAACTATTTGGTTCATATTGGCATATTGAAATATTTCCAGGGATATCACATTATACCAGGTAACCCAACTGCTCTTTCTTTCACGTAAGCAGATATCCCTTTGTACGTTAAAAGAGTTTTGCTCGGAACGACAAGAGGCAGTTCCCAGGATTGAACCAGCCTGGTAATCCGCTCACACCATTGCCCTGAGTTCGACTGCAATTTCCCCGTTACGTTCTGCAACAGTTTTAACGCACGAAGCAATATCTGCTTACGCGAAGGACAGGGCAGTTGGGTTATCTAGTATATTTCTACACGCCTTCCATTGTGCATGTAAGTTTTGTTCCATTGGAGCTTTAAGGCACCACAGCGTTAGTGACATTTCCGCAAACAGGCTATAATGTGCGCTCTTATTGCTACTTAGAATTTGTCTTGTTGAGAATCCTGGATATCGAAGGGCTCCCACATCTTCTGAAATTGTCGAAATGGCATGGTAATATATGCTGTCCTTCTTCACTTCACAGTTGCAAAAGTGATCCACACAAATACTTGAAGGGCTGCAAAATCGACTGACTTAGCAGTAGTTCGGTCTTTAAATTGTAAACATTCACTTTCGTATTGTTGGGTACAGGCTTCCAGTAATCATCGATGGTTCGGCAAATCACAGGACTACTTCATAAACAAATGCGAAAGCTGCTTTGAACGTTCACACAAAGTTTTAAAGCAGTTTTAAGTACATCTGTCATTTATTGCACTGGGGCCTAAATATTTCTCTCGTAATTACAGATTAGCACTGCGCGCATAGTGTGTTTACCTTCCAAACTGTAAGTCCTGAGTTCGAATATTTGTTGGGGGTAACTTCTAAAAGGCATTACAATATTTGTCCTTGTCTAAAAACATGTTGGGTATTCGTTGTTTTAATAGCGTATTGAAAATAATGGGTTCAATTGTCAGTGGCCATCCACTCTGATCTTGGGGTTCCGTAGTATTCCTTGGACGATAGGTGAATATTGGGATGGTTTTCAAGGTTTATTATCATTCATTTTCCTTTAATTCCGTATCTTCTTGTCTTTCAAATGTACTAGGTTTCACGACGTGAAGGATTTTTAAGACAGATGGTGCAGGTGCTTGCTCCAAGAATAGAATATTGCCTGTGGATACCAAAGCCTGGTTCATCACTCAAATAGTGTGTATCCAGGTAGGAGATATTAAAGACCGTGCATTTTAATGGTCTATTTATGTTTCCTTCACTTAATCCCTTCTTCCTGGAAGAGTGGTAAATTCAAATGAACCTCTCTAGGTCGCAGTGCACGGGATATCCCGTTCGTAGTATGCTCTATGCTCTTATCAGCTCATTTAAACACATTCCAGTAATTTTATTCGTTCTCTCTGTAGATTTGAGTTATTAAATGGACGCAAAAGCGTTAAAACTAATTAATCTCAACAGATTGCAACCACTCGCCACTGTTTTGATTAAACTGGCCTTCTATCAATAGGCATAAAGTGCAGTGGGCAAAAGCCAAACTATTAGTCATCCTTATTATACTTGCTGTTGAGAGTGATTCTCTAGGATCACTGTAAATTGACTTTCTACCAGTTTGCAAGGCCGCAGTTCAAACATCAGCAGCAAGCTGGAAATACCCTCACACGATGAGCTTATTGCAGGTTCTTCCTATATAAAAGTGTAGGAGCAGAAAGAAATAGCAATCAAGAATGTGGGAATTAGGAGTAAATAAAGGCTAAAGATATACTTTGAGGTTCTGAAAAATCTATGCATATAATGAAACACTTTCTGGTAATGTTCAATTTTGATAGTTTTAGCTACACTGAAGTTAAAAGTCGCATTCAAATTTTAAGTGTGTGTATCTGTCATTTTCAAACGGAATGGATTCTAATTGCTAACTTGATATTTTACATAGCTTAGATTCCACTTAAAAGGAGTCCGGCAAGGATAGCCGGCGGGGTCGACTTGTGAGCGGGAGGCCTGCTCTGTCCACCCTGAGAGGGCGCTCCTTCCCAATTTCCTTTCCGAATTATCATTTTATTTCATATAGCATCATGCCAACCACCTGTGGTGTTGTAGGTAATAAGAGGAGTATTAAACACTGCTGTTAAACTTAGAAAATACTCTACTGCAAAGGAGGATTGTACTGGATGCCAAATATAAAATGCAAAACATTTCGCTTACCATTCACTATTTTGAAAAGTATTATGCAATGCAAATTTTCAATAATAATGTTTCTAAGAGCTTAAAATATTTAGAAAATGTTAGGAAGATAGTATTTGAGAAGTAATTCCAATTCTTAATTTTCATTGTAACTGTATAAACCAATTGCATTGCACCGAAATATAGCACAGTTCCAATTACTTTGGAAGCATAAGGACGAGGAAAAACTTTCACGCAAATTTTAAGTCTCAAAGGAACCGATTTACTGCTGGCTTTCGTAACTGATATTATAGGTATATGTACTTGAAAGTTGCATAGGGAGGAGAGTTCAAAGATATTGGAGGGAGTATGGAGAGAGGGAGAAGAGGCATATGGAGGACAAAAGAGAGAGTGATGGTGAGCAGTGGAAGAGGGAGAGAGACTAATTTAAAGGAAATAAAGAGAAACTGAGGGAAAGAAGCAGCGAGAAAATGTGAAATATATATACGCAATAATGCAAGCAGAGCTGCAGGTTCTGCTAGCCATACACTTCTTTCCAGCCTAAACATTTCCAGCCTAGACATTTCGGTTCGTATTACTCTCTCCATGTTGGTATGTTTCCAAGTTTCAAAGTACTTGGGAGGAATATAGCAGAGGCTCTTTTAAAGTATAATCATTTACTTTTTCGTGGCTGTTTAGGAATATAAAGGGCACAAAAACAAACCTGAGGTGCAATCAAGGCAACGTGGAGCGACATTCTTGGCCAGAAGCCAATGCATTAGATGAATCCTCTCCGCTCAAGAACTTCATAATAAACACCAGAACACAAGGCTGAAAAACAGTGCGGTGTCGAGAATTAGATCAGGTCACGCGGTTAGTATTATTGTTTGAACTCTTGTGATGCATCAAACTTGATTAACACACTTCTCCTTGGCTAGTGTTGAAGCTCCATGTTTAGCATCTCTGTGGCCTGTGTGCGAATGTTAGCAATATTTTAGCGCGAGCAGAACGTCCAACTGGGGAGAGCAAAGTTGTACTTGGAATTTTAATTTAATTATCATAAAATGAAGTACTTCAGCTCGTTAAGGCTATTTCACAACCACAACGTAGGGGGTCTAACTCGTAAATTTTCCTGGTAGGTTAATGATCACATTACAAAATGAACTTACATATAAACTCCAGCAGCTGCCTACTAGTTTTCGTGATGAAAACTTGCTCCTCAGCACGTATACATACATGGACTAAAGTCCTCGTGCTGACGAGCAAAGAGGAGTAACAATAAAAATATTCTGGTAAAAGTTGTAGGAACAAAACAACCTTGGAATAATATTTTAGAAACTAAACCAAGGGTTAATTTTAATAGGTTTAAATGATTTTGTTCTTTTTCAAAGTATTCTCCTTTAATATCAATATATATATATATTTGCATTCGATAACACCAATCCTTAAAGCAAACGATGCCACACCAGACTGGTTCATCCGACGACCAAAACGTGAGTGAGCACACTTTATCCATTGCTTTTAAGAAAATATATCACAAGTTCTATCTTCTAATACTCCATATAATAGCAGAAGGTGCGTTTTTGGGAGGAAAAAAACAACAAAGAAACAAAACATCAGACTGCAAATTCCATGGATTTTGTAAACTTAAGTTTTGTTCAAAAGACCCATTGAGACGATCGACTTTTCTGTTCTGGATCATAACAATAAATGCAAGATTTATGAACAGTAATAATATTGTAACCAAATTTTAAATACCGCCTTAGACTCATTGCGTTGTTGTTTTCGGTCGGCAGTCAGTTTATATTAAATTCATTGACACAAAGTTTTCTCACGACTAATTATTGATGTTAACTATTTTGTAATAGACTCATACCACTACTCAATGCCATCCGAATAATTATTAACATATTGGTCTTTCAGTTACAGAAGTTTTGGGCATCCTTCACGAGATTCTTCACTAAGAAAAAGTGGATATATCTAAAATTGGCTACACCAGTTGCAAATCGTTGCCTTGGTTAGAGCTTATTTACCAAATTCAATTCTAAGCTATCTTCACATTGTTTGGGTGTTAATGACGATTTGAAATCGTAAAAAAAACATAGATGGAGAATATTCTATAATGAAATTAATTTTTGGCTAAATACAAAACCTTTAAATTATAATTAATAAACGATCGGATCAAATCGACTCGCAAAACCTTAGAAAGTATCTGCCATAAACAAATTTTATTTCTTCAATTACAGTTATTTCCCAATTATTTCATAAGCCTTTATATGCTGCATACTCTCAAACCTATACTATGTAGCCTATCCAGTTTGTTACTTTCCAGGCTTTTCTTTAGTTCATCTGTAACTAATTGAAGAGATCAAATATAGGTACACAAAAAATCTATAGATAATCAAAGCTTGAGTGGGATATAATTATACTGTTTTCGTAAGTAGTGCTAAACATCGTGTTGTCCGTTAGCTCTCAGACTGAATTTACGCTTCAAATAGTAACGAGCCCATTCATTGAATGAAACAACAATATAAATGTTTGTCCCCAAAGCATTGCTGGTTTCAACATTCTTGACCGTTAGTAGTGAATTCATGATTGCGTTTCCTGTAGATGAATTAATTCTGCATTCCATCGGCTGTTAAATATAAATTAAACTGCGGAAAGCAATGGAAGCATAATATTAACCGTGTAGCCTCACCTGAGTTTTTAATTAATACATAGCTAATTTTATAAGTCGCATATATATTTACAATTTTTAAAATGAGTATTTAAGTGCCTTGAGAGGTTATGTGCTGGTCTCTCATCGGGCGCCTCCCCGAGTAGAGGATTGGGGAATGCCTCCTATTATGTGTTTCAAATGGGAAGGGGGGCAACCAATGGGAGTCCTGCGGTGTTGTCGTATTCCATTCCCGCTAAGTGGTGTGTGAGGAGCGCCAACCTAATCAATCTGTATGAAATACTATTCGCGCTAAGACAAAAATTCAGATTTAGCCAAAACTGATCCATGTAGAAGGTAGAGAGTAATGTATCTAACATAACCATGAAAACCCCATATTTTTAGCTCAAATAGTTTTTCTAATACAAATAAATAAACCATTATTACCTGCATAATAACAATAAATCGCGACGTAAGTACTGTATAAATATCATTATTAGTTGGCATGTATGCGTGTACGTATATTTGTAATTACTCAGAACTGAAACGTAAATGTTTGACATGACTTGATAAAAGAATTGCTTTGAATAATCCAATTCGAGCGAGAGGAAACAATAAATTTCCTGCTGCCCTGGCAGAACGTGTCTGGTCACATTATATCTTTGTTTATGAATGGTTCGTAATCTCGATTTACTCTAGAGAGTTCAAAGTGGTTGGTGTGTATGTATGTACATACACTTTTCATTACTCAGAACTGAAATTTAAACTACTGCATTTCGTGATAAAAGAATTACTGTGAATAAGTCAAGGTGTTAAATTCGAGAAAGAGCAAACACTTCATTTCCTGTTAGCCTGTGGAATGCTGTATGTTTATGTTTATGAATGAATGCTGGATAGGAAGTGTTCATTTACTCTGGAGAGTTCAGATCAATATCATTCAGTTGTTCTTTACACAACAGTAGAGTAAGAGTTAACTAGTGCAATGGCTTCTTGCGGTGAATTTAGTGGCGAGTCAAAAAGGCAATTATTGCGAAGTCGAGCTCGAAGTATTGTTTTAAGGTGTACACGTTCTTCATAAAATTGGGCAACAAGGAATATAGAAATCAGCTCGATTTCAAAACTGCTCAACGGCGTGTGGTGTAGGTAAAACAAGTGTGTCCCGCATTTGGATTAGAAAATCAGGTAATTCATAAACTATAATTACAGTTATAGTATTTAAAAATATACATAATTTGCGAAAATGTTTTTTTTTTTTACAATTGTGATTTTGGCAACTGCATCACTGTAAAAGTTTGTAAAATATAATTCACTTACCCTTACGTCTGCGCCAAGCAGACCTGCACGTTGTATGAGTGTGCGAGAGAGAGGGAAATATAAAAAGAGTGGGGTAACAAGCTGGCAACGCTGAGTGTGATATGGCATCTGATTAGCTGGACTCCAGAACCCTTCCCTTTTGAAACACATAATAGATATAAGTGGTACCAAAGGAATCAAATACTTGGAGTGGACTTAAACTAGCACCCCATGCCCGGGGTAACAAGGGTGAAGACTCAAACGGCAGAAATAGGCATAGGGAGCACCCCTTCATGCAATGTTAATATACATGATGGCATGATTGGGTACATGAGGGAACAGCCTGCCACCAATTTATCTCTGCGTGGTGCTGCTAACACCACCAGAAGACTTCTAATTACTCGACTGCTCCAAGAAAATAGTCGGGTTGATCAATTTCAACGACCTAGGCAAACAAATAGAAAAGTGATCAAGCATATATGATTTGGAATCTCTCAACATATGAAAATAGTAACAGGGCTCACCGATAAAATCCATGAACTGCAGAATGAACTTTCAGCCAAAGAAATTGATAAAGCCGTTATCACTGAAACAAAGAAGAAAATGCAAGGAGCGATAGACTTGGAAAAGTAACAAAACGATTACGAGTCATTACTGAAACCATCTTCCAGGGTCGGTTCTTACTTGATGAGTTTGAATCGCCGAGTCACCTACTTGTTTTCAATAACTTATATGGTTATGTTTTAAGTCCTAGAATTTAATTTTCAATTATAAAAGTTCTCCAAATTATATTTTGTAACGAAGCCGCTCTCTTGACGCCCACGCGTCGATAATGCAGCTATTATTACTTCCCCACTAGAGATTCGCTATTAAACGGCCAAGGTGACCATAACTATGCGGTGGGAGAGGAGTGGTTGGAGGGGCTGGTTACCATGTCTACGGAGTCGTTTCATAAAAACCGTATTTTCCGCACCAACTCTTGTTGCCAACACAATACAGGAGGGAGATACAATGAATCCAGCACACGACTTCGTGTATTCCATTCTCCAAACACCATTTTCTTTATTAAAAATGATGACAAACGTGACATGGTAGATGTCGGTGGGCCAACACTGCTGCTATGTTTAGAAAAAACTTTGCGGCGGAGCATCTTCAAAACACACAAGGACTTTAAGACTGGTTGGTATGAAGAACATAATTGTATCGGATTGAAGGAGCTGGGAAAAACACTAACAAAATTGCAGACTCTCTTCGGGAAATCTCACGTCTATATTGTAACGAGACCGCTAGAACACCCTGTACCAGCTGCGAACGGAAGGCAGGGGGGAGGACCGCGTTAGCCACACCTTCTCCTCGTTTGTCTTGTAGTGGTGACAGGCTTGTGGTTAGGGGAAAACATGACTGGTCGTCTGTTTTCCTTCTACCTGTTTCTCGATCTTTCGTTTACCAGAACAATCTTGTAAACACCAGAAACCGGCGATATTCCTATAAAGAGGGTTACAGACAGACAGTGTGAGTCAGTTGTTGAGTTGGTTTTGGTGTAGTCAGTCAGTTGTTGTGCTGTGAGTGTGAGCGAGAAGACAGTCGCAGTTCTTGGTGTAAGAGTTAGCCAGTGACGTGTTAATGAAAGAAAGGGTTGTGCAACGGAAGACTGTACGTAACTTTGAATGTGTACCGGAGCTTACGTAACCGCGAGCACAAGGAAATTGTAACGGACGGACTGGTAAATCGTAATTGTGAGCATTACGTAATTTTATGTAATTGGCAAGTGTTAAACTGCAAGTCGGTAGAAATAAAGAACATTGTTGAGTGGTGTAATTGGACTTTTTATTCCACGAACCCACAACGTCACACTGGCGTCAGAAGTGGGATATAACACAAAGTCACACTGGTGTCAGGAAGCGGGAAAAGAACATCACCAAACATTACAACGATGGAGGCAGCATTAGAAAAGATTTTAGCGGAACTGAAAGAAATGAAGACGGCTAAAGACAACATCATCAGGAAGATGGAAGAAATGCGGGCCGAATTAACAGAGACGCTGGAGACTAGAAATAACCTGGCCGCGGAACTGAAACTAATCAGGACGGCTAGGGAGAACATCGCCGCAGAGTTGAAACAAATGAAGACGGCAAACAACATCGCCGAGAAGATGGAACAAGTGAAGGCCGAGTTAACCACGGAAATGAGAGCAGCGAATGACGGTCCGGCTACCGAAATGAAGGTGGCGAACGAGGCTCTCGCCGCCAAGTTTGAAGAACAGTTGGCCGGCGTGAGGGATGACGTGACGGAACTGGGCGAGCGGAAGGGTCAAGTAGACGACCGCCTTAATGATTTAGAGGAAAAGGCCGACAACATCGCAAAACCCCTCACCCGCCTGACGGAGGAAAACCGGCCTTATGTGTGGACGGAGGACGCCGAAGACGCTTTCCAGCACCCGAAGGGGACCCTGTGCAGTGCTTCAATTTTGGGTTTCCCACAACCGGGTGGCGCCTTCATTGTGGACACCGACGCCAGCGACCATTGCATTGGAGGTGTCCTATCGCAGATCCAGGACGGCCACGAGCGCACAAGAGTGGAAGAGGAGGAGCGTGCCGCAGCAGTCCGAGTAGTTGCGGCAGTGCCTGCTGAAGGCTGGGATAGCGCAGGCCTGAGGAGGGAGCAACTGGCGGACGCAGACTTGGGGCCACTCTTAAGGGAAGTGGACGCAGGGACGAGACCAACCTGGGAGGACATCGCACCGAGGAGCGCCACCTACAAGTCGCACTGGGCAAAATGGGACTCGTTGAAGACGAGAGAGGGCGTGCTGTTCCGGGTATGGGAGTCACCCGATGGGAAGGCGCAGAGAGGACAGTTGGTACTTCCCCGGAGTAAGGTCCCGGAAATCTTGGAGGAAGTGCACGCCGGTACTTCAGGAGGACACCTGGGAGCGAACCGAATGATTCACAAACTACGGCAGCGCTACTTCTGGCTCAGACTCCGGGCAGATCCTGGTGGTACACCTGGACCGCCTCGCACGCTACGATGGGGCTGTTCGAGGACGAACAGCTTTGAGGAGGGAGCAGTGTAACGAGACCGCTAGAACTCCCTGTACCAGCTGCGAACGGAAGGCAGGGGGGAGGACCGCGTTAGCCACACCTTCTCCTCGTTTGTCTTGTAGTGGTGACAGGCTTGTGGTTAGGGGAAAACATGACTGGTCGTCTGTTTTCCTTCTACCTGTTTCTCGATCTTTCGTTTACCAGAACAATCTTGTAAACACCAGAAACCGGCGATATTCCTATAAAGAGGGTTACAGACAGACAGTGTGAGTCAGTTGTTGAGTTGGTTTTGGTGTAGTCAGTCAGTTGTTGTGCTGTGAGTGTGAGCGAGAAGACAGTCGCAGTTCTTGGTGTAAGAGTTAGCCAGTGACGTGTTAATGAAAGAAAGGGTTGTGCAACGGAAGACTGTACGTAACTTTGAATGTGTACCGGAGCTTACGTAACCGCGAGCACAAGGAAATTGTAACGGACGGACTGGTAAATCGTAATTGTGAGCATTACGTAATTTTATGTAATTGGCAAGTGTTAAACTGCAAGTCGGTAGAAATAAAGAACATTGTTGAGTGGTGTAATTGGACTTTTTATTCCACGAACCCACAAAGTCACAATATATTGTAAAATACAATGAGAACTTTAAGCTTAAGAGGCTTTTCATGCATTATCCCATTAGTGAAGTACACAAGAAATTACATTTCGTGGATATAATGAAAGCGAGGACTCTTTAAATAAAGGTAATTTTAAGGAAATTTTAGATTCATATACAGAGGGAAGCCCCATCGAAATTCAAAACCGCTATTCCAGTATCAAATCGCTTTTTGCGATGCTGATTTTGCCAATTTAGGTTAGCCAATTTTCCGAGTCACCTAGTCAATTCGCCCAGAGCCGCGCCTGTTAGCCTTTTGAAAGAACAGTCGGGATTTCGGAAAGGACGATCATGTAATAAAACACATTGTGGAAAACTCTAACGAGTTTAATAAAGAACTCCATTTATTGTTTATAGATTATCAGAAGGCATTTGATAATATCAAAAGAGACAAACTTTGGGAAATCATTGAATTAAGACGCATTCCTAAATATGTAATTAATGTGATAAAATGTATATAAAAATATTCCACCATATGCTATAAATCCAACGAAGGAAAAATGTATTACGAGAAAATATATTTAGGAGTAATACTGGGCTACAGTCCTTTGCCAACACTTTTCAACATCTACATTGACGAAGCAATGAAAAAAACTGAAACTGCAGATGCATAAATATAGCATCAGAAAATGTCGAAAAAAGAAAATATTTAATAAATCTGTTCTTCGCTGATGATCAAGTTATTTTAGCTAGTGACGACTCATTACAAAGGGGACTGTTTGAAATATATAAAATTACCAAACAGATGAATTTAACCATTTCGAAAGAGAAAACAAAAGTGATGGCGCTGATATCAAAGGTGGTAGTTGTAGAAGATTATATCATAGTACAAGTTAATACCTTTAACTTCCTCGGCAGTCACTTATCCTACACTTATGAAAGATTGTTGAGTATAAAATTGCACAATTTAATAACATGCGTGGGACTATTAGAAGAACACTTTATAACAAGACAAGAAAAAATATACAGATTAAATTATATAAAGTTATGGCAATACCAACAGACTTATATGCGAGTGAAACTTGGACCTTAAAGAAGAAAGAACGAAGCCGATTTTTCTGAAGTGCAGCGGCAGTCACCCAACTGCATCATATCAGAAATGATGAAATGAGAAACAATCTAAAATTTAGCAGCCTGTTAGAAATTGTAGATCGACATAAACAGAAAAGGTGGGAACTCGTACAACATATGTACCAAGATAGAATCCCAAAAATAGCTGCTGCTTATGTACCTACTGAAAAAAGTATTGGCCGGCCAGCAAAAAGATGGATTCGACACATAAAGGAGCCGCAATAGGCCTAAAGTCTATAGATTGAATTTGAAGTATTGAAGTAAGTGTAGTCAAACTGCTAATTTTAGGTATATAATGTACACAATTTCCTTATTAATTCCAATCATTTTATAGGCTTTCTTTTATATAGCTACATTTAAAATAATCAAAAACATAGGTTTCTGAACTCTCTAAATAGAACCACAAAGAAGCAATGAAGACGGAGAGTACTTTTGTTACATCCGAATGGAAAAAAATAATTATATCATTGAATCTTTAAATTTTTTTCCTCTGTTTAATACTTTCTGTTTCAGGTAAACATTATTTGCCAACTAATGAGGTAACAGGCCTGATACTTTAAATGCTTATTAAAATCATCCCAAGAAGTGAAACTACAAATGCAATTCTAAAGAGATTTTTAGGAAGGTGATTTTACATTTAAAACATTTTGAAAAGCAGGATTTTCTTTAAAAAAATAAAAAAGAAGCTGATTTCAGATTATTATAAGGGCAAGGTTTAATTAAAATAACTTGTTCGAATTTCTGGAATATGGCTCAAATCGTTATATAATGAAATGCATTAGAAATCTGTACTCATAATAACGGCTGCATTAGGAAGGCTTTCTAACCTTAAATTCATTTACCTGACGTCCTGTTTTTGCGGTCCTCTAGCTGAATTAAGACTTCGATCACTGAGTATGCCTTTGAGTTTACTCATTCCAATGATGAAAGCCGGCGAGTATACCAAAAATGCATCAGAATTTCTGATAAGAGAAAATCCAGCATACAAAACAGTTATTTTTTGTTCAGTACTTTAGCCTGCAGCTGTGTAGACGATGTTTGAAACGAAATCGGAAAAGGAAGAGAGAGAATAATGAGGGAATTCGGTACGCATATGATGCGATAAAACAGGAAATCAGAGAGAGAGAATTGTTCGAGGAGATCAATATCTAAATTATGAAGTCTCCAACTTACAATGGGAGAAAGTTGTTGGGCACTGCTATTAAAATTATAGGGACCAGCTACAGTTTAGTGATAGATGAGCAAAATAGGCGGAATATCTCACTATACCATTGAGATATGGACACCCAACAAACATTTGTTCAATGTACGGAATGTATTTCATTAGAGGTGCAGTTAAGACTAAAATTTGTGTAACTGACAGACCAATACATCAGCACACAGGCCAGATCTCATTAAATAAGGGTTCTAATGGTTTAGATGTAATTACAGAGGTTGATACATATTAGTGATTGAAATATTGTTCTGCCCATTTGCGAGGAGAAATCCCAGCAAATTTGTAACGGACCGAGAAATGGAGCGGAAAATATTTACTGCTATCCTTTACGGTCTCACACAGAGTTTAAAGGTCTTGGAAGTCATTTCCAGTCAGGGAAGAAGAATATAAAGAAGAAGAAGAATAGACCGCTAAAACTCGAGAAAACTTCTTTAACCCGAGATCGCTCCACTTCAAACACGATCACTCCAGTGTAGATAGTTTCTAAGTATTTATAAAATTATGCACCAAAAAAACTTTAAAGAAGCTGACATTCCTTCAAAATCTGCATGATTAGTACATGCCAAAAATGCAAGTAATTGCATTCATTATCAGGAAGGAATAATTCCCAACAATCGAAAATTGACTTTGCGTTCTTGGCTACACCTGTAACACCGAGTAGCTGTGTTATAATATTCTGACGCGCAGTTTTAGTTGGAGGAGCTCTGTTCTTGAATGATTTGTTCCATCTTCACCGTTATACATTTCGCGGTTTCCTAGTTTTGGAGCTGAAAGAGCTGAAATATCAGAGTCGCTGTCAGATTGTTCTGTTGCTGTATCAATTGCTTGTGTTCAGATTGAGCATTAGATTTGAAGACTAGGCCGTCTGTGTGTATACATCCAGCTATTCCTCAAAACATTTGGGAAGCTCTTCTTCTGTAGCTAAGTTGATAACTGAAAAACAGGCATTATCAAGGTAATTGTCAAAAATTAGAAGAAATTATGAAAAGAAACACAGAGGAACATAATTTATGGTGCTGCTGTTTCTCATAGGCAGGACAGCTGATGTTGAAAATACAAGTAACATGAATAGTGCTGCAGAATAAACTCCTGGGTGTCGATAAAAATTGACAAGACTATGTTACTTGAACAGTTTTCGGTTTCATTTTCTACTACTGAGGAAAGCAAATGCAAATGCCTTATATACATGCTTTATGTCACGTACGCCAACTACAGAACAGTGTTTCGCGATAACTCCCGCATTAGAAACAAATCTAACATTGCAAATCGCTTTGAATAATACTCTTTCAACAATATTTAGCTTATATTTATACGGTTAATTTCACTTGAATGGAATTTAGAGCCATCAACGAAAAATAAACAAATTAGAGCAATATATTTTCACGGGCTAAGGAAAGAGTGGAGGGAGTAGAAAGGACTCCATAGAGCTGACATATTTGAGAGCATCTCATAATCTCATAAATGAAACGTTAGTTTTTCACCCTATTACATCTGGCGTTGTTGAACTGATAAGGAAGGCCTAGCCATCTGTAAGTATTCCCTTCCGGTAGAGAAGTGGGCAGACGTTACGGACTTTGATATACCTTATCTAGTTATAAATTCCATATCTAATAGTGTACAGAAGTATTCTTACACTTTTGTTAATCAGAGAAAAGAATATTAAAACACAGTTTTTCCTTCTCTATAAGCTACCGGGACTTTAAATATCGGTATTTTGTCATTCTTATAGGAAATACGTTATTTATATTGTTGATAGTCATGCCATAATGAGCCAATTGTGCACGATATTGATTATTATGTAACATGTTCACTCTGATGATGTGATATTAAATTATTATTATTATTATTATTATTATTATTATTATTATTATTATTATTATTATTATTATTATTATTATTATTATTATTATTATTATTATTATTATTATTATTATTATTATTATTATTATTATTATTATTATTATTATTATTATTATTATTATTATTATTATTATTATTATTATTATTATTATTATTATTATTATTATTATTATTATTATTATTATTATTATTATTATTATTATTATTATTATTATTATTATTATTATTATTATTATTATTATTATTATTATTATTATTATTATTATTATTATTATTATTATTATTATTATTATTATTATTATTATTATTATTATTATTATTATTATTATTATTATTATTATTATTATTATTATTATTATTATTATTATTATTATTATTATTATTATTATTATTATTATTATTATTATTATTATTATTATTATTATTATTACTATTATTATTATTATTATTACTATTATTACTACTACTACTACTATTATTATTATTATTATTATTATTATTATTATTATTATTATTATTATTATTATTATTATTATTATTATTATTATTATTATTATTATTATTATTATTATTATTATTATTATTATTATTATTATTATTATTATTATTATTATTATTATTATTATTATTATTATTATTATTATTATTATTAATATTATTATCATTATTATTTATATTATTATATTATTAAGTATTATTATTAATAATATTATTATTTATTAATTACTGTTGTGTTGTATTTCTTTATCTTTCTTGAATAAGAAACATTCTCTATTTAATCTATTTCGGCGCCGTGCTTACTTTATGTAGCGATGTAAACAAAGCAGGAACTGTATTACTCCATCGGCGACTATGATTGGAGTGAATAGTCGCGCTATTTTATCTTCCACGTGTCGAACATGTGCACTGTCAACGAACTACTATGAGAACTTTTTTCTTTGCCTTTTTCGATGTGTTGGTAGCTTATGCTTTTACGTTAAGATTAAATGCAAAGGTGTGTGTACTCTATAACACATTTCTTCTTTTGTACGTAAAAATGTGACTGAATCTTACAGCAATTGCAGTGAGACTGCTCAAATATTTGATTTCTTTCCACAATCCCATCTCATTTGTAAATTAAACGTTAAGGTATATGGTTTTCTGCAGAATAATAGTGCTAAATAACTGCGTGTAGCCAACCCGATCCCTTAAGCTGTTTTAGGCGTCGGGTGAGGGTGAATTAGCGAGAAAAATCCAGGGATGGGTGGCTACGTTAAATAAAAGGTTAAAATCTAGGAGCAAGTAAACAAAGCTAAGTATTGGCTGAGTATTTATAGGCCTTTCACCTAAAAGATACAAAGATATCCTCACATTCAACAAACAGTTAATGCCAGAGGTTCTACTCCCATTAGACCTGGACCCGTGGGAACAAGGACCCGGGCGTCCATCAACCAGGGAGTTATCGAGCTGTCCCAAAAGGGCGCCCGGCGCCTTCGTGGGGCTTTCCATATGGCAAGACCTAGAGACTAACAAGCCCTCCATCTGGTCCTGTGGACTCAAGACGGGATGGAAGTGGATACGCCACTTACGCGCGCCAACTCGGCGGGGCCGCCTGGTGATCTAGCACACCTTCTACTAGTTATGCTGGCTAGTACGCGGGAATATTAATGGCTTCCCTCAACCCCGTCCGGAGACATACCCGATCACCTACGGGTATCGGGAACCACTGCCCCCTCGAGTCCAACCCATTCTGAATAACTCACTATCAGGGAGGGGCTCGAATGTTCGGCCCGAGGTTCCTCTTGTAACGTCAGAGGTATACTCCTCCACAGGAGAGTAAGTCTCCGAGGGACGAGACGCAGCGGAGTTGGCGAAGGCTCCCACACCCTCCCGGGACAGGTTTATGACACCCCATGTCAGTACAGTTACAGACCATTGAAAAACATTCTGACGGCTTCTACTTTTGTGAATGAATCTTCTCGGTTTTAATGTACAGAGTGAATGCTAGGTGTCCGCATCGCCCGCACCACGGCAGCTGAAGGGGACGGATCCCCTCCCCTACGGGAACAACATTCAACGAACAGGAGCTGAGAATCCTCACTGGATATTACGCTCTTAGAAATCATCTCTCAAAGATGAGTAAACCTGTAGTGTCATTTGTCAGTCCTACTAAGAAGAAAAGGAAATTGCCAAACAAATACGATATTTTGCGAAATGCGAAGTTATGGCTCAAAAAAGAATGAAGCATTTGCAATGCATGTTTTCAAAAACCCACGAGATATTGTCTCAATGTCATCCAGGAAAATCTTATGCTACTTTAGAAGTATAATCTAAACATGGAAGCTTGCAGTACCGTTCTTTTCTGTATGCTGATTATAGCAGAGCAGTGTGTAAAGTAGTCAAAGATTTATTTTCTGACGGGTTAAGTAACAGAATATAACAAATTTAAATACTAATGTTACATAATCAGGATGAGTGAATTTTAAAGAACCTCTGCTGAAAAAGCAATGTATAGTTTTTGTATCGCTGACAGAACAAAATGCCTCGACCTCTGGAAATATGACAAAACTGGTTACATACACAGAAAACTACTAATATGAATATAATTCAGTTATCAGTGAACAGTTCGTCTTCACTGCGCTTTATTGTGTACTGAGTGACGGGTATGGCTGCTTAAAACCACTATTGGTATTGAGTATCAAGATAAAATGGTATCATCACTAGAATCAAACTGGAACACTTGAATTTCCTACGTAATTCATGGTAATTTTTATTCACTCGGATTGAATTTGCTACGGCCATGCATTACTGGAAAGCCATGAGGGACTTTGGTATTACAGAAAAAATGCACAGCTGCACAACATCAACATGTCACATAGGTATGTTTTACATATTTAAGTTTGAATTTATGAGTCACTATGTTTACACTCAGTCTTCACTTGTTGTTGTATAATTGAAACGTTTTCAAGATCATTCGATCTCATCATCAGCTGTTTGGTGACTAAATGAAGCCCCCTCTTCTTCCACTACTACAGAGCTCCGATCACTCTGCCATCTGGTGTTAGGGGCACTAAGTTTTAATACTTCATTTAATGCCGGGATTTCAAAATTTATAACTTTATCACGGTTTTTGTTTATGAATATTTTTTCCCAAATATCCAATTCTATGGGTGTACTTAAAGATTTTAACAGTTTAATGTTGTGGCCAATGTTGTGGTTTTCTGTCCACGTAGTGACTCATAAATTCAAACTTAAATATGAAGAATACTTCACTGTTAATAATACTTCTGCTTTTAATATTTATGTTTTACATATTTCATAAACTATTCTAGCATATTCTCAAGTCGACATTTGCCTTATTTTTGGCTAAAAATGTTGAAGATGTTAGGTTCTTTGTCATAAATTTCTTCTCTTAAGTATACTAATCTCGTTATTATAACAAAACAATTGAAGACTGTTTCTACAGTTTCGCACCCTGAGGTACTTCGGAAGGAATTATGTTTGCTGGTTGTTTCACAACAAAAGCCTAATGATATTCTGGCGCTCGTGTGCTGTTAGATAAGACAATTACCGTTGCTCCAGCAGAGGATACACCATACCACAGCAACCACTGCTGTGCGGATTGCTACTGCAGGCAAAGAGATTCCCGGGAAATCTCAGCTCGTAAGTGGGAGTAAAACGCGGGAGATAACCTTGTGTGACTTTGTGAATGAACATCAGACGGTAAACACTCCTCTAGCCCATCTCTCTCTTATCTGAACAAGTTTCCCCACAAAGTAAAGGGTGGGTTGTGGCTTTTCAAGCCCAGCAAAGCCGAAACCTCGTTCCTGTCAGTAGATATTAGAGTTATATGAAGAAACAGATTTCATTTCTCGGAACTGCATAAAACATGTCGATGTAGCAATATAAGTCTTAAGCCATATGTAATGTATATAAATCTGATACAGCCCAAAGTATTCTAAACTGAAAGTATTTTCAATTTTAATGCAGTAGAATTAGAACGTGACTTGTATACACTAGTCATACTTCTGACATAAATTGTGTCAAATATGCAAGTAAATATAATTCGAAGATATTCAAATCCTATAACTTACTACGATACACCACGCTGTCTCAACCATCATTTAGCCTGGGAGTGGCCAATCTTTTCGATTAACTATCAACAAACTCAATGCAGGATACTACTCGATATATCGTACGAAGGTGATAATAAGAATTTTTCTTTACATTTATAAAAATATGTTTGTGTATGTAGTTGTTTCTCAATGTAAATGTTTCACAATTATATATTTAAGAGAAAAAAATGCAGCAGATGGTACTGTAAAATGACCTAAAATGTTATCTAAGTAAACTGATGGGATTATATTGTCTGAAAAGCAATTTGAGTATGGAATATGATTTGCTTAAAATATATGAGTCGTCTGGGGAATTTAGAGTAGTACTGAAATGTGTCGCGCTAGCTCAATTGGTTCGAGCTACGGCACGAAAAGCTGTATGCGACGGCTTTTCAAATAGAATGATGATGCGGTTCAGCACCACGTTAAGGCATATTTTTCGACAGGATCACGGGTTGAGACGATGCGACTCAACCCCAACAGATTGTCCTTGGGGATGGTGACGATGGTCCGGATGTTGCAGTTTCGCTAACCTGAGTTTCTGCTCATATCTGGCGTCTCAGGATGAGCAATACCTTTAGATGACAGCTACTGCAGTCAAAGCATGAATGCCCCATACCTCGGGTTTGGTCTCGGATGGGAGTTGGAACTAATTTACTAAATGAAACGAAGTGATCGTTCAACTTCTTTTTAAATATTCCAATATTTAATTCTATGAAGTTAAAAAGACGTGTCTTAACACAAATTAATACCTAACTTTAGAAGCGTCGGTTTCCTTTACGCTATGAAATCAAACATTTGTATAACCGTTCACAATATAAATTGAAATCAAGTTCCCTCACTGTGAGAATGCTTTTGGTTCTTTTTACTCGACGACGTCCATAGACAGAATGATGCTAAATCTAGATGATCTGATATTATTGAATTTGCCGTTGCTATGGCAAATCAGTAATTTCTCATTAGTTCACGTCTCCTTCACTTCTCATTATCATATTATATAATTTATATAATCTTTTTTTAAATCATAAACATTTAAATAACACTTTTTATAACTGTAGACTACTACTACTATCGTCGTTAAACACATTAATGTTACTGTTTTTCCCTTAATTCTACCTATTCAATCACAAGTTTACCTTCAGGTTTTTCTTAACCTCCTTCACTTTCCAGGACTCAATTAGCACCCCAGTATTAACAGTATTAAGCCAACTTCTGTTCGGCTTCTTCTGATAATACATTCAACCCACATCTTATTCTGAATTTCACTCCAATATAAATTTTATTAATTTCATTTATAAACTTCTCGCTCAACCCTTTTCTTCTTAATTTCCATTTTAAAACCCCCTCCCGTTTATCGTATCGAACGCTTTCTCAAAATTCACAACAACAAAAATCCATATACAATCTGTCCCTTTTCCTGTTCAACTATTTATCAATTAACGACTTAATTATAAATACATTATTTATAGTTTGTCTTTTTCTCCTGAATCCAGCTTGAAATTCTGATATTTTATTTTGTCTTTCCGCCCAATTCATTAGACTGTCCGCTAGTATAACCGTATACATTTTCCCAATTATAGATAGTAAGCTTATCCCCCTGTAATTCTCTGGCCTATTCACACTCCCCTTTCCTTTAAATATTGGTAAAATCACACTTGTTTTTCAGCAATCAGGTAATTTCCTACTATTTTTCATCTTATTAAATAAATTGGTTATATTCTTTAATCCACTTGGTGTTTCCCCATATCTCTTATAAAATTCCCCTGGGATTCCATCCATGCCCACTGCTTTACCGCACTTTAAGCTTCTTATTTGTTGAAAAACTTTCGTTTGAATAATTTCTCTGCCTAATATCTCATCGTCTATCATCATGTTGCCCAACTGTATATTATCTCTATTTACCCACTCCCTTTCTGCAACTAGGTCTCTAAAGTACTTCAGCCATTCCTGTGATGTTATCTCATTTGTCACCCCTTCTGTTTATTCAGTTCACACATCATACCCCATATTTTATTACTATCTTTTTGTTGTATGGCGTCCTTCATTTTCTTTCGAATACTATCCTGCCACTCGTGCAAATGTTTACCTGGATTAATAGGAAGCAGGTAAAAAAATAGTATTTCATAAGAATAACTATATAAAAATAAACATAGTACATAGAAAATGTAATATAAAGGTAACATTACGTTTTTACAAGTGCCCTCGTGGCTATCCAACACATGGATTTTAAAACCCAACACATGTGATCTGTCTTTTAAAATTTCTGCTATCTCTTTAGTTTACTCGAGTTCTTAAGCTATAAAGAAGTGCATACAACTATACGTAAAGTTTATCTTGATTAACAAGAAGTATATGGAAGAACAAACTTTTATATGAATAATGTGTAGAAGAGTTAATATGAAACGTCATGTGAAGAATGTCAGACATTTTAAGAGGGTCGTTTGATAAGTCTGGTAAATTTCCATGAAGGGATGGACATTCATTGTTGCAACTTTGTCGGTGATAAGCTTGATTATTCAAAAAGTTGTACAGCAAAATTTGAATGTGCTACAATATGCAGTTCATTGTTGACAGCCATCTGAACTGGTCAATGTGATAGTTGCGATTGAAAATGGGAAAAACAGAGTTTCGTGCTGTTATTAAACATTTTCATTTGAAGGGCTGGACTGCCGCACAAGTCAAAATTGAATTGGATGATGTTCACGCGGATTCTGTACCAACATTTAAGATCATTTACTTTTGGATCAATGAATTTAAACGTAGTCATAGAAGCACCGAAAGTGAGTCGCGCTCTGGTTGCCAAATTGAGGTCACCACACAGGACACCATTGAAAATCCACGATCTGGTTATGAAAGACCGCCAAATCAAAATCCTCGAGATTGCTGAAGCCTTAAGTATCTCAACCGAGTGAGTGCACAATATCCTTCATGAAAAATTGGCAATGAAAAAGCTGTGTGCAAGATGGGTGCCGCGATTGCGCACAGTCGACCAAAAGCTCATCCGTAAGAACACTTCTGCCAAATGTCTGGCAATGTTTAATCGCAATTTGCAAGACCTTTTGTGCCGCTTTGTGGATGAAACTTGAAAGGGATCCATCATTACACACCAGAGTCAAAAGAGCGGTCAAAACAATGGACAAATGCTGGTAAATGTGCACCAAAGAAGCCAAGGATCATTTTGTCAGCTGGTAAGGTGATGAGATTCTCAAGGAAAAATCCTCATAAACTACCTGGGAGAAGGCAGAACCACAACTGGAACTTATTATGCTTCATTGTGGGATCGTTTGCAGCATGAGTTGACTGAAAAGAGACCGAGATTGAAACGCAAAAGTGCTCTTTCACCAGACTAATGTACGATCGCATACATCAGCAATTGCAATGGTGAAAGTGCATGAGTTAGGCTTTCAAGCGGTTCTTCATCCACCTTATTCACCAGACTTAGCCCCAAGTGACTTCTACCTGTACCCAAACTTGAAAATTTGGCTTGGTGGTAAGAAATTTTCATGAAATGAAGAATAGTCATGTCAACGAGTATTCTGCAGATTTGGTGGAACCTATTTTTCCGACAGGATGAAAAAGCTGGAACATTACTGGACCAAATGTATGGCAATCAATAGAGACTATGTCGAGAAATAAGGTGAATGTTCAGGAATAAAACAGCTTTGTTTCTTTTACCAGACTTATCAAACGACCCCTGTAGCTACAGGTCGGCCACAGGTCTTCTATTTCATCTTATAAATAGAATTCGTCTGATGGCGTCCTTGAAGGAATGTATATCAAATCGTGATAATTTATGACTGCTATTGTTATATTTGTGACTCATTAGGACATTCCCGGTTTTCATCAAGCGACTGTTCCTTTTGTCTGATAATCACATTCATAACCGCTTGTCCTACACAAGTTCTCATTGTGTCAGAGAAATAAACCTGCCCATCCAGTCAAGGAAAGAGCAGTAAATCTGCATCTGTCATGTGATGTGGAGACATTAACGCCTTGCTGCGTGACTCAGGCACTAAGTTTACTAGACTGTCTCTTGACAAATCCTCTCAGGAAGAGGATCAGTAATTTTTATAGTTGGGACCATAGTAACATTTCAATTTCCTTCTCAGGGGGGAACACAAACCAGCAGCTACTACAAATCGGCATGTTAGAGCATGGTCACGTCTCCACCATTCACGGCGGCCCGTTAAGGAAGCCGAAAATAAAACGGTGAGTTAGTTATTTACTTTTAGAATTACACACGACTCAGTCTACAGCCTCACTGTAAATGAACAATGAGGAGTAGAGGATTCGGGTGGCAAATTCAAGTGTTCATAACATATGTTTACTTCTGCTTAACCCTTTCAGAATATCTGTTGGTTATAATGTACATTAAGTTAAAAGTCGGTGTGTTGCCAAACCAAATACAGCTTCAAAAAACTCAACTTTAGCCTGGCTCTGTAATGTATATTTCTGTGATTTGCTCAGATACACAGATATTTATGCATTTATTTATTGATGAACATAACATTTAAAAACCCAAATAACAATGTCCATAACTAAAAGAAAAATAAGCACAAAAAGATATAATGAAAGCAGAAGTGATTACATTATGGACAGATTAATTAAACAGTAGGATATGATGATAAGGTAGGATAGAGGAAGGAAGGATGAGGCGAGAGGGGGAAGAGAGTGGCCAACCCAAGGAATCACGACTATCAAAGTGCAGGATCCCTACAATTTACCAGTTGGAGACTCTTAGGCAGGCAGGTGTAAAATAAAAATAAAACAAAATCTGCATATCTATATCTATATGCCCGGTTTCTGGCATCTATACCAGTCCTTATGCAAACTTTATTTTTAACCTTTTTCATTTTTAAATCAAATTACACTAAACAATTTACAAATATGTGCTGTAATTGCCCCAGATATAAAGCTTCAACTAAAACTTCCAAACCACCATTCCATTTGCTCCTGTGAACTCTATGCCATCAAAGAAGCTCTAATTTACATTTCCAATTCTAGTGAGGACAGCTTTATTATAGTTACCGATTCAATAAGCTCCCTTCAAAGTATTGTTTGTGTGTTGTAAATTTACGCCTTCCAACGTTAAGTCATACAGGATGGTGAATGAGATGGGTGAAATCATGCTCAAATGTTTCCAGGGTCCATGGAGCTTAGAGCTACCCGACATTCGTCTTTAAGGATAAGGGAAAATCCCGGAAAAAACCTTATCCAGGTAATTCACTTTGACCGAGATTCCAACTCGGGACCTCTTGAACGTGAGGCAGACACGCTACCATCTACGCTACCGAGGCGGGCTTCAAAATATTAGAGATTGTTCAACAGATCTGCAGTTACTTCAGGATATCCATAGCCTGTACCTCTGGGCCCTCAATAAAAACAAGCAGATCATCTTTATGTGGGTTCCTTCACACTGTGGTATCAAAGGCAACGAATATGCAGACAAAGCCGCCAAAGAAGCTAGTCAGCTATAGAAATAGAAGCACAATACAAGATACCATACCATAATAACATGAGCAGGCAACTCAGAATGCAATGGAAACAAACCTGGAACCAGACGCCATCAGAAATTTTGTACATGGTACGAAATGGTGACACTAGTTGTTCACCCGTCTACTCTATCAACAGGAAAGATCAAGTGATCTTCTCACGTCTTCGATTTGGTTACACTGGGTTACCCACTCACATATCCTCGCCAAAACCAATCCACCTTACTGTGAAGTCTGCAACACGCAGCTCACCGTTAAACATCTATTCACAGAGTGCAAACAATATGCTAAACAACGACGGATTCATGGGATCGCTGGAAACCTATCTGCTATACTCAGCAAACCATCAAATTTCAATCAAGTACTGCTCTTCCTCAAAAATACAAAAATGTATATGAAAATCTAGTGTTCATACTATTAACATGTAAATATATAATAATTTAAAATTGTAATTTTATATTATCATATGTATATATAGTTTCATTGACACTGTTTTGTATTGTAATTGTAACTTAATATTGTATCTCTGTGTGTAACTTCAGTGGTCTATGTACTGTTACTGCATTTCATATATTGTATGCATTATACATATACTGTATATTTTGTATCACGTAGTCTCGATATGACCTTGTTGTTAAAGCGACTTTAAATAAGTTAAATAAAAAAATTTACAAATTTCGCAGATATAATCTACTTGCTAACTTAACGAGCTAACTAAACCCACAGGTTATTGGATTCCAGTAACTTTACAAATGTACTCATCTAATCTATCTAAATCCAGTCTTTCTTTTACTTTACTTCTATTCCAACAATATAGTTCAAATATACATTTCTACTACAGCTTTAGTTACTATAAGAAACTATGAAATACTCTTTCCTACAATTTTAAATTTCCTCTTCTGCAACCTGTATCCAAAGCTTCCTCCTACTTGTATCCATCTCCTAAAGGGACCGACATCAGTAGATGGAGCTGGTTCGTCAGTTCCAGATATCCGGGTTATAATCATGTGTAGCTGTCCGCTCTGATTCTCTACATATGCTTCCTCTGGCTCTCCTTGGATTCTTCTTTTTTCGATGGCTTTTGCTCTTCCTTCCGAGATCCATAACTGTCGTCTTCTATTCATCGGTCGTGCGCCTTAAATTAGATCTTCTCAAGTCTGGTAATCTGTCTCTTCAATTTCTCCTGATCCTACATTTCCCTCCGACGATCTCTTAAATAAGGCAGGCCAGTATAATCAGCATCCACACCCACTGTGGTCCTGAGACCGGCTCTGAGACGTCCTACGTGAGAAGGAAGTATTTATCATGAGCATTGCCGAGACTCTCACCAACATTTCGATCCTGAAAGAGACCACCAGATGAGAGATGACATGATACCATAATGGAGATGAACTGTAGCGACAGGAAATTCTGGGGATGTAATTAACCAAACCAGCATTTGCCTGGTGACCCGGGAAAACCTCAGCAAAACCCATGGGTCTGGTAGGCCGGCCACGGAAATCAAATCTGAGCGAGCCACAGACGAGACATCCCGTTCGGTAATCAAACAGTAAAAATAAGAGGTAACATAAAGCAAAAGAAAACCGAATATACATACAGAATGTATGTCCTAGTGCGTTAGTGTGTTATTTGCTGGCCCGTACAATATTTTATAGTACATATAAATTCCATTGCATGATAGTTGTTACAGGTACTCTTCCTGAAGTAACACAAATGCCTACTCTAGGTTTATGTAGTAATAGCACATTGATGAAATAACCATGTCAGGCTGTTCCAACTCAGCTACGCTGAATGCGACTATTTATGTGTACACAGCAACAGGAATCAGGCTAACACTGCATGAAGCAATAGCACGAAGACTTGCTCTTTTATCAGTCTTGATTATGTTATTTCTCATAAGTCGTAACTAGGGCCTAGATTTCAATGACTTGGCAACTTAACTCATTTCTCATTTAGACTCGTCCAACTAAAAGATTCGCGTGTAATTTTTTTAAAAGGCAAACCGGTTCTTTAAACGAATAAAGAATGAATTTTCCTGCTACTTTTGACGTTCGCGCTATCTCAACTATTGAAATGTACTTAATTCTTCACAGAGCACAAGCTAGTGTTTGAGGAGATACTTGTATTTCATCATGTTGAAATTAAAAACAATTATTTTCCGCAAAATTAAAAATTAAATAGAGCTGGAAAACTCAGTGGCAAGTATTCTAAGTAGTGTAGAAGGTGCAGTGGGCAAACTTGTTTTTGCTAAAATGAAAAATGTGTTGAACAAGAACAGTGGACGTGATACAATCTGCAAGATTGCCTACATACTTTCAGGTAAGAAATACCTGTTCCCTAGGTGACGTGGAGGTGGAAACCGTCAGTATTTATTGATTTATGCATACCTACTCTAGTGTGTTTTATTATTGTTGAAAGAAGCTACAAGTTCGTTTTAGTTGACAACAGTCTTCCAATTTTGAAAATTTACAAAAAGTAATTCAGTATTCAGTGAAACTGTATACGCAAGTAAAATAAGCAAAGAGGTAGCAAATAAAGTTAATTTTAAAGTCATTCTTTAACATTGGTTATACATTTTCAGGCCACAAAATCACATTTTAATATTCTTTAGGCCTCTTGTCGTCAAGGCAGGTCGGTGAATAAGAAGAGAGGAATACTGCAACAGCCTGATCCAGTAAGTGACATTATCAATGTTGACCTCGCTTTTAATATAATCAGAACTTCATATTCTATTCTTCGATTATATAAACGGTCTATTCCCTAACGCAATCTCCCTTGGAATATCCCTTTACCGTGTTAGTTCCTTGTATAGCAGCCTCTTCTTGCATTACTTTTGTGTTTTTCTCTAGGGTTAAAATATTATCTATTTTATGATTAGGCTGTCACAGCTAATATTTTCACAGCAGCAAAGTGAAAGCGAATATTTTCACATGATTTACTGCAAGTGGAGAATATATTACGATGTTTCAATGTGACTGATTGATTCCTACTGGATTGAAGCAGAGCGAATCCGCCTGGATTCCTCATTGGCTGCAGTAGTGTTCGTTGCTGCCGCACTTACATTTACATTCATATTCAACTTTAGCGATCATAAACATCAGAATATCTTCCCCCACATTGTGTAAACCAATTGATAGGAGCTGGTTTCGCTTTACTACTGTTAATGCTATTACTTTCTATCTATATTTCTGCCATATCTTAACAACAATATATTGATTCTCTTTCGACTCATGCCTTATTCAACAATTTCTTTTATCTTACCATAAATTGCACTGGGTAACAAAAAATAATTTTTGAATGTTTCGAACACTTCATGAGGCAATTCCTACTAATTTTGGGTTGATAAAAACAAATATGACAGTGAAGGAGTTTTATTAGCTCTAGTTTCCATGATATACACAGGGTAGAAGTATTACATATTAACGGATTGAGAGAAAAGGATACATTTTAATTACATACGTGCTAATAACAATGAACGTGCATTTGATTTTTTTAAACTGGTAATTACATGCTAAGAGTTCTAAATTGCTGGGAAAATACTTCTCAGATAGTCGTGTCTGAAGGGAATCATGTGGTGGCCTATTGACTTCGTCGTCTTTTAGCTTGCCTCTTGGGATGGAGTAACGCAGAATCCATCTACCAAGACCAGCAGTAATCCGCAATCATTACTTCATTCTAACGGCCCTGATATCTTTGTTTCATAACAGAAATGTCCTGATGGAATCTCTCCCCATGTTCATCACTAACAGCTCCACAACTAGGAGGGAAAAAGTCTAGGTGGGAGTGGAGAAAATGGATCTTAAGGGACATGTTGTATCCAAGGTTACGATATTTTTACAGGAGCATTGTCACCAAATGCTTGTAGTTGTCATCTCTTTTGTTGCCTAAAAATCCATGAACAACACCCTTGAAAGCTTCCCAAGCTTCCTTTTCTTTCCCCTCCAAAATTTGGTCAAATGTAGGATGCTTTACAAGTTCTCTTATTTGTGGTCCGACAAAATGCCTTCCTTAGCTTTTGCATCATTTAATTTCCAAAATTTCTCTCTGGTTGTGTTTTGTTATTTGACAGGTGTGCCAACTCCCAAAAAAAATCTCCAAATTTAAAATCTTCACTCTTAAAAATGAAATGTCACTTTATCTTCAAAACAAGAGCTAACCTATCATTTTATGGTGATTTTTAAATTCAGCAGATGTAAATACATGTAAATTCACTATTTTTAAGCCCGAAACATTTTCATTGTTGCCCAGTATTGTTTGCCTTTTCGCCAGTTATATATCTCAAAGTTTACGAAAATTGCTTGTTGGTCTTTATTTTCTTTAGTTTTTCATGTCATCAGTATAAATGTTGATCACATTTTTATTACTGTTGTTCTTTATTTATACCTCACGTATATCAGCTGGATTTACACTTTTTTCTCTTAAATTATTTTATAAATGTGGTATTGCGTTTTAATTATTTCGTTTTTTGTTTCGCCTTGTTTACGGGTGGTTATGTTCGAATTCCTTTTGATGGATAGAGAAACGCAAAAGATTGGACTTGGAATGCTGTCCGTGGCTTTCAATGCTTTCCTTGCCTTGGAAAGGAGTTGCGAAAGTAACATATATAAACACAAAATTATAAATGGTTTTATTAATTTCGTTTATTTAAGTATTTATTTTAACTAGTCAAGTCCCATGCGTTGTTGGCAGAACAAGAAAGAAAGAAGAAGGAAGGAACGTTCGCTCTTTAAAGAATTTTAAACGCGTGGTCATGGTTAATAGTAGGTTAACACTAAAATATTTTGGCAGCCTTCACAGGCTTTTAGAATGTACTTTAAGAGGCTATTGAGTTATTATTGGGACGACGATAAAGCTGGTATTAGCTCATCACGGCTCTGAGATGAGAAACTGCAGAAGCGGTTCTCACTTTATGTTCCACATGTCGGTAATTGATAGATGCGCCGATGATTATCGTGTGGCACCTTTTTGGAACAGTTTCTTGTATCGTTCCTTTAGCAATTATCCTATCAGGGTAATAACAACGTACTCCGCCCTCCCTAAGTTTATACATCAGCAATAATAACCATGTCGCCAACTGGTTCAATTTCGTCTGTGCAAACATTACACTGCTATCGTACTTACTTCGATCCGATTCGATAACAGAGGAAACTCAAATGACTTCATCTACCCATGACAAGGTTTACATATACAATTATTTATTAAACCTCTTATAAAAAGTGATGCTTATATTCTCAATACGCTGTTCATTATAATTACTCCCTCTAGGCAATATGCATACTAAATATGCAAAGAAAGATGTTCCACATTAAAATTCGATGTCAAAATTTCATTGGGAATAACGTGTTGAGGTTATAGAAAGAGAAAAAGCTTTTGTTTTTGTTTCTTTGTTGGTTGGAAAAATTGTCTGTGTCTGTGAACAGCATAAATTATAAACGAAAAGTTTTTCAAAACAAAACTTACTTCTTCAGTTTAGCATGTTCCAAGGATACTACTCATTACATAGAGCATTTTTCAAAAATGTCTCAAACGATTTTTATTAAAATGTATATGGTTTTAGATATTTTCCTTACAAATTTATACCTTGAATTTTGTGGGTAGAGCTTCTGAAACTTCTTCATTTTGAATGACTTCAGTACATATATCTTGCAATCCCAAGAGAGAGTTATCGTGGTGTGGGGCTAATAGTGCTAGCCTCTGGTTCCTGAAGTCGTGGCCTCAAACCTGGTGCAGGGCGAAGGACTTTTTCGGACGTAAAAATCCCTAGCATGCTTCCTTCGAAGGGAAATATGATCCTTTCGTACATTTAAGGCAGTAAAATAACCTCAAACCTAATAAAAAGGCCTCTGGCAAAATTAAGTAGTATTTCATACCTAATATAACATTGGGAAGGTGATAAGCATAGTGGTAAAGAGGGTCCACAAATAAAAACTCGATATCAGTTCAAGATACAGATAAACTCTTATTACACAAAAAATATAACTCTCATTAGAGCATTTTTATGGGGAGTAAACCATTTCCAAAATATTCATTGTTATTGCTTTCAATTTTCAAATGCTTGGGTATATTTTACTCAAATACGAAAGGAAATTCGCTAACAGCATTTTGCTTGTTTGTTTTTTAAGCTATTGAGTATGCAAAGAGAACGGATTTTCAGGTATCACATAGTGACCCGTTTTTAAATTTCTAGCTATAGATTTTGTTTGTTTTGTTTTGATTTACGTAAAGTAAACAAAAGAGTAAAGTTCGTAAGAATACTTTGTTATATAGAGTATACTGAAGCAGCAATGAAATGTTTTACCTGCAGCAACGAGCTCTTACCACAATGGAAAGAACAAAAAAAAAAAAAAAAAAAAAAAAAACAAAAAAAAGAGCTTTTTTAAGTTTCCAAGTACGTCCTGGACACAGATTCCTGGATATGTAGCACTTGGGGCAGTATAAACGTACATCATGGAATGACTAATACTACGAGTATTTTTGACAGTATATGCCTGTTTGTTGAGCTTTACAGCTTTTCTGTTGATAGGATTTTTGTTATCCCACAGGTTACTTACAAAGCATTCGAGATTTGCGCATTCAATTTTATATTAAAATATAAAATGTATATAAGTAATATAAAACGTATAGAGCCGTTTGGGAGAAACTGAAGAACTGTATAGACCTTTCCCATGTATAAGATAGCTTGGAGTTGAGGAATTTCCTTGGTTATACTTCCTTGGCATGCTTAATAAGTGTGTGACTTATATTATACTTGACATTTGTCTCTTTTTATTACTGAGTTATAAAAAACATTTTCCTTTAAATATGTTTATGTGTTATTTGAGTTTCAAAACTGTGTTTTAACTGTAATATCGACATTGAAACGTTATAAAGTAAGGCCCGAATTTTGATAAAAAGTTATCTTTTTTCTGAGAAGTCATAGACGATGCTTATTGGAAATTAAGTGCATTCTGGAACAAATACGTTAGATATATATGGGTTTTATAGGTCATCAAAATGCATATTTTCCACATTTTGATAATAAAGTCGTTTTTTAACATTTAGATGCACTTTCCGGTCATTTTCTTTCTTTTTCACGAATTTATAGGGCATTTTCATCTGCAGCCCGCATTCGGGAGGCCCGGGTTCGATTCCCGTGGCGGACCTGGCCCTGACCAATGGGCCTTTCGGTTTTTTTTAAAATAATCAGTGATTAAAAGTTCATTTACACATCTTTTGTAAAATAGTAACTTTCTACGTGTGGTAAACATACAATTAACACAGGTCCGCGTCCTAACAATGCTGGTGAATTTATGACGCATCAATTCGAGGAATCGCCGATTATATCATGTAATACGCATGGATTGCGTCAGTCAGGACTTCTGGTGCTAAAAGTGTCGCAGTAAAAAGAGTAGTTTGTAAGGTGTGTAAATTTGTTGTGTTGTGAAATTGAAATGCCGAAACAAGAACAGTCAACTGCGTCCCGTTTGAAACGGTATGTTTCAGTGTTTGGCGGAAACTTATTCTCTACTGATGGAACTGTATTTTTCTGTAAAGTGTGCGAAATTAAAGTCGCTGCAGACAAGCGGTTCACCGTACAACATCATGTTGGGCGGGAATAATTTTTGCGAGCTCTTCAAAATGTGAAAAAAGAATACAGGCGTCTCAGTTACTGTTAAAAGAAACGGCTTCGACGTCAAGTAACAAGTCATCTTCCTTTTATAAAGAATTATGTGAAGTGTTTGTTAGTGCAAATATTTCATTAGGAAAACTAAGCAATTCCAAATTAGAGATTTTTTTAAACGTCACACTGGTCATACAATTCCAGATGAATCAACTTTGCGTAACAGTTATCTACAAAAATGTTATGAAGATCCGTTAAACCGAATTTGTGAATGAGAAAAAATTTATGTATCAATTGATGAGACAACGGATTCAGAGGGGCGTTGTGTTGCCAATGTAATGATAGGTACGATAGAAGCTACTAGTGCCGGACAAATGTTTCTTCTGACCTCAGAGGTTATGGAAGCTGTTAACCACTGTCAGATATGCAAACTGTTCAATAAATCCATGCGTTTATTGTGACTTAGTGGAATTCAGCATGACAACGTGCTGCTCTTCCTAATAGATGCGGCGCCTTACATGGTTTAAGGCGGCAAAATCGATCCAATCAATTTACAGGAAGATGGTGCATGTTACGTGTTTAGCCCATGCTTTTCATCGAATTGCGTAAGAGGTCAAATCAACATTTCGAGAAGTAGAGACACTAATTTCCACAGTAAAGAAAATATTTTGATAGTGCCAAACTCGAACTATGTATTTCAAAGAAAAAGCTCCTAATGTAGCTTTGCCCTTGGCACCACTTTTAACACGCTGGGGTACATGGTTAACTGCATGTATGCACCACTGTGTCAATTTTCAAATAAAGAGAGAAGTGGTGAATAGCTTAGATAGGGTAGATTCTAAGGCTCAGCGCACAGAATCTGCTTTCTGATACTTTAATCCAAGGTAAATTAGCATTCAATTAGATCAAATGTTGAATTTTTAACGGATATCATAACCCGCCTCAAAGAAAGTGGCATAACATTGGATAAGTCCATTGAGTTAATGAGGATTGCAGATGAGAGGATACAAAATGTAAAAAGTGAAATTGGGGACAAAATTAGACAGAAACAAATTTGTGTTGTACAAAAATAAAGGATAGCAAACAGTTTGTCAGATTGCCGATATCTTGTCAGAAGAAAACTTCATAACTCACATTTTTGAACAGCATATATATCATCTGTGGAAGTGGAGAGGAGTTTCTAGAATTATAAAGCAGTTTGAGCTGACAACCACCTTTGCTTTACTTTTGATAACTTGGAGATGACCATGGTGGTGTACCGCAACGCTAAGTAAGGTATGTTTTGGCTAATGGGCACAGTAACTTATTTCTTTCATATTTCATAAAATTGAAAATGACCTGTTGAATTTTGAATTTATTTATTATTTAGTAGCAGTAATTGCATTATTTACTAAGAAAGTTAATTTAAAAATGTGGTTATTCGACCCATATATTCATTATTTGTCTGTTACAGTTATTAATTTATTATTATGAAAGAAATTGTTAACCTTTGTTAGGTCATTTTTCTACATTTTATGTGAATTTTTTATACTGTAAGGCCTTTTATAGCTCATTTTAGTGCCCTAGTTATAAGGAATACAAGAATACTTGTTCTACATACTCCAGCGGGAAACTCCTCTGTAGGCTGGAAGCTGAGTATCTTGTGTCTCGGGCATAGTAGATCAAGGGCTCAAAAATAGAGACTCTCACATCCAACTGTTCCTATTTATTTTATTATTTATATTCGTTTAAGTTCCATTCAGATCAGGTTGTTCCGAATTGGGTCATGCCACCGAGCAGGGGTCGCTCACGCCTACAGCGTGCAATACAATTCGGCATTAGGGTAATCATTCATGGCTGAATGAAGGTTGTATATTGATATTGCCCATTTAATTTTCTTCTCGATTGCGGCGCCTTTTAATATTTCTGATACTAAGAAAGACCAGGCTTTTCTTTAAACAGAAGCTGTTCTTCTGGAAACAGATCTCCCCCACTTGACATGTTCAATATGTTGAGAAACAACAGAACTTTAGACCTCTTACGAAGTGCAAAAACGTGGCTGCCAGTGCAACCCAGTGACGCATGACTTCTGCGTACCCCCGAGTATACTCCCACTAGGTATGTTTAGCTGACTTCTTCCCGCTTCCTCCTATGTTATTAACTACGTAGAAAGCAACGCGTGTAACCCCCTGCTTTATCTACAAATGCTAATTATGTTCTGGTTAATCATTTGTAAGGGCAGACAGAGTATTCTACCTTTCCGTCTCGCAGAATTGTACATCCTTCATGGAGGACCAGGTATGTGCTTTTAACACAATTGTTTCTCATAGTACAAAAGAAATATAGGATTTTTGCGTTAAATGTGTCATTAATAATTCACATGAAAATTGGGGAATTTACTTAGGCAATCTTGCCACTCCCCATGTAGAAAGTTAATTGTCCTTTCTGTTTCCCATTGAAGTTGACTGCTGGTTTAATACGAGCGAGCTGCCTTTACAACAGTTTCTGTAAATCTATTTTCAAAATCGGAACCAATGTGGAAGGGACAGAAATACCACAGAATGTGTATTTATGTCAGCGCCTTAATTCTATTCATCCATTAATTGGTCATTTCAGATGCTGAATGAAGAAAATTACGCTGAGATAAACTGAAGACCACGGGGCTTCATTAACAACAGAAAAAGAGAAAATTCCGGTACAAAAGCTATCCGATAACTCACCCAATTTTAAGCTTCTGGAATATGGGTACCCCAAAAAGTACATCTGAGGATGTTCTTTTGGTTTATATACCTTTTAAATTGCACAGTCCTTTTGACATTGAAACAGGACTAGTGTGTAGCTAATACTAACATTATCTTGTATCATATCATATTGAACGATGTGCACAGTTTTCCAGCACTTCAGGGTAAGAAGCAAAACGGTCGAGGAGCCGGTTACGAAAAGGTGCATTTCGGCTAATTCTGCAGAGGATGACTGACCTGATAGTTTGTGCTAGCAATGAGTCTAATCATTCAGCAGTTCTGCCTACTGCGGTAGGTAAAGGAGTGGTGATCACGGGGTCCAGAGTCAAATCTCTCGATTGAGTGCCTCTGGGTGGTGAGAGAGCTAATGCCAAACGCCCAAACAAGGTCCACATCCGTGTTTCACCCTTATCTAAAGTAAACTAAAATAAAGTAAACTTAAATTAAATTCAAAGCAAAGCCAGAGTCAAGCCAGAGTTAAGTTACAGAATGAAGTTGGTGTGAGGCCAGAGCGAAGCCAGAGCTAGTCCGGAGCGGGGCCGGAACATAGCCAGAGCCAAGTTAGAGTGAATTTAGAGTGAAGTTAGAGTGAGTTTAGAGCGAAGCCAGAGTGGGACCGGAAGGGTTGCCGGAGCCTAGCCAGAGCGAAGCCAAAGCGAAGTCAGAGCCAAGCCAGAATTAAGTTACAGAATGGAGTTGGTGAGAGGCCACAGCGAAGCCAGAACGGGACCGTAGGGGTGGTCGGAGCCTAGCCAGAGTGACGCCAGAGTTAAGTTACAGAATGAAGTTGTTGGTAAAGTGAAAGGAATGCTACAGTAAAGTAATATACCGTTTTTGAAAGACCGCTGATGACCATGGAGTTGAGCGCCCTTAAATATAGATCATCATCATCATCATCATCATCATCATCATCAACAACATCATCATCATCATCATCATCCTTCAGCAGTTCAGTAAACAATTCCAAATATACCGTTCGTTAATCTAAGGCTGTTGTCCTCCGTGATCTAAGTAATATGTTATCCTTTGATCGATGTCACGGATTCAAATCCAGCGGAGGACAATGGAATTTTTCGTTTGTCAAACTCCTTAACATGGATTCCTTCGAAAGAAAAGTAAAGTTGGTGGTTCGGTATCTTCTATTTACGGCAAGCAAAAGCACCTCAATCGCAACAGGGGCTTCTGAGCAAAATTAAGTAGTATTTTTCACCCAATATGGAGTGGAACGCTTAGAACCATAGTGGTTAATAAGGTTCGTAAATAAAATCTAAAAAAGAAAAAAAATCTGACATTAGTTTTAGGTACTATAAGTATATTAAAGTCCTAAATTGCTAAATAAAAGTGAAGAAACCGATAAAAGTTGACGAAACTTCAAAGGTCAAAGTTATTCAGTTCCATGCAGTATATTTGGTTTATAAAAAATATGCACTCGCCTAAAGAATTGGGGTGGCCAACTTTTTAGAGGTGGACTAATTTTTGCTGTAGGAGGAAGAGGAAAATGAAGATTCGCTGTTGTCATCTCTTAGGGAAATAAAAATACTGCCGATGTCTTCTAATTTTCTATGCATTAGCAAAAGGTCTGTCAGTCTCTTTCGGTATCAAACGACATACCCACTTCCTTGCAATTTGTGCAGCAATAACTCAGCTGCTACATTAACCCCTCTCTTGGTTTCACTTTGACCAAATAGCTCTAGGGTTTTAGAACAGGCTTTTATGGGCACAAGAAAACGATGGTGTGGCCCAAAGAAAATCAAGCAGCGCCCAATTTCAACATACTGTCTTTATATTTGCATATTTAAGCCAGCTTGTATTTTCCTGATTGGTGAAGAGAACTGTCTCACTGAACTTCTTTATTTTGCAACATAATAGAACATATTACAGAAATTCTTTAAAGATTTTGCTCGTCTCTTCAGTATGTTAAGGAGCTTTATCTAAGTCTAAGGGCAAATTAGGAAATATTTTTGCTCGAATTTACATTTGAAGTTCTCAAGTTTATTTACTATGGTACACATCTTTAAAAATTGTCGTTATCCTGTAAACCAGAACTTACTTTTCTAAAATACCGTTTGCAATCACTAATATGAATAAACAATTCACTGTTTTAATGTTATAAATTCCATGTTCCCTGTTCTTTTCTATAATGTGCCAAATGCTTTCTTTCATTATTCACTAGCTACTGGTAAGAGGTTACAGTGAAACATCATATCCTCTGTGACTATGAGTAGTTATAAAGTTGGCAGTTTAAGCGACTGCAGCACAACAAGAATACCAGGGACGTTTAGCATCTTGCCTTGGTTCTCCCCTTCATAACCCGGAGACCTTAAGCTGATGGGCAAATAATACGGTGCCCTACCCTCACAATGCGACCACTGCATGGCAGAATGCACATGGGGACGCACCTATCGCTCCCGTTACGTCATATAACGTATTGAGTGCGAGTGAACAACAATTTTATTGTTGTGTAGATTGTTACGTTTCTGTTCCATGATTATAAATGTACAATTTTTATACAGGACTAATTATGTTACGGGGCTATCAATGTCCAGTTTGTTTCGTTCTTATACATATAAATAAATGTTTTATGTTATTGGTTGCTACAGCGTTTTCCACAAAGTCTGGAAAGGATTATACTATCACAAAGCATTCTAATGTACGATACATATGTCTTAAATTGATAACAGGCTTCTCCAGGGAAGGCGATTTGGAACAAGAAGTTTCGATTTACCATCCATATAGAGAAGCAGTGTAAAGACTTGTGGGTAGATTTAGGCAAACGATATCCAGCTGGATAGAAAGCGAAGAGTAAAAGGGGAAAAAAAGTTTCTACTGAAGAGAAACTAAATGAAATTAGAGAACTCTCTTGGAACATCCAAAATATGGCTTCCACAAGCATGTACCAAACTCTTAAGATTGAATCCATACAAGAACATGTGGTACAGGAATTGCGCAGCTTGAAGATCAGTGTCTGATAAATTTAAGTAATTGTAAGTAGTATAGAATTGAGAGAATCAGCACAGTGTAGATAAGATGTTGAACTCTCCTCTGTGTTAATATATGAGTGATGTAGAATGCTCATTGATTTAGAACTCTCCTATATGAAAATCGAGTTGTAAAAGAAGGGGAGTGTTGGCGTAGTGCCGTTCTCCCCTGTGCAGTGAGATGTTTTTGAGGGTTGGGATGATGATGATGATGATGATGATGATGATGATGATTGTGTGTGTGTGTGTGATGTGTAATGTGTGATGGGTGGGATGGGTAACGGGGGGGGGGGGGGGGGTTCCGGGGATGTTTGAATTAAATGTGAATTCTTTTCGATGTGTGTGTGTGCTTGAACTCTCATGTATGAATATCGAGTCTAGGGTTTGATATCTATTACGTTCAGTGCTTCGATGTCTGTGCTTGAACTCTCATGTATGAATATCGAGTGTAGGGTTTGATATCTATTACGTTTAGTGTATGATATATGATGTAGTATCGTTAATCTTTAGATAAAAGAATATCGAGAGAATGATTAGGTATGTTTACTGGGAGAGATTTATGAAAATAAATGTAATAAGACATTCTGGTAAGGGGTGTTCCCTATGCAGAATCTCTCCTTGAGCTATTGTATCCAAGAGCGATGTAAAGGTTAAGAAAAGGTTAAATTCCATTCCCACATCGAGGTACGAGAAAATATAAATCTATTCCACATTGAAGTATAAGGGTGATGACGTGTTGTCATTCCTCAAGATTTGTGCATATGTGAGTAAATTCGAATTAACAGGTCTCACCCTGTCCCGCCAGCTCGGGAACGAACGTGTCCTCACTTCACACAAACCCTCCGTCCGTTAAGTACAATCGACGATAGGATGGGGAGGGGGGAGACAGGTATGATCACGTTTCATCACCCATCTGCTCACTCGGGAACGAATGCATTCTCACTTCACATCGCAACGTCAAGATGAGTGGAACAACAACACCTATCATTGAAAGTGATACCAGATTCTGGGAGAATCTACGCAATTTCGAAGATTTGCAAAAGCATTGGGTTGAGCACCACGATGAAACGTGTGATGGAAAGATGCATCAAGTGATTTGCAGGAATCCTTCGCATCATGATTCGATCACATCTTATGCTCAATGCGGAAAGAATTGTAAAGTGTACCTCGGGTAAGTAGAATTATAATTGTGTGTTAACGTGAAAGTGTTGTTACGTGTTAGATAACTAATGATAAATATGTTTATTTCAGTAAAGCCCAAAGTGAAGATGTGGCATGCCAGTCCGAACAGGATCAAGGTGAAGATGTGTGCGGTCCGTACAATGATCGTCCGTTTAAGGATATCGGTACATCGAAACCCGAGGAGGAAGTCATAGAAAAGTGAGTATAAAATAATAAGAGTTTTACGTTAACAAGTGTATTAAATATTCACGATGTTGAGACATAGTTCGTGTATGTCCGCAGATCCAGTAAGAAAGGAGACAAGAAAAAGAAGAAGACGAACTGCAAACCGAGAATCGTCAAAGCCAAGAAGACGTTCGATCAAGACAGTTTCATCATAATGATGTTCGAACCCTTCACACCCTTCGCAGAAGAAGTAGAGGAGGAAGTTGCGAGTGATGGTAAATAGTGTGTGCATGAACGATAACGACATCTCCATCAGCATTGACTTTCGTGTGAACATAGGATTATACAATGAACTCCCATCACTTTACATTAAAGACACACATGACGATACGTTTGTGTATATTACAAAAGAGGATTGGGAGGTAATAATGTCAAATTTGTGTGTTTTGGATACGTATCTGAAAGATGGTAAGCATCCATGTGCACCGTACAGTGAAAATATAATATATGCATTTAATATAATGTTATGCATGAATAAGATGCAAGAAATAACGTTTGTGAATACATGTTTAAATGTGGGCAGTATAAATCTGAATAGTACTGCATTCAATGGACTTAAAAGACTAATTCCATATATTGAAAGAAATTTATATCAGTTGTATGATATTCATAAATCATTATGTTCATATGATGCAAAAAGCAGGAGTGCAAGGAAGAGGATATTGGAGATGTATGTTAAAGTCAATAAAAAGATAATTTGAATTTGTAATGTTTTATTTATTACACCTATATGATAGATTGTACAACATGAGTTACTGGTTAATAAGTGAATAATTTATCATGAATAATTAAACAGAATAATGAAGTTTGTGCAGGAAAATTTGACGATGCTTGAACTTCCAATCTGACATTCACTGCCCCCGTCACAGTATCCTCAGGTTGATGAGAGCAATCGATGACGAATAGCAGTGCATATTTCAGAAAGTCGTTCCTTTTCAAAAGAGGGTAATTCTCCTTTCCATAGTAGGATGATTGAAATTTGGAATATTGATCATACAGAGATGCAAATTTCGAATTGGCGAAATCCAAATTCATATCGTGATAGGGGTAAGATTCACTGTTGAGATAAAGTTTCAGATTGGTGATATTACAATTATCAAATAGAGAAGCATCCCTAGCGAGATGATTCAATCTATCCACTTGTGCACCGACTATGACGAAACGTGGTTTTTCAAGTTTAGTCGTGGTTGCAATGTTCCATGTGAACGCTTTAGTTTGAGGTACAGCAGGTTGAGTGTGAAGGTCCAAGGTTCGAAATGCGACGTGTAGAGGTTTATCCGATTTGACGAGTTTAAGTTTATCAACTCGTTCAGAGTCTGAAAGTCGAAGTACAGGCATCCTCCATTCGAGTCTAGTTAGTTGTATGGTTGTAGGATCGTTTCCAATGATACAATTATTAGAATCCTTAGATCTAATGAGAATAAGTTCAAACTTGCTATTAAGTATGACCTCCTTGTGATCGTCGGCGAAACCCAGCAACATCGAAAGAGGAACGATAGCATTGAAGATACCATTCGATGTATTCACGATGTCTACCACACCTCCTGGATAGATCCATCCAGCATTAAGTAAACGATTCGATTCCAGTTCATTCAGTGCGGCATAGTTACGCATCGTTGATGAAATGCCCGGATTCCTAGTTCTATCAATAGTCGTTCCATTCATATCCAGACGAATCTCATCGAATAGGAATGGCATAGCATTGTTACTCAATTTCGATGTGGCAACGGTGCCGTCGGGTTTAGTGAGAGTCCCCTCAATGTAGAGATAACTTCTACTAGGAAGCGTGTACAAATCTTCAGCTTGACATGGAATTCTAATTTCATCGTTCACATCGAGAGCTGACGTATTGCACGGTAGGAATACGTGTTCTTCCTCCTTACTGATCTTATCATCAAAGGTCGGAATCCCGGTCACGTCCAACACATCCATCATAGAACCTTGAAGCCTAAGTTAGCGAGAAATTGTCGATTAGACGATGTGATTAGCTTGCGGGTCGATGATCGAGTAGAGATCAATCTCGAGAGATGTTTTTTAATATAGCATCGTCTCTTAAAACTTATACCCATTACGACGTATGTGCAATCGTACAGTGATGGTTTCGTTCCTGAAATCCAACTTATCGCCGTTCTGGTCTACCACTCTAATGTCGAGATGATCAATGAGATTCGTATCGATGATTGGTAAATATATAGGACTTGATGGTTCCTGCGAAATATGATAACCTGGAGGTACCGATGGGAAAAATTCATACAGAGAATGACCACTTTTACCATTGATGAAAGATCCCGTTGCAAGACTACACTCGATACGTATGATGCTGACTTTGAATATGTTAACCAAATCATTAGACTCGGTCAGCACGTTTGCCGGTACCCTCTGTTTAGAGGTGAAACCGAGAAGTGAAGCAATAGATCTCTCACGACTAAAGTCGATAATATAGGGAGATTGAATTTCTGATTTCATGGTGTTATTATTAGCACGTAGAATAAAGTCGTCACCGATGTCGAGAGCATCCTTGATCAATCTGGCGATATCATCCAATTCATAAGTACCCGGTGGAATTACTATACGTTCGACTTTTCCATCGCGAACGTAATGGAATAGATTATTACTCTCGTCCACATTCGGAATTGAGTAAAAAGTCTCAAAATTAAATAGAGCTATCTCGTAATGTCCGTTAGGATCCAGATGTAATGGTGGATTTAGAAATGTAGAGAAGCTGGTATCACTACCACTCACGGTGATCGTGTAACTCATCGAGGAGAAACTGAAGGCACAAGTGACCGCAAATCACAGAATCGAATTCTTGAAATCTCGTCGTATTATATAGGAGCTTGACACCTGAAAGGTACGTTTCTATCTCTTCCGGAGGTCTCAGATCGCCGAAACTGTCAAAGTAGTAGGCAACGTCACCATCCTTACGTACAGCAACCCAATGTGTACCAGGGTTATTTGATGTATCCAGATTCACTACTATTCTCTCATAGTATCGAGGATGTGGAGGTAGTTTATCGATCATGTAGACACCTCTAAAATGTGGAATGCGTAGACGTCGTGCATACGAATCGATCTCGTTAGCACTCAGGGCTTTTTCCGGGATAAATATAGGCCTCGCCCCGAGCGAAGATATAATCCTCTACCCTTACGACGTCTCTTACGGCGAAGACCTTTGCCCTGAGCCAAAGATTCCATGCGCTCGTTGTGACGTGTTAATTCCGCAAGTTGTTTTGCATCCGAACGTTTCTTATTGACAGCCGTAGCAATCTGAGCAGCACCTCCAGCTAGACCACCTGCTGCACCTAGAGCTGCTAAAAGTGGTAGCAAAGGTAAGAAACCACCTCTCTTGTTGCGACGTTTACGCATGCCAGCGCCCGCTGCCAATTTACCCTTCATAAGTGTAGTCACAAGTCGAGCTGCAAGTCGTTCGCCCAAAGAAGCGTCGGCAGACTTTACACGTCTCCAAGCTTTCTCTACCAACACCTTATCGGCTAGACGACGAGATTCTGTATCAGTACTCTCTGCGTAAGCCCGATCGTGATCGAGACACGCTGAATCTAACCCGTTCACCGGTAAGTCACCTCTCTGCAAGCGTTTATGTAGTTTCGTTCCGGGACCGCAGAAACGATAACCCGGTAAATGTGCCTCAAATGGTAATGAATTAATCAAGGAATTAAGAATTCCCGAACCTTTGCGTGCACGTGTAGAGCGCATGTCTCACTATGAAATAAAAAAGGCAAAACGTGCGCTTTATAAGTATACGATTCCTATGACGATTGGCTAAATCCAGTAAAGACATAGATTGCCCTTATCACGAACGAAATAAAAGACAAAACTTATGCTTTATAAGTATTAGTCGCGATATGGAGATAGTAAAGCAAAAGTGTACGCTACCCATACAGGTGTTAGATTTCGAGGATGACATTCGCAAAGGACGACACGGTACGTTGTTTCCGAGTAACGTTAGAGCGCTCATACTTGGCAGTTCAAATGCTGGAAAAACGAACGTTTTACTCAACCTGCTTATTCACGAGAATGGTCTGAGATTCGAAAACCTCTACATATACTCGAAATCGTTGCAACAACCTAAATATCGATATTTACTCAGGTTACTGAAAACTATACCCGATATAGGTGTATTTACGTTCGATGATGGTGATAAAGTAATTCAAACGTCGGATGCTAGAGAAAATTCGATATTCGTATTTGATGATGTGATAAATGAAAAACAGGGTAAGATAGCTTCATATTACAGTATGGGTAGACATCGTAATGTCGATGCTATATATTTAGCACAATCATATGCTAAAGTACCTAAACATTTAATTAGAGATAATGCAAATATGATTATATTCTTTAGACAGGATAATCCCAATTTAAAACATATATACGAAGATTATGTAAATACCGATATGTCCTATGATGAATTTAAGAATATGTGTAAACATATATGGGAGAGTGATGAACGATCCTTTGTTGTTATAGTACCAGAATATCCACTGAACGAGGGACGCTACCGTCACGGTTTTGATCGCTTTATCAGAATGAATAAATAGAATAATCCATCACTTAAGCAATGAGTATCGACAGGTTCGGATCCCGAAGAATCATACCCTCTAGGGGTGTGTTCAATCGATATATCATAACTAGAGATGGATCGGGAAACTATCGATTCAAGGGAAAGCGGTTGTGCAATATTCACGACCCTGAAGAAGGTGACGATGCATCGACTAAACGTTATGTGGATACGCATACGGCTGACGTCGAGAATCGAATGCAGATCTTCAGCGAGCAGACCTCGTATCAGCGTATGGGCGAGTTTGAAGCTATGCTTAGGGATCACATACAAAAATCGCTCGACATCCAATACAACAATTTAATGGAATACTTAAGTAAATATGCATTTAAACGTGATTCCGAAAATAATGTCATTATAGATGGTATAAGAATGAAAACGCTGTTGGACCCCCTTCACGAACACGACGTTCCTAATAAAAAATATGTAGATGATAGGATTCCAATTCACGACTCTAATGAAACTCTATCATTTCGAATGAAGAGATTGAAGGATTTAGCCGACCCGATAGATGATAGTGATGCAGTCACCATGAGTTATGTTAATCATTTCTTTATACAGAAACATAATGAATTGCAAACGGGTTTAACCGAGACTATAACAAACATTGTCGATACTATTACACAGAAACAGAATGAATTACAAAGTCAGTTAACTAGAACAATCACCTCCGCTAGCGAGACTATTACTACAGCTGTAGAAAAAGAAGTGAAAGAACTAACCGCACGACAAACGGAACTTGATAATAAACTAATCACTATAAATAATGATATTCATACTATGAAAACACGAATGAGAAATGTTGTAAACACTATGTTACAACAATTGAAAGCACAACTCATAATTTCATTGCAAACACGTCCGTTTCGAGGTCCCTCTTTAAGGTATACGTTAACATCGGGACTCGAATACTATAAAGTTCCTGGAAATGGAAGTGTACTCTCGTGTTCCATCGTATCATCGGTACATCCGCATGCTGTAAATGATACATTGTTTGCAATAAACGGAAGATTAGTTGAAAGATATCCTGTAAGAGTTGAAACTGGCGATATTCTATCGTTTACAGCGCCAGTCGGACGTGCTAAAGATGGTCATATATTAAGTATAGAACTGATAGTTTCATATAAATTAGCAGTAGCTGATTAATTATACATTCATTTCGATATGGATGCTGAAGCTATAAGACTTAAGGAATCCATTGCCCGTCACAGTAGGGCAATAAGAGAAAAGTTACGTTCTCTCAAAGGAATGAAATTCGAAACGCAACGAGTCATGTCTGAAGTTCTTCAACCTGTAACCGAACCATTGAAAGTAATAGCGAAAGCACACCAAGACAACAACGACGACGAAACTACAGATGATGCTAACGGATCTGATCTCGTGTCAAAGTATCTACACAAGGTTCGAACTGCTAGTTCGAGTGACATGGACAATACTTACGGCATACGTTACGAGGATAATGAGTATAAATTGGGTAACAAGACAGTTGTGTTTAAATCTGATGGTGTTCAGATAGGAACAGAAACGTATGAACCTACAGCAGGCTTATATGAATTATTATTTAAACGTTTACCTCGCAAGACATCGTACACAGATGATGATTTAGACGTGTATTCGCAAATCTTACAGAATACTCAAGTTTACAGACACGGTTATTCAAGAGATTGACGTTTAAGAGCAAATCGAGGGTTCAAGTATCGTCATATCATTCGTGACCTTGTTAGTAATCGAACTGGATTTGGTTTACGTTGGAAAGAACATGTACCGCAGAGAAAATTAGATTACGTCTACTGGAACGATCCGAATGAAATAATAAACAGATTAAGATTATTAGTTGCGTCGAGGGATGCAGGTAATTTGAATCACTCACCCGAGATAGAAGAAATTATTACAGAACTTAAAACATCAAAAATTATAGCATGATAAAACGTCGCATTGCAACCGAGTTACATGCACCAGCTAGAAGACGATTTTTACGTCGTAAGATCATAAGCAAAGGAATGAACGATTTAGTACAAATAGATCTTATGGACATGTCTAATTATGCAAGAGACAATAGGAATTATAAGTATATTCTTCTTGCATGCAATTTTTATTCCAAGATGGCTTATGCACGACCATTACGTGATAAAAGTGGTATTAACGTTTCGACTGCTATGGAGGAGATATTGAATGAAATGGAATCGTTTCCGAAGAATGTTCAATCTGATAAAGGAAGGGAGTTTTACAATAAACATTTCCGCGAACTAATGAATCGTAATAATATTAATCATTACAGTACATTCACACACGTTAAGGCTGCTGCAGTGGAACGTTTAATAAGAACGATCAAACTGATTTTGCATAAGGAATTTATTGTTCAAGGCTCATATCAATGGATAAACATACTACCTAGAATTATTCATACCTACAATAATACTTACCATCGAACGATTCGTATGAAGCCTGTAGAAGTTCGTGATAATTCTCTCCTGCTCAGCGTCTACAAATATGATAGAAGTCTGCGTGAGAAGCGAAGATCTAGGCTTCATCGTGTTGGTGACTACGTGAGGATTTCTAAGCATAAAGGTGTTATGGAGAAAGGTTATCTACCAAATTGGAGTGTTGAAGTCTTTAGGATACGTACAGTGCAAAGGACACATCCATTGACCTATCTCATCGAGGATCTGGAGGGTAAACTGATTGAAGGAGCATTCTACGGTTATGAATTACAGAAAACTCAATATCCAGACACGTATTTAGTTGAAAGGATCATCAGACGTCGTGGTGATAGGATTCTGGTGAAATGGTTAGGATTTCCTACCCGTGAATGGATTAATGAGGTGGACATTGTATAAATAAAAAAACACACAACTCAATAAAGAAATATAATTTTAATGATATATTGTGTTTGATTTTTTTTGTTCACATTGATTCCTGACATCTTCTGTAACTGCTAATTCACATCTCCTTAACTTAAACATGATAATAACATTTTTATACTTTTTTAAAAATCTTCTGTAACTGCTAATTCACATCTCCTTAACTTAAACATGATAATAACATTTTTATACTTTAAAAAAAAATCATACATGATTATAGTTGAATTAACATTTAATTGTAGAGATTTTAACATAACGTACATGCTAGTTCACATTGAGTATATATAAATTCACCTACCCTTAACGTAAACATGATAATTACAATTTGAAGTAATTAGTAATATACGTTAAACAAACATCATACATGATTATAGCTGAAATAAGAGCCTTTGTACATGCTAGTTCACATTGATATATATAAATCTCCCCTCACCCCTTAACGGAGACATGATAATAACATTTTGATATAATTAGTAAATATATTTTAATAAAAAATCATACATGATTATAGTTGAATTAACATTTCATTGATTTCTGCTATCTAACATTTCAAAACGACATGAATAGGAAAAAATATTCCTTCACCCCTAACATAAACATAAAAAAAGCAACACGTTATCTTTCAAATGAAGTAAATATGTTATTATCATGTAATTAGTAACACACTTTACAAATATACTTGAAACTCAATTATTTCGTTTTTTGAAATACAGTAATATGTTATTATCATGTGCCTAGTAATACCTTTTAACTCAGTTGTAACACACTTTACAATTATACTTGAAACTCAATTATTTTATTTTTTGAAATACAGTAATATGTTATTATCGTGGCCTAGTAATACCTTTTAACTCAGTTGAATCTATGCTTTATTGAGAAAAGAAAAAGAAATTTACACTTGACATTTTTCTATAGCATAATGTCCCCATGCTAATGTTGAAAATGAATTATTGGGAATGTATCGTTTTGTATCGATACCACTTAAAGCTATCTTATTAGATTCAATAGTATGAACATCATGTTTATAACTTCTGAAACATGTCTGCATGCTTCGATGTATAGTGTCAGGATGTGTAATACATGAGAGATATTGTTCAAAGGTTATGAATCTCATCGAATCTTTTGTTACACCTTTTGATTTTTTAATCACTTCAGTATCATATCGATAACTATATAATTTCGATTTCAACCCTACATATTCAGTCATCACTCTACCGGCTAGCTCATCCTTGAATAATCCTGAAATTTTCTTATTTGCTAACGGAATACCATACACATTATCCATTGGATAATTCGATGTATCGAATAAATGTATATTGGTTTTAATAAATTCATATATATCGCAGCTAGATTCAAAGAGAAAAGCATCCGTGTCCGTATAGATTAAAGTTACATCTTTCAATTTTTTCTTCAGAATTTCATAATAAAAATCATACATTTTATGTTTGGATAGATCCAGGATTGCTTGTCCTATGTATATTGGCTTATTCATCAATATTTCATCTCTGACCAATTCTATACCTATTAAATTTTCATCAAAAATCACGTACCTTATACATGTCTGTCGAGCTAACAATTTACGCGCTCGTTTCCAGCTGGTAGCTAAATGAAATGAATTATAACGTTTTACATTCTCTATAAATTTTCCATAAACACAATTATTCATTAACTTCCATAGATTTTGACCAAATTTCGTCTTATCTTCAATACGTTTACGAACGTTGAGTTCAATGTAAGGATTTATCCAGTTAGATTGTTTGTAACCTATTACTCTATGTATACGCGATGGAATCAAACCAAGTTTAACACATTGTTGAAAATTGAGATAATGTAATACGTATTTATTTTTATCATTCAATGTTGTTAGCAATTTTGTATACTTATCACCTGGCGCGATTTCATTCAAAGGGCATAATGGCAAATCATTTTGTATATCATGAAGTTCCTGTGGATATTTAAAGTCTACTTCCAACACATATCCCACGTCAGAATCACTTGTAATAGACATAAAATCTATTGATTTAATTTCAGCATCAGTTAGCCACCTTATATCAGTGTATGGTAAGCTATTATTTTCCATTGTATAACTATATAGAGAATTGCAGTCAACGTACATTAAATAATTAGTTGGTTGAGTGTTATCATAGCTAGTCATGTATCTGTTATTCGCCTTTGCATACCGTTTGGACACAGTGCAAATTCCACCTCGTATTCCTTTTTCGAAGAAATCTAGCATAGTCTTATCTGTTAATAATGAAATCTGTACACCAGTCGTTCTTAATATTGCATCATAGGCTAACCCGGGAAGTGTGTAATACTGACACGGGTCGAGTCCGTACAAACCGATACTTAATTCACGGAAGCGTTCAAACACGTCCGTTAGTATTAATGTATCGCACTTAAGATATATATTTAAATATTCACCCAGATTTTTAACATTGAATTCATTCCATACCGTTCTAGCATGACTATAATCCTCATCGCTTACATGATCAAACTGATGTTTGGATGGTAGACTATTCTCGTATAATTTTTCTATAGAATCCACATACGTGTACGGGAAGACACCTTTACGTTTCATCAGTTGTCTATGCAAAGGATTCGTGTACATATTATTGGTATAATGAAAATCATCTGCTTCTAACATATCCGAAAGGTTACTAAGTTTTGAATCCAAAAAACGATAGCTATCCAGAAATCTTAGATATATACTCATTCCATTCGAATTTGTATATCTTTTGCTAAAGGATAAGTAATTTTCAGAAGTTTGTGCAATACAGTTGATAGGTTCCGTATCGTAACCTAGTTTCTTTACTATGAAATGAGCATCGTATTTTGACAAGCAATGAAAGAATATTGGTATGAATCCTGGCATTTTCCTATTTAAATTGCAGTGCTTATGAGCTGGGCCAACGTAACTTCCAGTCAAATGACAATGATCACGAACCTTTATACACGAGTTAAGAAATTCACGTTTGCATATGTGACATCGTGTTGCATTTTGATATTCTAGCTCATCCACATCTCTCATACTTATTTCAATTTTATTAGCATATATATTAATGACCTGATTTGCAATTAACGTTAATTCTTTAAGAAAATTTTCAATTGCATATGGACCTTCAAATGATTTGAAACGTGTTAAATTTTTATCATAACTACAGACCAAATGTAATGCAATTGCATACGCTTCATGTTTATGAATGCTACGTGTCCAGCTTTTACTCGATACATCTTGACACGAATCTACCTTACGTAAGATACATTCTATGTCTGCATAAACCACGAATGGAACTTTTAGACATTTCGAATATGCGTTAAATTCAACGAGATCAGTTTTACCAGCCTCGGGCATTCTGATAATTTGATTCATCATACACCTCTTTTTATGGCTATTTAAACGTGATTCTGATGTGAAATACAAGTTACAATTGTTACATAACCATTTTCGCCCATTATGTTTAGTTAGCTGCTTTCCTAGCAAACGTGACAAGTCTGTTATCAGACAATAATGTCTTTTATACATTAAAAGATTAACATGATGTGATTTTATCTCTCTTGGTTGATATAAGAGAATAATCGATTTATTTTCAACACCGTATATCGTTATTGAAATATTTGAATTTTGATTCTCGAATTTTTCTACATCTTTCAATGATACGGGGAATGTTATATTCTCAAAGTTAAATTCGTTACGAAAATCATATCTTTTATAGGAGGTGGGTCGATTCTTGTTACGTTCTACTGGGTATTTGGATGCTAACAGACAGTATGCAAAGCAATATTTATCAGTATTACGAATGTTAATAACAGCTCTCTTCGATTTTATAAAGTCGGGTAATTCAGTATACATCCCTGCATTCAATGAATCGTATTGTGTCACATATATTGTTAATTTCTCAATACTGTATAAAGCTTTTGAACTGGTACGCGATTCAAAATTATCCATATGATCTAGTATAGGTTGTACAATCTTCTCTTCATACCATATAGATTTATCTGTAGATTGCAATATCACCTCAAGTTTACTGTTAAAGTTAAATGTATGAATATTATCGCTCTCTTGTGATATTATGACATATTGACAGGATAAACAGGATCCTATCTTAAGACCTGATTTATACATGTTTAAGCCCTTATCAATTTCATTCAAAATTAAAGGTTTGCATTCTGCTAAGAATATAACGGGGTCAAGTATATTAACACAGTTGTGAATTTCGTAGGTGGTTAATCGTTTTTTGAAAGCAGACTCACTGTGAATACATCGTAATCGTTCAGCCTGGGTCACGTTCGAACAGGTTTCATCTTGCTGAATCGAGGGTTGTCCAGTGGCAGTATCGGAGCATCTTGTCGTCGTTTCTGAAAAAAAGCAATTACAACATTCGATTAACTTTACATACGGGAACATTGATTTACGTGTATGTAAGGTGGTAACAGAAATAACATACATGTTAATAACTTTTACATGTATGAATCTCAATTTTACGTAAACTCTATACTTTACGTAGAACGTAACATGCATGTAACTTTTACATATGAAAATAGTTACATAATGATTATGTATTTTACAATTATTGCTATCATCACGTAACTACAATATTCAGATAGTATGTAACTGTTTTACGTAATGCTCTCTCCCTTACATAAATGATAAAAACACACAACGTAAACCATATAGATGTAAAATACCGTAACTGAACTACGATATTCACATGTACGTTTTACACATATAAATTAACGTTCTTTTTTCACCTACAACGTTACTTTTACGTGTAACAAACAAACGTAACTAACATGCATGTGAAATAACGTAACTGAACTACGATATTCACATGTACGTAATTATTACACATGAAAATTAACCCTACAACGTTCACTCTCAATTACTAATACTACATGACGTGCGATAATTAACACTTTAAGTTCTAATACAACATGTACGTACATGCAAGTAACTACATTCAATTACTAATACTACATGACGTGCGATAATTAACACTTTAAGTTCTAATACAACATGTACGATTTCACATTTACATGCAAGTAACTACATTATCACTTTTTTTTATGAAATTTTATTCAATAATTGTACTCACCTTTTGACGACATTACGGGCTGCTTAAAAAAGACAATTTATGTCGTTTGAAACCACTTTCTAGTGTTTCCTCGCCATGGTATTGGAGTATGCAGTCACCACGATTTAGTAGATCTTTCTGCGCTGCGGTCATATGTTTGAATCTCTCCGGGAGGAAGACTTGGAAATCTGATGTTTCGACGACGACCCGTTCACCATATCTGGTCTTCACGGTTTTGACGGATCGAATGATGTGTTGAACGGACTGATCTAATTCACGTAGTTTCTTTGTGGGAAGATGTGTTCCACCTTCAGCTAGTTGATTTAGCTGTAGCATCTCATGATCTGAAACATACATATAAGCACACACGAATCAGTATTACTTCAACATTCTTCGTAAACAGAGATAAAAAATGAATTACAATATACAACTTTTCTATCTTACCTGTAGGATCCATATTTCCAGAGAATCGACTGCCTCCTCACTCATCCGTGCCGCGGTATTTATTAACAGTTGCTCCGCCCCCCCCCCCTCCGTCCGGGAGAGGTGTTACTGTCTACATATTACGCTATATGTTTAAAGTAGTTGTGACTACGTTATAAGTAAGAAGGTAATACTAGTAACTTTATTATCATAGTTTAAACTTTATATAGATTCATCATTTTTTATACCCCCTCCAACCGTATCTCTCCTTCCCAAACACCATGTTGCGTGCGCACACTAACTGTGATTCGTTCCCTACATCTTGGAGGGGGGGATATAATTACACATTTCTTTACACACACATACTTGTACAAAATATATTTTTCTGAACATTTGATTTTTTTACATTTGGTATACTAACACATTCGTAGTATTGTTTCATCATTCATACAAATATATAGATTCATTCGTTTAATTTTAAAATATATTCTTTTTTTTCCTAACGTTATTTGACAAAATTAGACTTCGCTACAGCAATAGGAATGTTTTGATCACCCCTGTCACCAGTCTGGAGAGATTAACTCTTTTTTTCTCTGACCCACATACCAAAAGGGATGACGTTCAGTGGAGTATTCGTAATACTGAGGGGAGATTTTCTAGACAATTTTTTTATATGGAGGGTGATATCTTGCCATGAATAGTTAGGATATCTACACTATAGATCCCTAGTTGCGTATATATATTATCGTATTGATTGATCAGTTTTGTATTACTCATATATACTTAAAGATGAGATACTTTTCTCTCGTTATCTTAATCATTTTTAAATAGATGGTTAGTGCTTTTATTTTATTTTCGATGTTATGTTCCACTTTTATCATGCTTAGAGGGAATATTCTTTTTAGGTTATCGTGCTTAGAGGGAGCGTTCCTTTATCATGAAAACCCTTTCAAACAGATTTACATTTGCATTCTTATACTTTTCTCTCAATTTTTTTTATCATTCTTAAAGAGATGACTAGTGCTTTTATTTTATATACACTTGCTATGTACCACTTTTATCATGCTTAGAGGGGACATTTCTTTGTCATGCGACCCTCTCACATAGATTTACATTTCCATTCTTATACTTCATCAATGTGGAATAGATTTATATTTTCTCGTACCTCGATGTGGGAATGGAATTTAACCTTTTCTTAACCTTTACATCGCTCTTGGATACAATAGCTCAAGGAGAGATTCTGCATAGGGAACACCCCTTACCAGAATGTCTTATTACATTTATTTTCATAAATCTCTCCCAGTAAACATACCTAATCATTCTCTCGATATTCTTTTATCTAAAGATTAACGATACTACATCATATATCATACACTAAACGTAATAGATATCAAACCCTACACTCGATATTCATACATGAGAGTTCAAGCACAGACATCGAAGCACTGAACGTAATAGATATCAAACCCTAGACTCGATATTCATACATGAGAGTTCAAGCACAGTCATCGAAGAATTACTATCAATACATTTAATTCAAACATCCCCGGAACCCCCGTTACCCACCCCGCCCCATCACAATATCGAACCCTAGACTTCGATATTCATACATGAGAGTTCAAGCACACACACACATCGAAATGAATTCACATTTAATTCAAACATCCCCGGAACCCCCCCCCCCCGTTACCCATCCCACCCATCACACATTACACATCACACACACACACACACACACAATCATCATCATCATCATCATCCCAACCCTCAAAAACATCTCACTGCACAGGGGAGAACGGCACTACGCCAACACTCCCCTTCTTTTACAACTCGATTTTCATATAGGAGAGTTCTAAATCAATGAGCATTCTACATCACTCATATATTAACACAGAGGAGAGTTCAACATCTTATCTACACTGTGCTGATTCTCTCAATTCTATACTACTATTGTATTTTACGAAATTCATTGATGAAGCAATTGACCCACTTTAAACATTCTTCACTGAAGAAATATTATTACATACGCATTATGTTCCATCGCCAAGGAATAGTTTATGGCGAGGAAAGCCAATTTTGCACATGAATTACCCTTGCATGACGCGAAAATTGGTGTGTGGTGTGTAGTAAGTACATAAAGATGAACAGGCCACGCAGTTTTTGAACAAACGATAAACACAGAGATATCACTTTTTGAATTGCTGAAAGTCTTTGAATATCAGTCTGGAGTTTTCCAATAAGTATCGCTGATGAATCTTCAATTTAATTAAGAAAATTTTGAAGATGGGGATTGTAACCTTCGTGATCCTCTGACTTAACTGTACCTATTCTATTTTATTATTTTTGTATGAACTATAAATACAAAACATATGCAAAAAATATCCCCGCATATGAAGAACTGAAACAAAATACTAAGCCAGAAATTCATTCAATTTCGTATATAGAACTCTGGAGTGTGAATTAAAAACTTTTGGTCAGAAGAAGACGTATTTTCCATTCCTCTTATGATAAGGTATGTAGTTATAATGTTAATTGTATCCAGAAATGCAGAACGCTGGCGAGAATATGAAACATCTTTCAGTGGTAGATCGAGCCGAGGTGGCCGGTGCGCATGGCGCCGAGTGGAAAAGAGAAAAAAGCACTGTAGAATGAAATGTACAGAGTGCTGTACTAAGGTGTTAGGTATGGTTAGGATTGAAGTAATAGAAGACGTGTTAGTAGCTAATGTTAACAGAATGAGTTCGGAGATGGAACCAATAAATTACTGAACAAAAAATAATTCAGAACCACACATAGATACAACAATTGTTTTCATTTTTGAACAAATTACAAAGTGTATTACTCAAGGTTTATTTACGGTATTTACTCTTAAAGTTTCCAAGCGAAATGGTGATATGTCAGAACTTCCACATTATACAGTAAAACCTGTCTAAAACGGAGTCCTTAGGGTCGGAATCAGGAAAAACGGAAAATAAATTTCGGAGCGGAGCTATTTCCAATATAAAATTATACTGTAAACCGGAAAACTGCCTAATGTGGAAATGGAAATATTTTTCAGGAACCGTTTGCATAAATAACCTGATTAAAACGGATTACTTTATGTGTAATGGCCTACAATCCAGGTATTTTTAAACATGCAATTATTTTGAGGTGACTGTGCTTGCACCGATGTTCCATGAACCATAAAGTCATAAACTGTAATCCTTTGAGGGAAAGGGAAAAACTAAACCATTAGCTTTCTGAGCTCTCTTCCAACACACATGGTAAGGTTATAACTGTTTTGCAGTGCGTTCATTCTCAGTTTCATTCTCACAAGTGATCAAGTACGCATGGAAGAAAAACTGTGAACTTCGGTGACTTTTAAAAACATAGTTCGTATGTACACAAATTCTGTGAAATGATTTCTAAACATAAGACATTATCACTGGAGAAAAATATTAAGGTTATTGGAAAACATGAAAAGAACAAACATCCAGCTGTAAAATTAACTGTGTTATTTAAAGTAAGAAAAACTCAGATTTATGAGACTTTGAAAAAATAAAAATTAAGGACGAGTGGTTAAAGGGAACAGCAGGGCATGTTAAAACATTACAAAATATACAGAGAATCACGAGCTAAATCGTGCTGTGTTCAAGTGGTTTATTTGCGCGCGCTTAAGGAATTTCCAATTCTGTACCAATGTTTCAGACCCAAGCTTTAGAGGCTGCAAGAAAATTAGGCAAAGACAATTTCAGAACTTCCAGTGGGTGCCTCGAGAGTTTCAAACATCGCCGTAACATTGTTTTGAATGTGGTAAAGCAAATGGTGTTGATATGCAGACGTTTGCAGGTTCGGAAGGGAAAATTGAAAATAGAGAAACTACGCGATAAACTACAATTAATATATGTAAGCTAAAAATATAGTAAATAGTACATTGAACAAAGTTTTAAATATTTTACTATATGCAGATGACGTGGTTTTAATACAAGAAACGGAGGATAAATTACAATATGCACTACAATCAAGTATGCCAACAGTATGATCTTAAAATATCGAGGGAAAATCTAAGATAATGGCCTTTTGGGGAAAACAACATATAAGATCAAAAATAATTTTAGACAACAAACCCACTAGAACAACTAAAAGAGTTCAGCTATTTAGGATATATCTTAATTATATGATGAAAACAGACAGAAATGTGAGCAAAAAGCTTGCAACATTTCCAAATGAATTGTGGAACAGTGCATAGAATATTGAGAAATAAAACAAGAAGAGATACAAGATTAAAGTTGTACAAAACAATGGCAGTCCCTGCACTACTTTATGGAAGTGAGGCAATGGGTACCCACGAAGAAAATGAAAAGCCAAATTCAAAGAGCAGAGACGAACTTTTTAAGGAAAACAAAGGATGCACAAGGTTGGATAGAATAAGGAATGAAGACATAAGAAAAGAACACAACATAGACTCGATAAGTAGGCAAAATTGAAAAATATCAAAAGGAATGGATGCAGCATATACAAAGAATGTCGGAAACAAGACTACCTAAGATTGCATTCCAACATCAGCCACAAGAAAAGAGAGATGTTGGTAGACCTAAAAGAGATGGAAGGAGCAATTATTGTGAGACGGAACGGGCACTCTGCCCATGCCGTGAAGTGAAGAAGAAGAAGAAGAAGAAGAAGAGAAGAAGAGAAGAAGAAGAAGAAGAAGAAGAAGAAGAAGAGAAGAAGAAGGAAGAAGAAAGAAGAAGAAGAAGAAGAAGAAGGAAGAAGAAGAAGAAGAAGAAGAAGAAGGAAGAAGTAGAAGAAGAAGAAGAAGAAGAAGAAGAAGAAGAAGAAGAAGAAGAAGAAGAAAAGAAGAAGAAGAAGAAAAGAAGAAAGAAGAAAAGAAGAAGAAGAGAAGAAGAAAGAAAAGAAGAAGAAGAAGAAGAAGAAGAAGAAGAAGAAGAAGAAGAGAAGAAGAAGAAGAAGAAGAAGAAGAAGAAGAGAAGAAGAAGAAGAAGAAGAAGAAGAAGAATGAGAGAAGAAGAAGAAGAAGAAGAAAGAAGAAGAAGAAGAAGAGAAGAAGAAGAAGAAGAAGAAGAAGAAGAAGAGAAGAAGAAGAAGAAGAAGAGAAGAAGAAGAAGAAAAGAAGAAGAAGAAGAAGAAGAAGAAGAAGAGAAGAAGATAGTACACATCAGCCCTATTATTGTTTACACTTCATTTTCTATATTATTCCTTCAATGTAAACCTGTGCAACTATTTCGTAATTTCTTTGTATTCAAACAGAACCCTCTGTATGTGTAAATGAAAAATAAATGCCGGATGGATCGCGTTCAGTTTTAGAGAGGTTTTTCCATACCTGTATACTATTGGGTGTAAAGTAATGATATATCAGCAACGAAAAACATTGCACTCTAATCATTATCTAATATTTTAACGGTACATCTATCTTGATGCTACTAGCGAGGAGAACATTGCAGTGGTAGACATTTAATTTACTAATCCTTCCATTAAACAGTAGCATCGACCGCTGATACCCCTTTAAATAGCCTGCTGTGAGCCATTTATCTCGTCTGTGTGGACCATAGAGGCTGTTAATGTTTTACAGCTCACGTAACGAGGTAGAGAGCCCTCAATCAATGTATCGCGCATTTGTAAAGCACGAGCTGGCACGCGTATCTTCACACAGCTGTGAACTAAAGCAAAAATGTGACTGCGTCAAACGCGTTCCAAAACTTGCGGGACAGATTAACTGAGAGAATGCTGAGAATCCGCTGTCGATTTATTGTATGTAACTTCAAGTCACCATGTCAGTAGAAAGAGCAAGAAAGTGTTGTTCAGATGCTCACACATCTTATGGACATCTCTGAGTAGAACTTGTGCACTGGTTGAATTAATAATTAATAAATCTACAGATCTGTTTTTATCAATTACGGGATTTCAGATCGTGTCTAAATGTCCTAATCTTATTAAGGGAGGACAGTCAGTGCAGGTGTGCCGTCAGTTCACACCGCTGAACATGTTCACCGAACACGAGTTCAGCGCGTGACGTATTGCACCGTCTTAAGACGTTAGTTGTGTTATTCACAACAAATATGCTTTCTGTATTTCTCACATTTTTGCATTCCGCAGGCCTTAAATAATTTATTCTTCCCCTGCAGCAGCTAAAACGGCTAACCACTATGAAAACATTCATTTAACTCAAACTGAGCATTCTAATGAGCTAAATAATTTTCCTGCAGAACTGATGTAGTACTGTATGTTTTTATGTAGAACTCATAGCTTTCATGAATCTCCATAGGATCTGTGTTTTGCTATTAACGGTTCTAAAAGGATATTTTAAAGCAATGGTTGGAAATAACCCAATAAAGGATATTAGAACAAAATGGAAAAATAGATCTAAACGAAAATGAAAAACATCTTATGCAGTTATCAGCAGCAAATAAACTAAAAATCACGAATACATCTTTGTAGACATCTGATATTCATAAAGGTACATTTCTGCGCAGAGGAACTTCCCAAAAGTCCGAAGAACCTGGCCTCCTTCTACCCCGGGAGCGATGGATAACTCCGGGGCTCTTTCCATAGGGCAATATCTGGTTTCCTAAAAAATCCCCACCCCCCCCATCGACAACAACGTCAAGACGGGATGGAAGTGGATACGCCACTCACGCACGTCAAACGCCGCAGGGAAGACTATCGAAAACCTCGGTGGGGCCGCCTGGTATCTAGCACAACTTCTACTAGCTCTGCAGCCTAGTACCTGGGACTTACGAGGCAACCCTCTACCCCCACCGGGTGGCCGTAGCCTGGCCGGAGGTACCCGATTTCCTACGGGTGTCAGGAACACACTGCCTCCTCGAGTCCAACCCAATCCGAACAACTCTCCGACGGGAGGGGCTCGGCAGTTCGGCCCGAGGTTCCTCTAGTAACGTCAGATTCATAAAGATACATGGACCACAGGAGTATGAAAGTATAATACACTGTATTCTAATCAATAAGAAAGTCCGTCAATACAAGATGGAAGAGTAGACGAGGCCAATCCTAACTAGTAATTTCCAAGGTTAGTTGATTTGGAGAATGGAAGAAAATAAGAAATAAACAAATGATCCCAAGAGATATACAAAATACATATCCGACAAGAAGAGAGTATTAAAAATTTCTATCAGACTTGACTGAAAAAATATATGAAAAAACTAAAAGACATGCCTCATGACTATACTATTAACCATGTTTGAGAAAGACTGAAAGCCAGTCCTGATGGCATCAGAAGTCCTGCGAAAAAGGAAGAATAAATATACAGAAAGAGGCCTAAAACTAAAGTAAAGAAATATCTAAAATAATAATACAGAAAAGCAAGCCTATCTTAAGTATCTTCAAAGTAAATCAATAGATCACCTCGTATATAAACAAAAATCAGTTATTGTTATGAAAACGATAAGAAAATAATGTAAGTCCTGAAGATTTCAGGCGGGCCTTATTGACCTTTTCATGGGCCGTTTTAATTTGTGAATGTGGCGTGGTTGCAATTGTATGTATAATAATAGTTTATGGATGTAGTTTACATAAATCTTGTTTCAAATTTTTATTGTCAGTATATTCAAAAAGGTTCAGGTGGGAACTATACTTCCCATGGCTCATATGAAAGTAAGTAACATGCAAGGGAGAAGTCTTAGGTTATATCAGACATTTACAGAATTCACCTCTGCTATTCTGCATGCAGAATAGAACTACAAGAAAGTAAAAATATACATTTTGGTAAAATCTAAACTGAGCTCCTCCACATTCTCTCCTGTAGTTTTTCCATTAGTTATTTCCCATGTAACTTTCTAAAGAAAGGCTCTACACATATTGGGACATTGCATATGTAGCGCTTTCTTTTATCATATACCTCTATATTTTGAAGTATTACAACTGAACCAAGACACTAAAAGCACTTATGTATTTCATATCAATTACTTTGTGAAACGAGCAGGCACAACCACGCCCCCTTCGAGGTTCTGTCATGTTCTTTTGCTCTATGACTTCATAGAAGTTACCGGAGGATTCACTAAATTTTTCCTGGTTTTGTTGAACCCTCCCCTAGATGCCAGCATAGACTGGAGGTGGTCAGCAGGCTTCCCGCAGCCCTTCTAACATAATAAACAAGTGAGAAGCATACTTCCCACGGCCTTAGAAAGGGTCAAGGCTTCGCGGGTGATCAGCCATGATCCTGAAGAAGGCCATGGAGTACACAATGGCCGAAAGCTCCACCGCCATAAACTTGATACGGCTGTTCACCCGCGAAGCCTTGGTTAATAAGAGAATAAATAGAGAACACTGAGATAAATATGTAGCAGATTAAGAATATGATTTTCATAGACATTATACAAAAGCATACAAAGTTCTTAAACACAAAACTAATAGAAGGAAGAACAATACCTATGAGTACCACTTCCCCAATATGACGAATCTTACATACCTCTGACAATTACTGCAGATGAAATCACGAGAAAAGCGGAGAGATACTTTAAAAATCCCTATACGAGTTTAAGAACGGAAATAGAAACGATAGTTCAAATCACAGTGGAATGCGCTTACTTAACGGGTTATAAAATGTACGTAGAAATTCTATATTGGGTAATTAATACTTATAAAATAGCTGAAGCAACACACTAAAGAACATTTTAAATGGTTTTTGCAAAGGACGATTACTGTGGACTGTGTTTTCACAATAATGCAACCGATAGAAAAACGCAAAGAATGTAATCTATCCATGTACGCAGCGTTTATAGATTCCATTATTTATAGATTTATAGATAAGAGTTTGATGGTGTAAAATAAGGAATAGGCTTTTGCAAATATAAGAAGAAATATATTTTCTAATACAATCTAATTAGATCAATACAAAACCTATATGCAGTATCAAATGTTAGAATTAATTTTAAGGATAAGATCAGCAAAACTGAAGTTTTAATAAATCGAAGAATGAACAATGATGTCATAATAAAATGGCAAGAGCTAATTGGTTTTTATGGAACTTTTAATTTAGTGATGCTGATTTTTGGAGGCATTGACTGTATCAGGGAATTTTCTACAGTAAGATTTATACGAGCTAAACAAGAAAACCTCTGCACATGATTTAAATGTATCTACTCCCCCCCCCCCCCCCCAAAAGTCACTTAGAGAAATATTTCCCTTGAGAGCATAATCGAATCAAATGCAACGTGTTGATTAAGTAGATGTTTATAATCAACTATGAAATATGCTATTTCAAGTAATACATTCAAGAGAAGATGCAAAAGCTGAATTATATACATGGCAAAATCAAATGAAGACTATTAAACAAAACTATGTAAGATACCATACTAAAATTGTATAAAGTCTTTGCAGTACTTCTGTGCTGTATAGATCTAAATGTTGGGCGCTAACAAAAATGAAAAAAGAAAAAGTAAAGAAAAAAAAAGGAAACAAATAGATACTGCAGAGATGAATTTCGTAAAAAACAGTGGTGGGCTAAAAAGCAATAGATAAAAAGAAAAATAAATACGACCGAAAAGAATAAAATATATTTAGTTTGAATGAACCAATAAAATAATATAAAATAAATTACTTCCAGCACGTATAAATACGAACGAACTAACACAGATACTGAAATATAGACCAACCTGAAAAAGATCTCGAGGACCACCAATGAAGATTGCAAGATGAATTCAAAATTTGGGGAAGAACAGAAAAATAGGTCTAAACCATGAAGATGATGGTGATGCCTATTTTTAAGGTTGATGCAATTCTGCGAAATAAAGGTTATCCACAGACAATTTAAGATATTTATGTTATTTCTCAAAAAATAATACTAGTCGTGTGAATTGGTGCTTGCATTCTATAGTTCAGGTTTGTAAATAAGTATACGAGATGATTTTTGAGAGGTGAGTAGTATATAACTTATTCTTATAAGTATCTAGAGGAACGTGTTGTCTAGATTAGTCAAACAATGACCACTTATACGAGCATGGGTAGCGTTTTGAAGTTGTGCGGTATCATATAATTTTCGCTCAGTCCTTCAAGATAAATTTGTGCTATGGTTGATTAAGCTGCATCGTAGGATTGAAAATTTAGTAAAGGTAGGTAACTCTTAAAGTATTTAATTGCTATATAAATAATTAGATTTTTTTAAATTGTAACGTGATATTTTCGACTTCATCCAGTTCTTCACGGTCACTGAATAAGCTAATTGAGTTTTCCCTGGGATTTCGTAGCTCTCAACGTCATTTGACTGCTGTGAACTAGTTCCACTTTTCACTATCACTTGGCTTTGCTCTACATTGATTTTATTTTCTTCGCGTTGATATAACCTGACAAAATACGACCGACGTAGCCTCTTCTTTAACACTGCTTTTCGCTGGGGAGTTGAATACAAGGCGTACGGTAATAGCACTCATTGCAGTCATCACAATTCGCTCCAACAACAATGCCTCTCGCCACACCAAAAGTGCACCCGCTAACCCCCTTATGACTCGCTCTGCGAGATTCACTTGACCAGACCCACAGACTTGCTTCAATTTACTCTTGAACACATAATCTTACGAGATAATCCCTTATATAGCTGTAGGAACTTCCCAAGACGATCGAGATGTCGTCTCTAGTTCTTTGATGATAGGGCTTATCGTGTTTACGCTACTCTCTGTTTCATATAACCTTGCCCCGCTGACATGTATCACTCCGCGTGCAATTACCTTCCCCCTCATCCTAATTAACTAATGGTTTCGCGCCATAGGCGGTGCCTTCCAGTCATAATGAAATCTGCAGTAAACGTCATTATAATTGCTAGGAAGATAGATAAAATCATACAAATAAGAATATGAAGTCATTAAAAAATAATGAAGTTTATAATGAAATTGAGCAAGTTGAAACTGATTGAATGAGCAATGAAGCTGAAACAAGTTTATAATGGAAGGCCTTCGGCCTTTTCCACTGGGATTTTTTAAACCAGCACATATACCTTGCAAAAATGTTTGTCTTTCAGTCTTAAAAGTTGTGTCACGCTATACTTGTGTGCCCTTCATACACCCAAGTCTCGTCAAGGTAGTATATTTTGCGACTTATATCTCGGTACAGTCTGATTGTCCTTAAATAACGTCTTCGCTACACAGCAATATCGCCCCTGGAGTGGTAAGTTTTCCTGTTGTCTCAGATTCATGTCGCGATGTTCCTACGCATCTAACACACCTGTAAGTTCAGAGCATAGCTGTTCGACTACTCTCACTGACAAAGACGGATTCTTCTCTGTGAGTGCATTAAACGCATGCACTACAATTCTTTTTTCGCCGCCTTGTAAAGGTTTTCCCTTGCGATGCTTCAGCGAAGACCTGCCAGTATACATATAAGTACACACGCAATAAACGATCAATAAAATAATTTAGCTCTCGCATTCGGCATAGCACACCGTCGAATGGCGATATATGACTAATCCAGTTCAAAACAAGGTCAGTGATAAAAGTCATATAAAAAGTATGTCATCACTACCGCTAAATCACGTGCTATCGTGCCATGTGCTTGAGAGCAAAGGAACTTCCTCTTTACTTCGTTTAAGAATTAACATGCATTTCAGATAAATCAACTCTGTTGCGTAATATATTTCATTAAAACAGTTACGAAAATATAAATTTGCCAATTCCCTTCCAACATATAAAGATATATCACCACGTTAAATAACGAACTAATTTTTACCGCACAACAGTCTGCACCACAGCAGTAGCCAATGAGATGCAATAAGGTCATGTGACCGTTAAAGAGATACGGGGCAAGCTTATGTGAAACAAGGATTAGGCGAGCTCACTGCTTATTTTGTTCACTGGCCCCGATCTCCTATAACTCTTGTCTTATGACCGCTGCATCACTATATATGTCTACCCATCACAGGAAGGCAAGGCAGAGGAATGTGTAACTAATCACCTTTGCTGTGTTTATACTCGCCTTCCGGATATGATAAGGAAGCTAGGTTCACAGTGTTGTCACATAACTTACATGATACCTATCACAACAGTTACTGAAACGAGCACTAGATCTGGTAGCATGGGTGACTCATAGTACTCTCATACACTAATTTCGTAGAAAACACATCCATTACCAGAGCACATGAACAGTTCAAGCTCCTCTCCCCTTCATTCCCCGCTTACCTTCTTGTGGTGGGTAGACAGTATATGCATTTTGCCAACTCATATTGTATAACCGTGCATTATTCTGACCTTATGGCTTAAACAGTGCAAATTTCTATACAAGAGGTTGAAAATAGAGTAGCTCTTTCAGAGTTATTTTGTGGTTTATACTTTTTTGTTCTGTAGTTTAATTATAAATGCGGTATTTAGAACAAAATATTCATCTGTAGGCCAGCGTTAAAAATAGGGACTGAATGTAGGCGTATCTTATCATTTGTGTCTGTTTCTAGAAACCAAATAAGCCCGGTTTTATTTATGATTTTCTTTTGTAAGTTAACAAACACATTTTAACTATGAAACAGAAAAAATGTGCAGTAACCAGGAAGTTATAACTATTCTGTAGAATTTGTATCTATGTAACAAAAATGAAAAAGCACATAATAAATTTTTATTAAAATAACTTTACTGTTTTAAAAGAAAACCAGCAAATTCTGTTTTTTTCTATCGTAATAAATCTTCTTCTGTGGCTTGGATATCTCGCCAGCACCAAGGGGCAGCAATGGAATGAAGACATATACCACTACACCAGCGCCACAGAGCATTGAACGAGCCATCACTTACACTTGTAGCGTTGTGAATGTCACTTCGAAATACATACTTAAACATTTTACGTCTCTTTCCTGACAAGGCAATTTTCATAATTCTTCGCTCTTAGCGAGCGCTGCTATACGTAGTTCCTTCAAGGGAGCAGCTGATACTAGCGGAATAGTCTCACATTCGTCATTCCGAGAATGACGAATCCAGTGGTACCGTATGGAATGATAATCTTTTTTTATCTTGATCCCAAGTAGATTCTTTGACTTACTCTTGCTGAATACCAAGCAGATGCCGCTCAAGTTAGCATTTTTCAAATTCAGCCGAAAAACGTTACTTCGTGTTTTGTAACACATTAATATTTTAGAGCATTTATAAGCTTCAACTGCACAAAAATAGCCGAACTAATTTGATAAATGATCCAGGAAGAAGATATATGCACTATAAGTGATCATGTGAGTGATTTACCAACTTCTGTAATTTTGAAGTTATTTAGAAGTGTTGCACGTAAGTTTGGTATAAGAAACGCAAATTATATGCAACACTTCATACCGATTTCGACCGAAATGGCAGACACCAAGTAATAGCTTTATGTGCCTTGGTTAATTATATTAATTTATTTAAAATGACATCGTTTCTTCCCAATAAGAGCTTCTCTATAAATAGCGACAAAGAAGCCTGAATATCACAATGCAAAGGTCACTCAGCTGCATTAACAAGAAATCATCACAAACTGGTATTTGTGAATGGTGAACACTGTTTTTGTATGATATTTGTTCTATACTTTTTACACATATTGCATTTTGCTATAGTTTCCTGAGAATTTTAGTTAACCATTAAATGTTTCCAAAAACAGCAAAGCTATAAGGAAAGACTAAACGTTTAGGGATAAACCGCCACATCAGGAAACGCCAGGTATTTCAGCTAGTTTTTAAAATTTTATGCTGGTAATTTGAAGATACTTAACAACAGAAAGTTCTACCACGAAGTTTAAGCTTAAGAATAAAACCACATATTTACCTTTCATGTATGCTGAATAAATATTTTCTGTTTTTAAATTGTATTTTGACAAGCCAGCATAATCGTTTAATATAGTCACTATTTTTAATATATTTGTGAAATCAGGGTTACTATTTTTAAGTATCGCTCTTAAGGAACAATTTCAAATTTAAAAAATGGCATCTATAAAATATGCAAAATAAGTTAAGGTGTAGCATTTAAAGGCCTGTTCATCATCCGTTTCAACCCTGTATTACAACCTTCAAAATTATTGAATAGAGAGACAGTTATTATGTGTTTCAAATGGGAAGGTGTTTGTCCTTGAGCACTGCTAGGCGAGCAACCAATGGGAGTCCTGCGGTGTTGTTGTATTGCATTCCGGCTAAGTGGTGTGTGAGGTGTATGAAATAGTATTCGCGCTAAGACAAAAATTCAGATTTTGCCGAAACTGATCCATGTGGAAGGTAGAGAGTAATGTACCTAACATAACCATGAACACCCCATACTTTTAGCTCAAATAGTTTTTCTAATACAAACAAATAAAGCACTATTACCTGTATTATAACAATAAATCACGACGTAAGCACTGTATGAATATCATTATTGGTTGGCATGCGTGCGTGTACGTATATTTGTAATTACTCAGAACTGAAACGTAAATGTTTGACATGACGTGATAAAAGAATTACTTTGAATAATCCAATTCGAGCGAGAGAAACAATAAATTCCCTGCTGCCCTGGCAGAACGTGTCTGGCCACATTATATCTTTGTTTATGAATGGTTTGTAATCTCTATTTACTCTAGAGAGTTCAAAGTGGTTGGTGTGTATGTATGTGCATACACTTTTCATTACTCAGAACTGAAATTTAAACTACTGCATGACGTGATATAAGAATTACTGTGAATAAATCAAGGTGCTAAATTTGAGAAAGAGCAAACACTTCATTTCCTGTTAGCCTGTGAAATGCTGTATACATATGTTTATGAATGAATGCTGGATAAGAAGTGTTTATTTACTCTGGAGACTTCAGATCGATATCATTCAGTTGTTCTTTACACAACAGTAGAGTAAGAGTTAAATAGTGTAATGGCTTCTTGCGGTGGATTTAGTGGCCAGTCAAAAAGACAATTATTGCGAAGTCAGGCTCGAAGTATTGTTTTTAAGGTGCACACGTTCTTCAATAAATTGGGCAATGAGCAATATAGAAATCAGCTCGATTTCAAAAATGCTCAACGGCTTACAGCTGAAGCGTGTGGTGTAGGTAAAACAAGTGTGTCCCGCATTTGGATTAGAAAAGCAGGTAATTCATAAACTATAATTATAGTTATAGTATTTAAAAATATACATAATTGGCGAAAATGCTTTTTCCAATTTTGATTTTGGCAATTGCATCGTTGTGAAAGTTTGTAAAATATAATTCGCTTATAAGTTTCCAGCTAAAGCTGGAGTCAAGACTTGTTCGCTATGTGACAGCTTAACATTTTTTTTCTCTTTATATGAATACAAAACAGGAACAAGAAGAAGAGGAGGAAGAAGAATTAGAATAAAATTCTACAGCTATTTTTGATTGAGAAGAGCATGAAGTATCTGAAAATTCAAACCAGTAAACAAACAACATCTTGGAATTCATAAGTCACATACAATTTTATGTGTCTTAAAGTTTGTGATTTAATGAGGTTCACATCATTGGTTGTCTAAATATCTCTTACACTTACCAATCATTCAAAACTAATTCAGATTTAAAAGAACTTCGCTAGCTATTTCCAGTACATTCATTAAAATGTTATGTTAATAAAAATCGTTAGTTTTTTATTGTAGAAAATCAGAATTATACACGTAAAGCCGTTTTGGATGGGATGATTTTCTTGAAAATCTTGTAAGTTTGGTATTTCATCGATTTTTAGTTTTGACAAGCAGATCTCCTTCTGAAAGCTTTGGTTTTGGGTAGGGGGCCTCAAAATATTTATTTCTGCTTAAATCTCGGTATACTACTCCTGTGTGTTCGCGATTCTGAATAGTGCCTCGATGTAGGTATGTGCGTTAATACACATCTCATATTCGATATTGCTAATTGATGAGTGAACGAGTGAGTGAGTGGGTGAGTGAGTGAGTTAGTGAGTGAGTGAGTGAGTGAGTGAGTGAGTGAGTGAGTGAGTGAGTGAGTGAGTGAGTGAGTGAGTGAGTGAGATTGTGCTTTCCTAATATATTACAACAAATTTGATTTGGCTTCACTTGGCCTTGTAACGTTATGTACATTTTAATTTAAAGCAATTTCTCTACCTCAGAGATAAAAATGATGAGATGGAATCATTTCATTCTTTCTTCCAAAGTGAATAGAGGAAGTTATGTATTCTAACCAGAAACACAAATATGAGGTTTCTCGGAAAATATATTAAGTTCCCTCAAAAACAAATTTATAAAAGGTTTGTGTTTGCACGTGTGTGTTTGGATGGAATGCAGTATCTTCTACTTATTTCAGATAAACGATGGAAAAAAAATTAAAAGTTAATTAAAAGGAAGGTCACCAAGCGAGGTGACGCCACGGTAACATATGTCACTCGCACTCTGGAAGTCGTGGGTTCCAACTGTGTTGACACGTACTCTGGTTTGGGTTTCTTCGTGGTTTCCATGCTGGGGTGCATACTTTCATACCACGAAGTTGTTTCCACCATTTCCCTTCAGTCCATTTCCTTATCTTACAGAGGTACTTTTAGGATCATGTTGTAGTTCGCTTCTATGTGTCAGAGTAGCGTGACTATCTCACATTCAATATGTCCGGAGTTCGAAACTCAGTCAGGGCAATTAATTAGATAAGATGATTTGAGTGTTTTTTCCCTTATCCTGAAACTTGAATGTCGGGTAACTCTATGGACCAGGGCATATCTAAGCATTATTTCGTTCATCATCCGATATGACCTACGTTGGAGGATGTTAAATAATAACAAAAATGCTTATACTGCAGGCGATGCCGGACAGATGACGTTGATACTTGCGCATTGTAAATGTTCTCGGCGGTGGTCAGCATTATGTGGTCACTGTTCTCATTTATCGTCACCCAACCCCGCAGGGGATCCTGGCGTCATGATGAATAACTACCAATGCTTAGGAACTTCCACCGTCTCTGTGGTCAGTTTGGCTACAATTGTGGCCTCCTGCGGTGCTTCACTTCATGCCTTCCTCAAGAGGATCTTTGCCGCAATAGACGTGGCGTAGGTCACAGTTCGCGAGTTGTCCTGCGTTCTCTACCTTCAACCTTTAAAGGCAAGGTTGGTAAACATTCCATTGCAAGCAAACAGTCCATGTACTCCTAAACCAAGACACTGTTGTCAACAAAGTGGAATATTATGATAGATAATAAAACTAAATTGTGTAGGCCAACGCATATGTAAAATAAGAATTACATGAACAAGGTAATAATAATAATAATAATAATAATAATAATAATAATAATAATAATAATAATAATAATAATAATAATAATAATAATAATAATAATAATAATAATAATAATAATAATAATAATAATAATAATAATAATAATAATAATAATAATAATAATAATAATAATAATAATAATAATAATAATAATAATAATAATAATAATAATAATAATAATAATAATAATAATAATAATAATAATAATAATAATAATAATAATAATAATAATAATAATAATAATAATAATAATAATAATAATAATAATAATAATAATAATAATAATAATAATAATAATAATAATAATAATAATAATAATAATAATAATAATAATAATAATAATAATAATAATAATAATAATAATAATAATAATAATAATAATAATAATAATAATAATAATAATAATAATAATAATAATAATAATAATAATAATAATAATAATAATAATAATAATAATAATAATAATAATAATAATAATAATAATAATAATAATAATAATAATAATAATAATAATAATAATAATAATAATAATAATAATAATAATAATAATAATAATAATAATAATAATAATAATAATAATAATAATAATAATAATAATAATAATAATAATAATAATAATAATAATAATAATAATAATAATAATAATAATAATAATAATAATAATAATAATAATAATAATAATAATAATAATAATAATAATAATAATAATAATAATAATAATAATAATAATAATAATAATAATAATAATAATAATAATAATAAAGCATTTAACTTTTATCTCTATTTTTCAACATAATCTCCAGAAAGGATAATGTATTTGTTTTATCGATAAACCATCTCTGTAGTACGATTTATCATGGTCCTCAAAATAGCTATTTACCGAATCAATGAACTTCTCGTTGCTGTAAAGTCTTCGTCCTCCAATACATTTTTTGAGGTTTGGGAACAGGTGGTAGTCACTGGATGCTAGATCTGGCGAATAGCGAGCATGTTCAAGCAATTCGAAATGAAATTCGCCCATTTTTCCCATTGCAATGCCTGAGCCATGGGCCGGAGCATTGCCATGAAGAAACAAGATTTCTTTCTATGCCAAATGAGATCTTCTTTTCACCTCATCACTCAAGCTTTGCCGTAAGCTTGCATAATAGTCACCAGTGATACTTTTACCCTTTTCCAAGTAATCAATAAAATTAGTCCCATGTGCATCCCAGAAAACACTCGCCATAGCCTTGTCAGCTGACAAAATTGACTTTGCCCTTTTTGGAGTTGGTTCACCCGGCGCAATCCACTGTTTTAACTGTGACATACTTCTGGAGTGTAGTAATGTATCCCAGATTCATCCAACGCAAAGCCGTGTCCAAAATTCGCCGGGATGTTTACGGTAGAGCTTCAAATTCTTAACAGAAACAGTTTTACTGTGCAACTTTTGATCGGGCGTCAACAAATGTGGCACCCATCTTGCACTGACTTTATGAAAGCACAAACATTAAATATTACCTGAATGTTCTTTTGATAGGCTTACAGCCTCTGCTATCTCAAACAATTTTAATCTGCGGTCTTCAAGTACTAAACGATGAATCTCTGGAGTGATGTGTGATCTCTGGAGTTGTGTCTTCCACAGAAGGTCCAGAACGAGACTCATCACTAGTGCTCGTACGTCCCATTTTAAACTCTGCGACTCACCTTTTAATCATTGTATATGAAGGGGCAGAGTCTTTCAATATACTGTCAATTTCCTCCTTGATTTCTTTAGGTGTTAAGCCTTTCAAATGGAAGTATTTAATCACTGATGTTTTTTCCAAACCCTCTATTTTCGTGAAACCTCCGTACTTTTCTATTTTTAAAATGCTGTCATTCAAAGACTAAACAAGGTGCTTGCCTGCAACTATGGATATATGCTAATCTAGAGTTAAACTATGTGATGTTATCCATAAAACTGGCTAAGTGTCCCGTGACTTATTAGCCAACCTTCGTAAATCACGTTTTGATTACTCAGCTCAGGGACAAAGGTGCTACGAGCCCCAGCCGAGGCACTGAAGTTTCCAAATTTTAATCAGCATTGTAAACTTGCCCTAAATACGAAAAGATTACAATAGCGGTAAGCAGCCTAGATTTAGCAAACCGATCTATAACAATTGCCGGTGATTAAAATGTTATTTTTGTAAAAATATCCTGTAATTTAAAAGTAACGTTGAACAGGCGTAAGAATGTGACAATCCAATCGCCTACTACAATCAGCCTTCCAAGTGATCTTTGGGATAAGTAGTTCCCATAGGAACGGGGGACAGTTCCAATATATCCTGGGGAGCTAAAAAATACCCTTGTGGGATCTCTGTCCATGGATGCGATGACGACCTCAAGGGCAACAAGAAGATGAAGAAAATTTTCGAATCGGCGAGGCTGGCGCACGCCTTGCAGCAGATATCCTCCAAATGCTAAGAAAGGAAGTCCTAAATGAAAATCTGCCCCTCCAGAGTGGGAATTGTAACGCCTCCATGTAACAGTGCTAATATAAAAAATACCAAAGTTTGGAAGTGCAGAAATAAGATTTATGAGAAGACCACAAGGGTCATTCAGAAGAAATAGATTTAGAAGCGAAGATATAGAAAAGGAACTAAACTTAAAAGGTACTTTAATACAATAAATTGTTGAATATCAGGAACATATTAATCAAATGCCCTCTGACACACTATCAAAGGAAGTTCTTAGTATTATCCCAAATAAGAGACGATATATGAGATGGACAGATGCACAAACCAATTTAAATAAGCACCATTTGGCACAGTGTGAAATTAAGCCCCAAATCCTTGGAAAGGCAGAAAAAGAAGAAGAACAAATGTTGAATAAATTAGAGCAGTGTTTTTCAATATTTTTCATGTCACGACCCCCTAGTATCAAAAAAATATTTCGCGACCCCCCCCCCCGACCATTTCTTTCATTCTATGTTAAAAGTATATAATCCATACACAAATATTAGGCTTTTGCATTATTAGGATTCGGGAATAAATATTTAATTATGTACGTTAAACATATAATTTTAAATCGAATACGTGGCCAATTGATAACTAATAAATACAAACATATTATTACGGCCTAGGCTCCCAGTGCCATATGTTGGTAACACTCGGAACTAGTACAGGTTCCGAGAAAGGTCCACAAGTTCCCAAGATGATTTTCGTCAGGGAGGTCGGCCGCGGCCACGGCAGTTGAGTGCAAGACCGCGAAGCAAGTGGAATCGGAAGCAAGACCGCAATAAGTGGAAACGTTTCCGAAGTGAAACTACGGTGTTTTATGGACTGGGTTTACACCCAGTGCCTTGGATTTGGAGTTATTGTAAAGTGATTTGTGAGCGTGAGACGCGCGGTCGTGACGTCTGCTGTTTAGTTGTTTGAAAAGCGTGAATCACTTGTTTTACGTTTTACGTATTTATCTGAGTTTTTTGTTATAATTGAAAATGGATAAATTCGTGAAAAGATCATCAGACCATCAACGTCCAGCGGGAGTAGTGGAATAAAGAAAAAACGTCTTTATGACAATTATTTTAAATTTGGGTTACTGTGATTGAGAATAAATCGCATTTTGTCAAGAGAAAGCATGAAGCCATGGAAGTTTGTGCGCCACATAAACACAAAGCATTCTAATGAAAAAAATAAACCCGTGGAATATTTTGAGCAAAAATTAAGAGCTCTTGAATATCAAAAAAACTGCTAGGTATAGGACAAATGTCCAATGTAAATAAGAAAGTGTTGCTCGGTAGCTATCGAGTAGCTTTTCGTGTGGCTTAAGCAGGAAAACCTCAGAGTATTTCTGAAAATTTGATTTTACCAGCGGCTTTAGATATAGCAGAGATTATGTTTGGCAAGCAAGAGATCGGAAAGCTCAAAAGTATATCTCTCTCTGAAAGTACCATCCAACGCAGGACAAGCAAGATGGCGACTGACATTCGTGATTAAGTAATAGAAAAAGTAAAGAAAAGTTCTTTTGTGTCCTTGTAATTTGATGAATTGATGGATATTGCGGGTTGTGCCCAGTTTGTAGCTTTTGTGCGTTTTGAATCCCATGAAATATTAATGGAAGAAATACTATTTTGCAAGCCACTTCCCATGAATACTACAGGTCAGTGCTTGCATGACATGTTCCTTGAAGTTACGCAAGATAGGTATGAATATCGATTGGGCACAAAAATGCATCGCTATTTGTAGTGACGGAGCAAAAACCATGAATGGTGCGAAAGTGGATTTATTGTTAGACTGAAAGAGCAGATGTTAAACGCTTGTTGGATGCATTGCTTTCTCCATCGCCAAGCTCTTGCAGCCAAAACCTTGCCACAAGAGTACAGTCAAGTTCTAAATATTATTATTAACATTGTAAATTCTATTAAAGGAAAAGCGTCGCAGACCCGATTGTTTCGAATCATATGTGAGGATATGGGGACACTCCGCAATTTGCTTTACCATACAGAGGTTAGGTGGTTATCAAAAGCCAAAGTACTGACTGGAACTTCGCGCTGAGCTATTAATATATTTACAGCAAGCCAAGTCACATTAATCTGAATTAATTTCTGACCCGGAAATCCTATTGAAATTGGCTTTTCTTTCTGACTTGTTTAAGCTTTTAAATAACTTGAAAAAAAGTCTTTAGGAGCGGGATGAAAATGTCACTAGAGCAAAAGACAAACTCCACGGTTCTATAAATATTGAATTGTGGTCATCATCTATAAATCAAAACAACTTTGATTGATTTTCCTCGACACAGTCTTTCATTGAAGAAGTCGGAAACGAGATAAACATCAACTCATATATATCTGGTATGAAAATGGTGTTATTGAAGAAAGAACTGTGTCATTACTTCTCAGTGCAAGAGATATCGGATGGCACTGGGCAAAAATGGATCTTAAATCCGTTTTTAAATGCAGCTATAAATGAGGCAAATTTAGCATCTTAGCTCAAAGAGAATCTGCTGGAATTATCTGCCGATGGGATGTTGCACTTGGAATTCAAGTCTGAAAATTTGGATTACTTTTGGTTAAAAAGAAAAACAGAATGCCCAGAATTAACAGCCGAGGCTTTGAAGTGCTTGATTCCATTTTCTACCTCGTACTTGTGCAATTTGGCATTTTCAACAATGGCCAAAAATAAAAAGTATACTAAGAAATCGCTTAAATTTGGAAAACGATTTAATATTTAATATTGCAAAAACGGATCCCGATGGAAGGAATTGATTGAACAAACTCAAGCGCAACCTTCACGTTAAAGTGAATGAGTACTCGAATATTTTATTTTTTTGTTAATGTGTTTGTATAAATAACATACGAGCTTTTGTTAACTTTTTCTTAATATGTCTACCATCTTAAAATTTGTTGATTTTTTTTACTGAGTTATTCTCGACCTCTCGCGACCCTCCTACAAAGGCTTCGCGACCCTCCAGGGGTTCGCGACCTACAGGTTGAAAAACACCGAATTAGAAGATTTCAAAATTATCAATGAATCAGTAACAGCTTTAATATCACAATGTTTAGTTGAATTGATATGTATGTTTGGAAATTATGCATAAAAATAAATACGTGTCAACAAATTATTAAACACTGCTGAAACACATGTTACCCTATGGTTGTTTCAAATAAGCATGTAGCCTAATTAATTATTGACCTTTAGATTTTTGTAGGTATATGAAAATATAGTTCTGAAAGTCTTGGTTTTCAGATTCACAGAAACAGCTTTTTTCCTCTTAGCTTACCTCTAGCGTACTCGTGTATATTCCAGGGGTTCAAAGTTCGAATCTCTTACGGGCCGCTTTACTGGTTCTTTCCATGGCTTGTCCTGGTCTTTAAGACGAATATCTGGTCGTTTTATGAAAACGTTGGGAATTCTGTCTCACTAAGTGTTATTTAAGTGTTGAGTTTCATTTCACCCTTTTTCTTCATGCACCAAGCCCTAAAAATCAAACCACATTTCATTCTCAGAATACTTTTTATCAGCAATCTTAGTTTTATTTTTAATTATACTCTCTTCAGAAACCAATAAGGTAGGTACACAAAACTAGAAGAAAAATTCAAACTTGTAATAACAGCAGTACATTTGATTATCACAATGAAGTCCATGGCCGTATATTAGGAATTCTTGTTTTATTGAGTCAAGATTGTTAATAAATGAGAAACGAATATAGCGTGAAATATTTTAAAGAGGCATTGAAAATACAATTGTTGAACAAGTCTCCGTATTCCGAGGATGAATGTATATTCCATTTTAATAATTGTATATTTCAAATATGACTTAAGTATGCCTACACAAAGATTTTGTCTAAAGTTATTATGACAGTTTTGTATTATTATTATTATTATTATTATTATTATTATTATTATTATTATTATTATTATTATTATTATTATTATTATTATTATTATTATTATTATTATTATTATTATTATTATTATTATTATTATTATTATTATTATTATTATTATTATTATTATTATTATTATTATTATTATTATTATTATTATTATTATTATTATTATTATTATTATTATTATTATTATTATTATTATTATTATTATTATTATTATTATTATTATTATTATTATTATTATTATTATTATTATTATTATTATTATTATTATTATTATTATTATTATTATTATTATTATTATTATTATTATTATTATTATTATTATTATTATTATTATTATTATTATTATTATTATTATTATTATTATTATTATTATTATTATTATTATTATTATTATTATTATTATTATTATTATTATTATTATTATTATTATTATTATTATTATTATTATTATTATTATTATTATTATTATTATTATTATTATTATTATTATTATTATTATTATTATTATTATTATTATTATTATTATTATTATTATTATTATTATCATCATCATCATCATCATCATCATCATCATCATCATTATTATTATTATTATTATTATTATTATTATTATTATTATTATTATTATTATTGTTATCGTTATCGTTATCGTTATCGTTATCGTTATCGTTATCGTTATCGTTATCCTTATGATTATCATTATCATTATCATTATTATTATTATTATTATTATTATTATTATTATTATTATTATTATTATTATTATTATTATTATTATTATTATTATTATTATTATTATTATTATTATTATTATTATTATTATTATTATTATTATTATTATTATTATTATTATTATTATTATTATTATTATTATTATTATTATTATTATTATTATTATTATTATTATTATTATTATTATTATTATTATTATTATTATTATTATTATTATTATTATTATTATTATTATTATTATTATTATTATTATTATTATTATTATTATTATTATTATTATTATTATTGATTTCGAAAATATGAAATAAACGACCATAAAATTTCTAGAGAAAAATAAGTAAAGCTAAAAATTAATTCAGTAGCAAAGATTATGGAAGAAAATGCATTTAATATGCATGTTTTGGCATCAAAATAAACAACAGTGCTAGATTTAAAAAACATTTAACTGCCGAATATGATTAGCAATAAAAATGTAAAATGAATTAACAAAAATAAAGGAGAATAAACAGGTGAGAAAACATAAATTAATCACATGTAACATAAATATATGTTTTCGAATTTTAGTGTTAAAACTACATCAGATTGAAACTTATTTCAAGAGAAATGGATTCTTTGCAAAGTTCAAACAGATATTCCAAATTATAAATTTAAACATCAGATAAGAAATAGACTTGTAAGGTTTATTGTTATATTATACATCTATAATCTCTTGACAATTAAAGTTGTTTGGACATATCAGCTCCAGGAAAGTTTTGGGCTAAATTCCACTGAAAAAGGGAAGAACAGTAGGTCTGATCTTGTATACAGGAAGTAAAGAAGGTGTTGAGAAATAGAATGGACTGAAAGTAAAGAATTGTGAACCTGATTGAAATGAGAGAGAAAATAATTAACTTAATTTGGACACACAAAATTGTGCAAACATTGCTATGTGCATGTTAATTTTCGTACACATACTTTACTAGCTCCTTAGTTCCCTTGTTTACGTGCGTTAGTTCCCTTATGAGTCGCTGCAGTGTTTTGTTTGGGAAACAAATGCCCTGCGAGTACAGCGCCACGACTTGTGTTTTGTTATCAGATATTTTTTCGGGGGAGGTAAATAAATATTGCGTTGGTCAACAATGAGGAGGTATTGGCGCCGCGTTAAGCAAGCAGTTATCGCGAATGGTGAGGAAGTATTACTCAACCAATGCGACGCGCCTCCCACGTCCTACCTGCCAGTCTCTCCTTGCTATATAACGGCCAGCGTCGTCTCCTGAACCAGTCGCTTTCCCGCTCCCGATACGATACGAGCGCGCGCACAGACAAATGCTGTCACGAGTACACAGCTAACTTGCAAACGTGAGTACCATTGCATATTTTGTGAACCAGTGTTGGAATTAGTGCTTCTTGTTCCATTTCTTTATTTATCTGTGTAACTGCATTTCGTCAGATTTAGCGGAAAAAAATGTTAACGAGTGGTGTTAGAAATAAAATATCAATTTCTTTTAATAGGTGTTATCAAATGGTGGAATATATTGGCAAATATTTCTCATAAGGTGATGTTTGTGAATTGAAAATACATTTTAGTGAAAAGCATTAGAAATTTAAAGACATTTTTATTTTAGTGTGTTCTGTTGTACCAGTGGTACTACCAGATAACAAAAATAAAATTGTGTATTTGATAAAAGTGCGTATGGATAAGAATACTAATTTGTAATTTAATTCGTAAATTACGTTTAAAATCCGAACTGTGGTAAAGCAAGCCGTTGGAGAGGGTTAACTGTAAAATATTTACGTTTTTCAGTGCAATATACATTTTCTTAATGAGATGTGGCGACGAAGGAACTTTTAATTTTCAAACAACTTCAATGAAGTAATATCTCATAGTGCTTTTCCAAATGAAAAGACGAGTACTTAGCCTGGTGTTGATTTTTAAGTATAGTTCACTTTTAAATTCGTGGTGTTGAAACTATGATCTAGAAACTTAGGTATCTATTTGTCACTTAAATTTTAATTGATTCAGAAATTATTGAACCATTTAATAAGGAGTCGTACATAAGATTTGCACATTAAATAATTTATTTTCGTCCGAAATCCTGCTTTGATTAATATTCTTTTCAGGGAGCATATCGTGTTCTTGATTAACTTGTCTAAACAGAAACTATGCGTCTTGTTACTCTTTGGCTCCACGATACGACATGGTAAAGCTTTGTCAGGAAAAAAAATGAACATCTAGTGCGAAACTCATAGTTAGCACAAAGTTCATGAACCGTGACATTGGAAGACACACTTTAAAATATCCTTTGATTTACACACGCACGCAAGTCAAAACAAACAACTTGAAATATTTGCAGTTGTGTAAGTACCAAATATTTATTTTAGGTGATTGGAAAATAACAAACTAGGAACAGCAAATTGCATTTTTCGAGTGAGTACTCATTTGTTTCAGCATGATACAGCGACAAAGATGAAGATGCCCAAGTTGTTGATGCACCAGAGTGTCTGAGCTATAGAATGCCACAACTTGGAATGTTTTGTTATATAGGATCCTTATACTAAATTTGGATATGATGCAGTGCACTGCTTCCTAAAATATTGATTTTTTTTTTTAAGTTTTCTTCGTGTATTGCTCTTTAGTTGAAAAGTCAATATATATGGTATCTTACAAATTTTCTGACATTTTTGTAACATATCAGTAAACACATTTCATTTAAAACTTCATGCTTCTAAACTTACTAATTTTAAAAATAGTTTACATTTGGTTTGTTTTCTGCGGTATAAACTGTAGAAAATTCTGTAGAAATTGTATATTTTTCAATATTCTTTTTATAGTTTAACAAACATTTATATAGTGAACCTATGTGGTGTGGGTGCAGCATTTCTGCCTCAAGAGGTTTGAATGTCGGTCACGGTGAATTATCTGGATCAGAGTGTAACGTGTGTGCCTCACATTCAAGAGGTCCTGAGTTTGAATCTCGTCAGGATGAGCTATCTGGATCAGGGTGTATAGGGTCGCCTCACATACAAGAGGTCCTAAGTTTGAGTCTCGGTCACGCTGAGTTATCTCGATAAGGTTTCTTTCTGGGGTTGTCCTTTATCCCAAAATGATACATGCAGGGCAACTCCGTGGTTTATGCATCCTGGGCTTATTTGCGCATCAGTTCATCCATTTCATTCATCGTCCGAAATGAACAATTTTAATTTACTTTTGAACACAGAATTCATAACTTAGTGTGAAAACAATGTAAAAAAGGTATTTTTAAAATATTAAGGCTACTTCTATGAACATTTCATTGAACAGTGTCATACGTACTGTTTGTTACGCACTAAAATGTTTGACCAAGTTTAGCTTACCCCAATGGAAATTATATCATCTCTCCCTTAATGGAAGCTATTTTTGAGTTGTACATTACATTGGCACTGTCCAGAACTCATCATATTATAATTTTCATCATTTCATCAACTTGCAATTGCATCTTTTATTGGCTGGAGTAAAGTTCGTTGCTACTCCGTTTGCTTCCAGCAGGAATCGTCTCATACCTAGCCAATCAAGAATGTCAGAACATCTTCTCCAAGTGAGTTAAACTATAGAATAGAAGCTGTTTTCGCTGTGTTGTTGCGTATAATTTATTTGTGATGTGAGTCTGATTATACTGCCAGGTTGTACGTAAACTTCCGCACTGAGACAAAAATTTGAGTCAGGAATAAGTTAAATTTGTATAGTTAATGGCTTTTGCGGTGCTTGTAAGTTTGGAGTACTTCAGCACCAGTATCGAATATATCTGTATATTCATTTCCTATATATTAACGTAAAGAAAATTAAGACGTTTACCAGAATGGTCGTTGAATAGGAATGAATCGAACAGCCTTTTCTGTCCATTAACCAGCTAATTGTAACCATTACGCACAGGAATATAAATATATAGAAGTTCTTATTAAAATCTTTATACCACAAAATGTTACATTTCTCTCGCTTACTGTACATCTGCTTTGAAATGTGAATGTGTAGTGTTTAACGCCCGCTTTTGCTATATGCGGCATCGCAGGCGGTAACACCAATGATACATGAAATGAAAATGGTGAACCGGTGGAATGAATTTACAGGGGAAATCGGAGATCCCGAAGAAAAGCTGCCCTAGCGCCGTGTTGTCTACCGCAAATTTCACATGCCGTCGCCTGAGATCGAAACCGGGCCGCCTTGGTGAGAGTCAAGCGGTCTAACCAGTCAGCCACGGCGTGGCCACATCTGCTTTGAAAGTGTTGGTGCCACTGGAAAAGGTTGAGAACCCTTGCTTTAAAAATTACTGCTATTCTAAGTGTTACGTTGTTTTCAATGTACTTTTAAGAAGGTAATTTTTTTAATTTTGCACATTATTGGAAATTACAAAGAGAACTCGCAGTTCTGTTCACGTTACTACACTAAAAGAGAAGATTTCTCTTTTTCATAACTCTGCAAAGTCCTTACTATCAGTTTCTCTCCCCACTCCCATTCCCAGTGCTTCTATTATATTTCTCTTTCCTTCCTCTTTTTACTTTCTTTACTCTTCCCATGTTATCATTTATCATTTAACATGTTATCAGTCTGTCACTTTCTTTACCTTCATCTCTCTCTCTCTCTCTCTCTCTCTCTCTCTCTCTCTCTCTCTCTCTCTCTCTCTCTCTCTCTCTCTCTCTCTCTCTCTCTCTCTCTCTCTCTCTCTCTGGATAAGCTCAGCTCATAACTGTACATAAGGTCATGCAATGTTTTAGAAACCGGCAATATAATTGAGTTATTAAAATTAAAATGCAAATAACGTGGTTTTGTTGTTTAAAGTGTTTTATCATACATCAACTGGTATATTTTCTTTATCCTTACGATGCGGTCGTCCTACACTGTAGCGTAGTGGACTAAGGCATCATACTTTGGTTCCCTGACACGGAATGCGACCCGGGTTCTAAACCACCCCTGGGGGTACGGATTTTAAGTATCGCATATAGGGCCGGTGGCCACTAAGAAAATCGTAAGGAAATTGAGAAGCTTACGATAGGTAAGCGATCCTTGTCAAGAAATTAACTTTCCGGCTGGGGGTGCTGAGATGCTGACCACATCTCCCCGTATTGGTTGGATGATCGCCCTCCTCTACCTTGCGTATGTGGGCGTGAGGCCGGCAGTCGGGTTAGTAGGCCTTGGTACTCTATGGTATTTATTATTATTATTATTATTATCATTATCATTATCATTATCATTATTACGATGCGATCGGAATTAGTGTGTCGCGTGGTAACCAATTAAATAAAAATGGCGTAACTTTTTGAAGGAAATTTTATAAATAAAATAACTACTTTAAAAATGTTATTTATAAACTTTTATGTAACGTTTGTTTCAATTTTTGGCACATAAAGAACTCTTCCCTTGGGCAAAGTAATTAAGAAGTACAGCCCAATGCATCTTGAGCTTCCTGGCAAGAAGTTCTATGGATGGCTCTTGCATAACTGGTAAACCATAAAATATGCACAAATTTATGACTGCACAAATATGTAGATCTCGTTACAACACACATTTTTTGTCAAATAATTTTGCAGCTGTTTACGAGATATTCCTTATTGTTTGTTTGAATTTTCAAATACTTTTGTTATAAAATAGAAAGTCGCTATTCGTTTATCTCTTGGCTATATAAACCGAACCACATTTCAAGATCATCGCAAAGGAACAAGCTCTTAAAAGATTTGACTAAAGCTTAAATACTCCCCTGCTCCCATTGCACCTTTAAAGAAGTATGTAATGAAACTATTTCTAGAAATATTTACCTGATTATCATAAAGCAGATGTAAGAATGTCCGTTTTTGAGAATATTTCTACAAGAATCAGTAGAGAAAGGCATATGAGAGCAGGCATCAGATTTTTCTACAAAATAACATTTCTAAAATTCATTACTAACGCCTTGAAACCTGTTTTTGACAAGTTAATCCAAGCGAAACGACCTTGAGCTTCAATTCACTGCTGTTTTTGCTTTTTCATGAAGCCTGCAAATAGTTTTTAAATCTAAGTGACGTTTTAAAAGCTTTCGAATAACCGGCAATTTCTCTGCAACGTTTATATCTGTGTAAGGTGTGTTACACTACGTCACAACCGGAATGTTAAAAGCAGTCATCCTACTCCCGCAGAACACGACCGCAACATTCGTGTGTCGAAGAAACTGTAGTTAATATGTAGAGCAGGCACACAAGAGTGATAGAAAGAAATGGAATAGCTACTTCTTAAAATGTCATGCATATACTGAATTCTCAGCATTTTGGAATGAGTTTGTAATGGGTTGGCCCATATAATTTGGTGAAAATTTTGCGTGCCAATTAAAATGTTTTGGCAATGCGTTTTGTGTTAATCGATAGAGAATTATGTGCTCCACAAAATAGTCCCTTTAGTTTTCGTATGTTATGAACCAACGCATTACTTTTGGTACCCTAAAGACAAACATTTAGAATTTTACTGCGTATAATGGAGTTAGATTTAAATTCTTTGTGAAACTTATGTAAGCATCAGAAGACACTTCAAGAAAGTAACGCAGTGCTCATTTAAACTTACCTGTATCACATGTTTGAACTGATAGATTGGAGTTGCAGGGATACGTGCATGTTATACAATGCTGGGGGACACGTCGTGCTCTAAGGCCTAAGTACGGATTGCCCAGGACAAGAAGGCAAGCTAGAGGAATGTGCAACGTAATCACTTTTGCTGTCTCCTCGGGGTGCATGCTCGCCTTCCGACAGTGAAAAAGATGGAAGGCTCGTTTAAAATACACAAGTGTTGTCACTTAGCTCACCTATACATAATACTATCGCTACAACAAACATTAGATCTGGCAGCGTGGGTGACTCATGTGCACTCCCATACACTCATTTCCTAGTAAACAGATCCACTACCGAAGCACATCAACAGTTCAACCTCCTCTGCCCTTCATACCCCTCTAGCCTTCTTATAATGGGCATACAATAGTTCTGTTGTAACTGTGAAGGAGGGGGGAATGAGGTGAAGGACCTACATACAGAAGCCACAGAGACGCACGGATGTCTATCCATTTCTCGCTCGAAGTTCCCTTCCATGGGTTAAGAGGGCGTGGGATCAAGAAGTCCGCTTTCCTGCCCTGCACCGTCACACACACACACACACACACACACACACACACACACACACACACACACACACACACACACACACACACACACACACATGAAACCCCTCCGTTTGCCTACCGACCAGGGAAAACCACAAAAATATCTTATGATCAGAATGGGCGGTAATTACCTAATGTCGAATCAGAAATCTCTGGAACCTCACACGGTATGGTGGGGCTATCTCCCTACGAGTTTTACTCTAAATGATTTAACATTTTAAAGTAGTAACATTCACTATTACTGCAAGTTTTAAAAATGTTTATTTTTTCATGTTATGAGTTTTCGGTTATTAGTAACAGAAAATGATTAATTAAAAAACTTCTTCCGCTATTTTTGATGAACTGAGCAAACAGGCTTTGATGGTACTGTATTTAATAATCATTTAGTGGATCTCCTATTTTCTAACAGAATATTGCGTCATTGCTTTAACCCTCTTAACTCCCTCCCACCCTCTCTCTCTCTCTCTCTCTCTCTCTCTCTCTGTCTCTCTCTCTCTCTCTCTCTGTCTGTCTGTCTTCTTCTATCCCTCGTTTTTACTTTGTTTTTTATTTATTTGTTCCATTTTTACCGCGCCTTTAACTCCAATGGTCATATCGGCGGCCGTTCTCCTTTGGAACATTGTTAACTCGCATTCGTTGGGGAAGATGAGGAATTATCTTGGTCGGAGAAAAATCCCCACCGCCGGGAATCGAACTCGGGACTCCTAGCACGGTAGGCAGGTGCTCTACCAACTGAGCTACGGAGCCAGCCTCTCCCTCTTTCTTTCTATCACCTGAGGCATTTCAAAGAGTCATACGAAATATCTGAAATTAAAGAATATAAGTAATTCGATTGAAAATATGGGTTGAAAAGCAATTATTAATGGCTCCCCTCGGGAAACTCAAGCCAAATAGAAAGAACGACACCAGCTTATCTTATTCTTCTGCAATTCGAACACGTTTAAGGGTAGGTAAACTATCCTACCAACCCAGTGGCTAGAACAAACCTACTCAAGAAACAGAAGTGCGTATGTTTCAGATAGTAGGTAGTGTGATATTTGTCAATAGTAAAATAAACAGTTGGACCACATTTTATATGTACGTTAGTATACAAGTTAGCAATGCCTATGATGCAACATTTAACAGATTATAAGTAAAGAATGCACGCCCTCATTTATTACAATCTTACAAGCGCTGCAAAACATATTTTGTACAAAACATGCTTAATGTACATAGATCTCGAGCTATATCGAGCGACGACGCCTGAAACAATTGAGGCATGGCGTGGCGGCAGAGGATTGTTTGGAAAACAAGTGCTACACGCTCTTGCGCTTATCTGATGCTCTGCGGAATGTTTACAAACAAGAACACAGAATATATGTCACTCTAGCAGGAAATGTTATGGCTAGCTTGGAACATTTGATTCTACAAGACACTGTAACGTTAAGTGCAAGTAGATCTGGCAGAACGTAGTGCAGAGAACTGCTCCAATTGTATTATAAAATCAGATGACACACTGCGAGCTTGTCAGTAGCATCGCCGAATGTTGTAACCTTGTAAGTATGTTTGACCAAGTTTTAAAAGAGAAGAAAAATCCCATTTTAAACAAGACTTCTTTTGTTTTTCAGTATTCTTCAGAACTTAACAGGTTTTTCTAACACTCATTACCGCACAAAAGCAAGTTGCATGTATTATCTGCCAGGAGAAATAAATAGAAGTGCAACATTGTTTTATGGAGGGAGAAAGACCTAAAATTTGTTACATTTAAAGCACCTTTGAAATGTGAAAATATAAATATACAAATGTGTACATAAAAAGCAATGAATAATTTAACACAATTCCCTGAAACTTACAGATCAGAATAGTTTACTGCAGAAAATGTCACAGATTTTTCTCTCCCCCATTTCTCTCTGTTATTTCTAAGGCACAAAAATTATGACAGATTATATTTTTATGTGAAGTACTGTGCTTCTTTTGGATCAAATGTATTTTCAAACATTGTGTAACTGTCAGGTTCTTTTTTGCCAAAAATATTGTTCTTTTCAAGTCGATTGAAAACTTTATCTCAGAAGAATTTATCCAAATATTAAATGTAAACATATAACCGCTGGATAATTTAAACAGAATTTGAGCTTTCAATCCTAAGATAAGCAAGGAGCATGAAAGTGTAAGGTTCCAAACAATAAAAAAATGTTTTCTTAACCTTAACTTCAAAGTGTCTTAATGTTTGCACCTTATTTACTTCAGAACGTAAAACAAAATATACTTTCCAAGTATTTAAAAATAAGCTGATAATAAGTCGCTGTTCATTGAACTGTCGTTTTTACTATTTAATGCTACGCTTATGGTATAAATGCAGGAAGTTATTACACTTGATAAGCTTGATCACTATATTTGATCTTTCAGCTCTATAATTATTTCAATTGCACTTTCGCTAAAGGTATAACTTTTAATTCGCAAATTTACATTTGATGACGATAGCCAATAATTGGTATGATCGTGATTGGCTTTTGTTAATGAGTTGTCTATAGCTTAGCTTAAGAAATATTTTGTTTAAGAAAGCCATGAAACATTGGTAAGTTTTGTAATTCATAAATTTTTGTAATTCACATATTCTGGTGAATTAAAAAACTTACCAATATTTCATGGCTTTCTTAAACAGAATATTTCTTAAGCTAAATGAATCATCTTGATGTTTACTGTTTGTCAGCTTGATATTGAATTTGTGATGTTTTTGTAAATTGTATTGTATTCATAAATTTGTAAACTATATTCCTAATATACCTTTGGGTAAAATAGGAATCAAAAAATTGGATAATAAATAATATAGCTGCTTGAAAAAGTTTTGACTTGCAGTTAAACAGATGAAAATCAATACCTAACCTCTGGAACTTTTTGTGAATACTTAATGTTCATAGATTCTGTTGTTCCTGCTTTCATATTCAGATGGATAAATTTCATTTACTCCCAAACTGTTGTGAAAGATATACAGTGATCTAGAAGGGTATTTGTTTGTTTGCATATTTGTCACTTTTAATCCTTACATATGTCATTTTATAAATTCCTAGTAACATAAGTCATAGAGTGGGGAAAAATTCTTGATATTCAGGGAAACATCTATAGCTGTTTGTATATTTGAATTGAAGTCTGGAAATGCTCTGCAATCTGTAAGTACATTTAAACGGCTGTTAACCTAATCAAAATAGTAGAGAAATTCCTAGACTGGTTTCATATTTTTACATTAGGAATACCTAATTACTTGGCATCAATATTCAAAGAAATAAGGACCAAATTGAAGAATTAAATATATTCTACTACCAGCCATTAGTTTAAGCATACTAAGAAGAGCATATAGATCACATAATCACAATAAGCTTCTTGATTATTAATTTAAGAAACTTAGTTCAATAGATTACTTATAAAGTAAGATTCGTCATAATTTTTTATGCTAAATCCTACATAAATCTTCATTCATTCAACTAAATGCCAAATTTCCCCGTTAATTTGAAAAGTTTTATTTTAATTTATTGTATTTTCCGTTTTCTTATTTGTGGAATTTTGACACTGTACGTACATCGATTTAAAATAAAATACCCTTGTACTTTTTATTTCACGTGTTCTATACAGAGTAATAATAGTAATAAGAATGAATAGTCAATGTCATTTTCATAACGAAGCCTTATTATTACTACAACGAAGGTCTTGTCAGTTCATGACAGTTTACAGTACTTACAGAAAAACAGATCTCTTTCTCCATTTGAAAAACCGTTACTCTTTTGTTTCTGCTAGAGAGAAGGTGGAAATAAATTCGTATGTCACCAATCTCGATTTTTCAGCAACATTTTCAAGGCTCGGTTTGACTTGTGAAATATACGCTTGGCTTAAACTATATGCACGTCATTAAAACGAAAAAGCGAAGGTCACGAAAGCGAGAAATATAAACCACCTTTTTGAATGCGAAATGATGTGGCCATTTCAGATTTCTGCAAGCGATTTCCTAATTTTAGAAATGATGTTCTTCGGTCTACTCTTGATACAGCTTAGATATTTCGGTTGCAGCGCACTTGTAATTACTGGAAATATTTCCATGTTGTGCTTCTTACAGTCTACGTATCAACAGAAAAAGTAAAGGCGGTACAATTTAAATGATAAAGTTTACTACCAGATATGATTATTTTGTATGTCTGCAACGGAAATAGTTAAATATTAAATACATTTCATCAACATCTGCGATAAAAATGAAAAACGCATGGAGTGCAAATCCCACATTCTCTTTACTTCCTTTTATTTGTTAACTTTGCTCGCCATTTAATTCGTGAAGCATTTGAATATAACATGTTCGGTGCAAGCAGTCATCTCACCTTAAGTTGTTCACTGACTTAGTCAATATTACCAGCAAAACTCGATCATGCGTTTGATTTAGGTTGTGATGAAACCTTGATAATGTTTTTAAACAGTTAATAGCATTTTTTCGTAAATACCATTACTCACTACTGTCAAATAAACAGAATGCAGTGTACATGCGTTAACTCCTTTGTAGAAGCTCGACATCGTCTGGTATTTTCAAACTTCTTTCTCGTTCTGTATAGATGCCCTTAACACACTTTAATATATTTTTGCGCTAACGTGCCGAGCCTATGTCAATGATAATCTCCTCGTTCTAGTTAACTAGAGAAGGTTGAAGTTCGAGGTTCAGCTGGAATTTACTAAGCTGTGAAGCAATGTGTTGCAGCTGTGCTAATAGTGTTCTAATGTCTTAACATTGTACGCTTTAATGCAGATTATATGTATAATTCTCGTGTAAAATTAAAACCTAACGGAGTAATTCAGCTGCGTTTTTAAGGAAATTACCTCGTTACACACTGCTCATGGAACAATATTCCGCTTGATTTAAAGATAATATACAGCTATAAAAATTGCAATAATGAGATGAGGAATTTTTTGCATCAATGCAAACTTATCTGAAAGATATTAGAAATATGTGGCGTAGAAGATAAGGATTTTCAACGTCATCTCTAAGAAATTCGCACGTTTATGGATTATGTATATGTGACCTTGACAGCGATTGTCTTTATCGGTAGAGTACAGTTTCAATGACATACCAGAAGGCCAGCGAGATCTGTTAATATTCTCACGTAGTGGTTCCTTTTACTACGAAATATGTGTGCGTGTGAATATGAATCACTTACGCTGGCAAATCTAATACTCGCAGTGTACCTCCCACGAGAATATGGATATAAGGAATGTGTTTGACAACAACAACGCCAGCGTTTTCTGAGAATGATTACGGCTAGAGTGGCGTGTGCTTTGATACACATACAGAGCGCTGAGCAAAAGGTTGTTGAGAAATTTAAGGAACGGAAAGAGTGGACAGAATAGAATAACTTTCGAGTAGGGACCTATGTTTCCAAGCAGAATCGCGAGTCAGTACCAATGATATTCTGTTAAGCCATAATACACTTTATGATGCATAGGGTTCGATGTACTAGCTTAGAAAAGATATTCAAACACACCACGAACACAGTGAATGTAGTACTCGCTCTAATACTCCAGGAATGTGTAAAAGTTGGCCAGATGCCACAGCTATTCTAGTAACTACTACTTGTACTACTTGTAGTGTTTTTGGATCGTCCTGTGGTGTCTGGTACATCACAGTTTTGATATGCCCCCAAAAGAAATATTCAAATGGTGTTAATTCCGGGGAGCAGGGTGGCCATGCAAGAGCTCCTACTCTTCTTATCCAACGTTCTGATATTTGTGGTCTTGGAAGTGCCGCACGTTGACATCAAAATGTGGTGACGCTCCATCCAGTTGCATTCATGTTTGTTGGCTTAACGCCACTTAATTATTTCTTTTGGGGATATATCACAGCTGTGTTATATCAGACACCGGTGGACGTTCCACAAACACTAGTAGCCAGAATAGTTGTGGCATCTGGCGAACTTTTGCACATGCATGAGGTATCAGAGCAAGTTCACCAGAGCTTATTCGACAGTGCAATGTCTGTACTCAAGTAGTGCGTTTGAACATTTTTGTAACCTATTACACTGAACCATAATAAAGTGTATTACGGCTTAACAGAATATCGTTGGTACTGAATCGGGATCGTGTTTGGGAACATGGGTTCCTAATCGAAGGTTACTCTATTCCATCTACTCTTTCTTTTCCTTAAGTTTTTCAGTAACCTTTGGAAGTACCCTGTATTTTGTAGTAAAAGAATAGACTAGTGAGAGGATTAGCAAATCAAGCCCCCTCTCACACTTTACACCCCGTTCACCTTCTTCTAAAAGGCAGAAGTACAGAGAAGCTTTTGGGAACAAGTCAGTATACTTGTTTGGCAAACGCTGTAACATTTAACGATAGCATCTCTAAAACTTCTAAAATTCCTCAATTTCAATTCGACTCATTTGAAATCTTCCTACAGCAATCACGTAATGTAAAACATGTAGACTAAATTGATGCATATTTTAATTAGTTGCCGATATTCTATTTGTATTATTTTTGTAGGAAAAACTGTTCCATACTGCGGAATTAATATTTTATAATTAACTCAATGGTATATGAATAATTTGTAGAAATTAATTTTTAGTTGCCTACTCTACTAAACACTAATTTGGTGGGAAAGTATATGCTAAATGTGATACTTCAATACTTTGCTTAAACATTTACACCAAATATTATTGGTTAATATAATAATCAAGCACACTAAAAATTCATCTTATAATTTTTATTCCGTAATTTATAAGTTCCATAGAAGTAACATTAGAGGCTAATATAACATTTTCTCAAATATCTGAACAGTTTTCTTGTAAAATAGTGGTTTTCAGGTTATTCATTTTCCAATTCACCTTCAGAAACACCAGAGAAATCTCAAAACGAATGTGTGAATGTAGAGCAAGTGTAATAAGAATATGAAGTAGGTAAAACAACCAACACTGAAGTTACCAATAGAGCTTCTAGTAGGTGTTTTCCCCAGTAATCTCAGACACTTGTTTTTCCGTAATGTAGGCAGTGTTTAAAATTAGCAATTCAAATATTAAGTGCTGCTATTGACCTTAGTGCAGATCAAGTCCGTTTGCTGCGTGGGCTCGACTATATGCAGATTCCAAGACGCACCACGCACTGATAATGTTAATGGTTTAAGAAAAGCCAACGGCGCCAGCCAAACAAACAGGCGCGAAGATGCCGTTTTCATTAAGGGCAATTACTCTACTAGTTGTGTCCTCCTCGGGGATAAGAAGCAGAATTTGCGTAGGAGTGCTCCAAGTGGCCGTGGATGCTGTGAAGGCCGTGCTGGGGAGGTTGCTTGAAGCGATATCGTGATTAGATCTGGTCTCAATCAGCAATCGCGTGGGAAAGTGATTGCTAATGCTTTCTTCTCTGAACAAACTTTTTCACTTTATTCTTCATTAGGATTTCACTGTTCAATTATACTGTCCTCTCCAAAGTAACTAACTATATCCTTATCTCTTTTTCAAAGGGCCAATAGAAAATTCTATTATTTTAATCCCATTAAATTCCATTGCCCTGTCTAATTTCTTATTCACATCTCATTCCTTGTTTTCTTTTGTTCTTATAACTGAGAAATTTTAAATCTGGTACGTTACCTTTCCCAACAAATATTCCATTGCACATGTCAATATCCATCGCCTGTTGTACGTATGCAGTAAAAACGTTGCTAAATACAACCAGAAAAATTCATACTGCTTAATATCTACATACCTACCTACCAAATATCCGAAGAGGTCCACTTTACTGTGTTATCTTGAAAACACGAAGTATCTGCCTTGCTTTTCCTCCAATAACGATAATGTATCTATTTTGCACTTAGCGTCATCCCGTATTCTTACGGCTATGTACTTGCATCAATATCCCTGGACGCCTGTTCTTTGCTTAAAGTACCAAATCATCAGTTAATTTTGTGTATTTTATTCTTTTCCATCCGGCATTCTCAATAAAACGTTTACCCATGAAGTCTACATAACAGCTTTGAAATTGCACTGACACAAAAACACTTTAAACAATAGAAAACAGGGCTATTGTAAAACAGGCTTTCTGTAGAAGACAGAAAGAAGGTCTGTAAGATGGGGACAGAATGATTATAAGAGTGTTCCATATCCTTACGCCTGGCTCATTCTGAGATCAAAAGAATGAGTTACAATACAGTACAACAGAATGCAATACATAGATACCTTTTAATAACAATTAGTAGTCAATTAGATTACTATTGGTTATATTATTCACTCGTAACAAGTTTCCTTTTGATACTAAGTTACATTTGGTTATTCTGAGTAAATATCGCTCTATGTTGATAAAGTTAGAAGTTATTTTATAATTGACGAATCTGTTAGCAATAATAATATGATTATCTACTTCACAGTTTAAATGGAGTAAGCTATGTATAACAGATATAAGGAATATTTTCCGTTTCATTTTTACATCGTCTTATACTCCCCAGACTTAAAACCCCCCAGAGGCCTACTTCGGTAGGTACGGGTTTGGCGCACCCGGAGTCCCGAGCCAACAGTCTCCCTCGTGTGGGCTCCTCTTCGTGGTTGAGGGAGACGGTCAACAGGCCCACCCACGTGTAGGCCGTGCGTGGAGACCCGTGGAGAAGGTTTTTACATTCTTGTCTAGTTTTGAGTTTAGGATTTAGTGAACGAAATTTTTAGTAGGTTTTGATTGATGTTTTTTATGTACGTGTATTTTAATAGGTTTTGTTACACTAGTACAGTTTTTAGAATGTTTTATATCTGGCTTTTGCCATGACTAGTTTTTTAAAGGGCGCTGATGACCGCCGTAGTTGAGCGCCCTTATATATACATATTACTATTACTATACTATTACAGACTTAAAAGTGGATGTCTGTGGTCACATGTCTGTTGAGAAGCGGAGGAGCGAGCTATGTCGCCACAGCAGTGATGTCTAACGTCCTCTCTTATGAGTTAATTACATCACCTTAACCCATCTTCTTCATTTTGTACAGTTCTCCCTCGCTCAGGTAATGAAGCATTAGGAAGTTCGTGTTTGAATCCCACTAATACATCAGGTTGGTGACAGTAGGTGGTGGCAAACCCGCCCTTCCCCCTTCTGCATAAGGTTGGGCATCACTTGTCTATAGCATATTGCATCTTTATTTGTGGAAAATGAGCAAACAAAAGAGTAGATACTCTGAATGAGTGATGCAGTTTGTAACAATTGTTTCTCTGTTCTGCATGTATGGTGGACAGTGCCCATATATATAGCCAGCAGCACCTCTGAACAATGTTAATGTTTCATCCCCAAACAAATGGAGGAGGATCTATAGAGAAACATTTTTTGGTGGGTGTGCTTCATGCGGTACAAGCTTACCTCTTAGGATCATTATTTTAAAACCACACTTTAGAACCCAACATTATATGTTCATATATGTTTTGGAAGTTGTTCACACAAAAGCGTATTTCCTTCTGTTGTTCCTTCTACTCATGATAAACATGAAAGATATAGTTCAATAAAAATATTGTACGCTGTAACTGCATTTTCGTTTAAAGGAAGCACGCACGATAATTGTTACAATGTAAATGAAAAAAACACCCCAGATATTGAACACTCTTCGTATGGTTAATAAAACAAAATAAAATGCATAAATAAATAAGTGAGCAAAATTATGAAACGACAGGTTCGAAGAGTTGTGCTAAAAAGGTGGAAAGATTAGAGACACAATAAATATTTCGAAACGCTTTATGCCACGTAAAAAGTATTTCGACTTGCATTTCGCATACTTTAAACCACATTCTTGGTTTCTCTTGTACGTACATAAAGGAGTAGGTATTGCAATCCACCAAAATATCAATATCTAGATTTTGTGGAAATATACATTTTGCAGTGTTTTAAATGCATAAACAGTCATAGGTTACTATGCGTGATTGTGAGGGAGAGAAAGAGAAAGGAGAGAAAATAGTATAAATCTAAAACAAAAATTGATACTTGTTCAGCAACTTGCAAGAATACCTCACAAAGATTTTCAAGAACTTCCCTCATCTCAGACTTTTACATGGAACATGTTCGAAATTTTTTTATTTCTCAAAACGACTGTAAAGATTTAGATTAAAATACTATGTGTTTAAGATATTTTCACGACAAATGAAATTTGTATGTTGAATTTGAATTTTCAGGGAACGTCTTCAGAAGTCATTATTCTAGGTGACCTTTGCAAAACTAATAAACCGTATTAAACGTTCCTGCAACAAAATATTAGATCTCATTAAAACGCACAATACCTATATCAAGTACGTTTTGTGGTGTGAACACATCAAAAATATTCTTTATTATTTATCTGAATGTTATAATATTAAATGCTCTACTCAAGTGGGAAGTCGCTATTCAATTTTTTTAACCTCTTGGCGATACAAGGAGAACTGAATTTCAAAGGTATCACATAGCGACCAGATTAAAGCTTAATATACCTTATATCTTCTTTGTACCGACAAAAATTGAGCAAAACGTAATTTCTCGATTAACTTGAAGTATATAAAGGAAGAAATGCTTGTAGAAATAATTGTACAAAAGTAGAGAAAGTCATGTGAGCGCACACATCAGATTTCTTCTTTAAAGGAACTCTTTTGGTATATTTGATGATTTTATAGTTAAATATCAATGAAAATATAGAGGATATTTAAAACAAATTCGTAATATATATCTTATTTGTTATATGTAGCTATTATATATTAATTAAAATCATTAGGATTTTGTTTTTAAGGTAAATAACATACGTAAAGGTTTTTCATGTTTAGGATTATTTGGGATGAAGGAACTTCCCGGTAAAGTCAAGCTGACCTCGTGGCAATAGGCAGACAATTTCATGAAATACTTTTTCTGGAGTCAAGAAGTGGTGAAATGCAACATTTGCTCCACAAAAAAGGACTAAAACTGCAATCGTTCATCAGGCTACCAAATAGAGCTAGCTCGTTGCACATATATTTGGCAACATTGAAGAAAAGGTATTTATTTCGTTTAGTGAGATCCCTATAAGTCTTTTTCTTTTTATTTGCCTGATATAATTTTCAGTTGAATCTAATTTACATTTGTTTACGGCTTGCAGAATGCAGAATGCACTTTATATACTGCAGATGGTAGATCGTTATCCCCTTAATATTCTGCATAGACTTTTAATTTCTAGGGAATTGTTCAGATGTTTAGTTCTTGACCGTGGCCTTGGTAATCACAAGCTTACCTTGTACTCGCCTACATAACAAACCCGCACAGACAGCTTGACTCGAGTCGAAGCGGAGATCTGACATATCGAAGCCTTGCTCTTTAGAAAGCCGGCCAAATCCCGTTTAAGACTGTGACTGAGGAAATGATACTATGTAAATTTGCTGTGATGTCAGTTTTCTCGTAGCTGTAATTACGTTTTCATTCGGTCTATTATCGCTGGCCTTGAGCTGAACGCCAAGTTTGTCTCTTTGGTCTGCGTAATCTCAAACGAACCTTGCCAACTATTTATGTGCATAATCTAGTTAGATGATGATTTATTTTTGGATTCTACCAAGAAATTTGCTGATTTCATATTTGAACTGACCAAGCCTTTGTTTTGATTTAAACAAAATTAGTTTTTCTTTCCTTCAATCCAAACGTTCGATTTCACCCAAACCTTCGATTTCGAAATTTCATTGCGAATGCATACTTTGAGGTATCTTAAATTAAAACATGATTTACTTTTACATAGTTTCTGAAACCTGCTCTTATATAAGCTTATTTATCTATTTCTTGATTTGTGTTATACCTTTCAGAAATAGCTTCATTAGCTTTCGTTTTAAATGATGGAAGGAGAATATAGGAAATCGAATAGATAGTTATAGTAGATGTTCAAATGCGAGCGGCCATATTGCTTTCACGATATTGCGAGAAGCAACTGATTTTGTGCGGTAGGTAGTCTCTGTCTTAAGTTTACTAGTTACATACAATGACTGTCAGAATTTGTCTGTAAAGTATAACTATTATATGTTTAACAACAAACCTATTTTATTCCATTTTGCTCACACCAGATTATAGTTACTCGTACAGGTAACAAAAGTAAAGTTTCATTTCATTTCATCAAACACAAAATATAAAACTTCTGAATGTAATTATAGTAATACAAAATGTCCTATTCAAATTATTTGGACAAAAAGCATAAATACAAAACAAATAGTAAGAATAGAGGCCATGTAGGAATTATTAATACTTGGCGATTCCTTCCTTCCTCCGTAGCACTTCAGTCAGCCTGCTAGGTATGCTCTCCACCAGTTTGTTAGTGCTAGAACTGGACAATTTGTTCCATTCCTCTTGCAGCCGCCTCGTCGCATCGGCTTTAGAATCTACGAGAAGTTTGTGCGTTCTTCTCGAGTATATCGCATAGATTCTCAATTGGATTGATGTCGGGACTCTGTGGCGGAAGATTCACAACTTTAGGACAGTTGTACAACAGCCATAGCCGTACATTATAGACCGTAAGTTTTGGGTAATTTTCCTGATAAAATTTAAAACAGTCCCCTATACCCATATTTTCTGCACTTTTCTACAGGTTATCTTATACAATTCGAAGATACTGGCGGTGATTCATAAGTCAATCTATAAAAACTAGCTCACCTGCTCTTTCATCTGACATACAGCCCCAAATCATATGTCCCCCTCCATGTTTTACTGTCGTCTGAGTATTTCTTTCTTCAAATTCTTTATTGGGCGGTCTCCAAACTATAATTCGCTCATCTGAGTCAGATATGATGAATTTTGACTCGTCGCAGAAAATTAATATTTTCCACCAGTTCATATCTTTACTGAGGTGCTCCTTAGCAAATCTTTGCCGCTTGATCCTATTTATTTTCTTGACATAGGGTTTTCTTCTTGCAGTTCCATGATAATGTTGCTTACGCTGATCCTCTTTCCGAACGGACTCGCAGCCTCAGCACCAATGTCAGTTGCAGTAAGACGTGGATTACTTTTCACTTTGTTTATTACTGCTCTCCCTTCTCTCCCATTAAGGACCCTCGGGCGACCTGTCTGTGGCAAATTTTCAATCCTATCTTGATATTTACATCGGCGGATGTCATTAACGGTACTTTTCTTCGTGTTCAACAAGTCTGCTATTTGTCGACATATTTTTCCCTTTTCATAATGGAATGTTACTGTCAATATCCAAATGTACTGTTCTTTCCTCTGCGCCCCATTTCACTCCTTTGCGTCTACTTGTGCGAAAGTAAGACAATGATTGGGACCTCCCCGCACAGCACATAATGAGTTGCCAACCATCCTTTTCCGAAAAATATTGACAAGCAAATTTTCGTATCTCAACCAATTAACAGGTATTGTACATTTTAAAAATAATTTACAAGTCACAACCGCATTACTGCAGTATCTCTGAAGTGCGTAGAATTAAGAGCTTAGCAATATTGAATTGCTTACCCACTTTTCCTTTAAGAACAAGCATGTTACATGTATAGACTACCTTGTCCGAAAAATTATGAGAGTCATTGTATATGTATGTCCAGATATAGATACCTTACGCGTGACCAGGATTTCACATGCTTCTTCCAGAAAATTCCGGATATAATTTGTTGCTTTTTTTTTTTTTTTTTTTTTTTTTTTTTTTGTCACTTAGATTCTTAGCTTGGGAGTGGGACCTCTTTCAGGAGACAGGTGTTCTGCCAACTGAGCTACTGGGCCACAATTTAGTATTGTTTGAGATGTTTGGTTAGATTGTGTAAATAATGGCAAACGAGGTCATTTTATAATTTACTTCCATGAAACTCATTTAATCAAATCATCTCAAACTGGAGAATCTAATAGTGTTCCACTATCAGAAGTATCTGTTTAGTCACCCTGTGCTACGTTTAGAGTAAGAGAATCACAATGTAAGATACAGAATATGTTTCGCAGTAATGGAACGCCTTTCATTATAATAGAGACGCTGAGTATGCCAATTAAAGTAATATAGCAATTAATCCGATACAAAAGAAAGTAAACTGATGGAGATATTAAACGGTGTACAGGAAATTCATGGTAATTAAAGAATCGCCCCAACACTCGCCTGACCGACCGGGTGAAACCACGGAAAAATCTTTGTCCAGAGGGCCGGCCTGATGGAAGTTGAATCACAAACTTTCTGTATGCTAGCGTTACACGTTACCCCGGAAACATTTCGCTAAAGAATAATAAGAAATAAAATAAAAGTAAAGAAACTGTAGTGACGTACAAAAGAACATCTTGTGACGCAGATGAGCGGCTTCAAGACGTGCATGTAACCAACCACTCCTCAAAAAGTACCGACAAGCCATCATTCATAATTATTGACGCAATTTCAGAATAATTCTGTTTTAAATGTTTAAATGACCACCGTGTCTATCTAATTTACTGGTGTTTAATCCAGGCGAAGAGTGAGTATGTGTTCCAGGACTGAGTGTCACGTGCACTTGTAATAAAAAACGAATCTCTTATAAACAAAGCAGTAATACTGTATAGGGTCAAATAACACTCCCTGTCTTTAGCTAAAACCATGATGAACAGACAATAGTTATTTCGTTGCTCACTTATTACGAGAATCCTCTCGAATTTAGACCAATTCATTTCCTGAACCTTCACAAAAACGAAATTCTACTACCTCTTGCAAAGGTGCACTGAACGACCTTGACGCTATTATCTCTAAAATGGAACTGCTTTGGTCAATACGGGAAGTTTTTTTTTATTTTATTCAATGATCGATCAGCAGTACATGCTTTACAGATCCTTGTTGGCTAATTGAATCTCTATGAACTATATAATAACATTTAAGGAAAACCAAGTTGGCTCCTATTATCTTCTTAACACAGTGAAACAAGATAAAAATAAGTTAATTAAAACAAACAAGTAATCAAAGAGATAAGAACAACAGTCATTGTGAAACAATATTCATAGTTTTTTCAATCAGAGTCACTAAGGAGGAGATCCTGTGGGAGTCGTCTCTTAAGGCGCGTGGGCTGGCGGGTTCGTACGCCGATGTCGTACATCACAGCTCCTGGAACATCTGGCAGGTTTGAGAAGAAGTGAGAGGCGATCTGACGTATGTACTGGTGAAGAGGAAGGAGACCAAGTTCTTTATGCAGTTGTTGATTTCTTACGTACCAAGGGGCATCCGTGGCGATGCGCAGAAATCGATTTTGCAGGACCTGTAGCCTTCGGAGATGAGTGTTGCTAGCCGAACCCCATACCTGGGAAGCATATGTGATAAGTGGCCGGACAAGAGATTTGTAGAGAAGCAGAGAGCATTCAATCCCAAGAGGAGTGTGTCTGTGAAGTAGCGGACCGAGTTTTGATTCATGCTTAATATGCAATTCGGGAGAGTTAGAGATGCGACGTAAGCTAAAAATCCTAGCTGCGGTCAATACGGGATGTGTATCACGTTTTGCTCGCCTTGATTGTCCTGGCAATATATTCTACCGTTAGAAAAGCGGATTTGCAGATATAATTTATAACAATCACATCCAGTGCAAAAATAAAGGAATAACTTTAATTACTAAAGCACAACTCAAGTTTCCATAGTCTCTAATATGTGATTGAGAGAATACATGAAGAAATATGCTTATTTTTATCTTTAATGAAATATTTGGAAGTTGTTTCAGCCTTCTGAATGGGTCTCCTCTAATTTGCAGAGAAAATTACTTGATGTTTTATCTTATTTACTTTATAACATGCCTGTCCTTCAGATAAACTTCGAGTTTGAAGTTTTATATACTTTCTCATAACACAGAGACAAAATGTAATTGTTTATAAACTGTGATCAATTGTGCAATTAAAACAATCAGCATTAATATTACAACACCTAAGATGTAAGTTGTACATATTATTAATACCCAATACGTTTCCTGTCTTTCCTGCCCGCACACATCTATTCCTTCCCCATCGACAGCAGTAATCAGTGGGGTGACATCACACCCTAACCTGCCTTTCGTTCGGGAGCATATTTGTCGCTGAGAGCTGGCAGAGCTGACGTCACACCGCTACTATCTATCTTCCCCTGCTCTGGAGCCTCTGTCTTTCTCCTGCCCACGCGCTCGGCTCCGCTTGTGGCAGCAGCACAACAATGGCATACGCCTACCATACTTACACTTAAGAAAAGTTATTATTTTTCAAAAATGTTTAACATGAACATGTAGTTTTAAGCAGGAGTATTTGGGTCATAGTCAAGAGGTTTTCAATATCTTGATTTTTCGTATAAGTCAATGCGATATCTTTGTTCACAAGAGTGACATTACTTACGTTAAACCAGTTGTTTAAATGTAATATATTCCTCCTTATACTGCTGATACCGAGCTTTTGCAGGTAACAGTTCCAATTCAGTGTTTCTGGCTTGGATTGAAATTGGCTGGTAATTTTCACTCATTTTCATCACAAGCTTGTTGTTTAGAAATTAGCGCTCAGAATAAGCGCAGCCATCTACATCCGTATCTCATATTCTTATAATCAAACGCTTCCTAGGAGGTGTTGGAACGGTTCATAGGTAGGATTTAGCTGACTGAGGATATACCAACAAATATCTGACTATGCCTTTTATATGTACATAGTAGTGCTGTAGATCGATTAAAATTTTAATCGACTAACCATGTTACTTTAATCGATCAATCTATTGATTAATCGAGATATTATCTGTTGGAAAATTAGGTGTAAGGATTATATAAAGTACTTTAATATTCTGTATATTTAGATATACAGAAACTCAGAAACGTTACTGGCTTACTGCAGTTTACAGCAACGTTACACCACCACCAGCCCTGAGAATAGGAATCAGCTATTGCTTCCATAGCTGCGTAAGTGAAGTGTTCGGGTGAAGGTTGTACAGCTCAGTTTATGCTAGCAAGCGATAAATGATCAATTGTATACGATATGTTGTCACACACAAGCTGTAAGGAAAGAAATCTATCAGCATCTGTATGTGGTTACGTACCTTTTAGACTCTCTCGGGGTTCAGTATGATTTCTTTTACCTATCAGGAGTTATATTATCTCAAAGTTCAAAGAACATTACGTGTCTAGTGAAAACTTGATGCTTTGGAAAGGCTGTTTACGTTGGAAGCAATACATCAAAACAAAGAGGGCCAAATTTGGCTAAAAGAGATTTAATTAATATTTATAATAATTGATTAACTTGAATTGACTCGATTATTCTATTAAAATTTTTAATATTTAATCTAAAATAAAAAATTAATCGATTAATCGTTTCCGTTAATCTATTAAATCACGCAGCACTAGTATATAGTGCTTCTTATTTAATATAATTTAGAGAGCTTTTACTAAAAATAATGCGAATGCGAAATCTTTAACGGGCTTGATGCATAATTAAATATTTACACTTCATACAAATTAGAAGACTCGTTTCAAGATTTGGTCGCCAATGAACGTTAGCGTGTGTGAATGTTAACTGTCACTGTTTTTAGCTCTGCCCATTATAATTTCAACTTTGTTCTTTTAGGTATTTTTGTTTTTATTATTTCACCGCGTTATGTTTCTGTACTTTGCTGTTCTTCCTCGTTTTTCACATACACAAAATGCCCACAAACAACCCTTCCCGAGGCGAGACTCGAACCCGAAGGCGTCTGCGCGTCGGAACGCCAAAGACAGACATAGCGACCACGGCTACAAGGAAAGGCATATTCACGTGGGAGAAAACCGAAGAGGTCCTCTTCCTCTGTGTGGCGTATTTTATTTGATGCATTGCGAAAGTTGATCTGCTACTATGACCTAGCTATTGATTTCCTGGCCAGAGGAGCTAAATTAATCACGTTTGAGGGGATAGGAGTCGAGTGTGAGATTTGCACGATCGTTATCGGATGATGCGCAGTTCATCATGGTAGGTCAGTATCTGAATTTCATACGTCTGCATGACGTTTGACATGCAACATAGTTACCCAAAATTACCCGATAATTATCGGTCATGTGATATTCTCTACACATTACTATTTCATATAATATTCATAAAAAGACTAATTACTACATCTAACCATCTATATGTCCGAATACGTAGTTCTATACGTGTTGTAATTCTATGCAATATGGTACAATAGTTTTTTACCCGTAATACTATAATGGGCTAGGCTTCTGCATGCAACATTAAATGTTTGAGCGGTGCGTTTTATGTTCGATTGTAAATTATATGCTCTACAAAATATGTGTTTTAGTTTTTTACAAAATCGATCCCTCCACTGAAAGAAAATAATAGATAATGTTCTATTACATGACTTACTCGTCACTCTTCAATACAATATTTTTAGAAACGTTTCTATTTTATATACGTCTTGTTGTTCAAGATAATTTCAGCAAAATAATGGTTAGTTTTTAAACAGCTTCCGTTTCTTAAATTTCATGGAATTTGTATGAACGCAAACTACAGCGATTTTCCTGTGAGAATCGTTTAAGTGCCTGAAAATTCAAAGGAATAGCAAGCAATATTTTGAAAGTGGAAGTTAATAAGTGTGTAGTAAGTCTTTTTCTGTGTCTTACAGTTTGCCAATTATAAAAAGTAGCTCTTAACGTAAGAGGACATACCTTTAGCTCAGTCGGTAGATAGAGCACCTACCTGCCTTGCGAGAGGTCCAGGGGTCGATTCCCGGCTGGGGGTGATTTTTCTCCAACCAAGATGATTCGCCATCTTTCACAGAGTCTGGAAGTTTGAATGAGAGTGCGAATGTGTGTGTGTGAACTTATGATTAACAATCCAAAAGTACCAGCACCCCAACGTTTACGAGTTAACACATTGCCAATAGGCGATATGTTCCAAAGGAGAACGGCAGCGGATATGAAAATAATAATACACCCTGGCGCGACAACCCTAAGAGGGCCAAGGCCACCCAACCCGACTGCCGGCCTCACGCCCACTTACACACGGCAGATGGAGCGATCATCCAACCGATACGGGGCGGAGATGTGATTAGATGTAATTAACCTTCCCAGCATTCGCCTGGCGACCCGACAAAACCCCCTAAAACATCCAAATATCTGCCCAAGAGAAAAACAAATCATTCGACATTAGAACATGTTAGATGAACAAGGACTGGCAAAATGACCAAACAGCCAGATGGTTAATGCAGTCATGTTTAAGGAAATGTTTGGGAGAGCCAGTGGGTGTGATGCTGTCATACTTCCGCACGTCACTTCGATTGCACATCCAGCCTGGCACCATCCCAGTCGGAGACAACAGGATACGTTTGTTACTCTTGCAATTGAGTACAGCTGTGAGCCAAACTCCACTGACCTTCCTCAAATGGTATAAAACGTCCGATATCGGCAACTCCTTGGAATACCAACCGTTCTCAAACTTTCATTAGAATCGATGTTGCTTTGTCGCTTTGATTTTACTTTTCGAAGGTAGGACTTGAGTAGACAGGGTGGGCCTTAGACCAACACAGAGGGCAGGATCTCTATGGTTTACAACAGGCTTCCCTGGGGAACCAGGAACTCAGAGACGGCCCCCATATGTTTAAGAGAGCATACGTTTTCCTTCATGCAACGCTGAAACTCCCTCCAACACTTACAACCCAAACAGGATGGAGGTGAAGTGAAAGTTGAAGTGAGCTGAATTGGAGGGATGGGAAATTTTGGGGATGTAATTAACCTTCCCAAGTCCCGGAAGACCCCCGAGAAAGCACCATGGGACAGAGAGGTCGGCCATATAGGACAAACACATGACACGGTAGTGCCGCGTCACCTCCCTTGGTTAAGTGAAGGAAGAAATGCACCCAAAATGCGATGTGATTTCATTCTCATGTATATTTTAAGGTCACCTAAACCCGGCAAAGCCTTATGTCTTCCTTCCTCGTGTATCTCTGCGTATTTATCTATCAGTCTGTGTGTCAAGATATATTTTTGATATCCTTATTAATAAACAGCCTAAGTAAGAAGCAAATTAGTGTGTTTGTGTGAACTACATAACTCAACAACGAATATTTCGTTATAACTTGCTCCTTAAGTTTGCAAATATTCAAGAAAATATCCCACCCCAAACTACTTTTTATGTGGAAAGTTTTTTGTATCTGAATTTCTCATAAACGGCTCTAACGATTTTGATTAGAATACCATACCTTTAGGAATTTACATGCCAAATAAAATATACCTACGTTTTGAGTTTTCTGGTAGTAATCTTTGAAGTTATGTTCATTCTGAACTAACTTTATATAACTGATTAACCGTAACACTTGAATCATAAATAACTATATATGAGCTTCTTAGTGAAATTAGACCAACACCTTAGAAGATCGAGAAGTATCTGATATTCTTACCCTAAAGGCACTATACAGAAGAAGTGTTATCTCTCGCGTAATATATTTCTTTCCAAGGCGGCATTTAAATCAGAAGAATGGCTAGTAAGAAGAAAAAGTGTACATTTATATACGGCAGATCATTATCAAGAGTTTGCTTGGAAAACCAGATGGTCCCGTTTCTTGCCTTATGATGACACGACAGCCTCCGGGCAAGCGTGTTTATAACGAGGATCTAGTTTGCAAGGATGTGCCGTCCATTGCAGAACTGGTGCCATTTATATTTTTGTCCCTTGTCGTCAGCTACACACATTACCCTGATTGCAGTGGAGGAACAAGACGCTCGCTCCTACGTTGTGCCTGCGCTACTCTAATGTTGTTTACTTTTAAAAATCTCCCAAATACAAGCTTTTCTTCCAAAAATTACACTTCGTGGTGTACTAATAAAACATACTTATTTTGTCAGTAGTAAACTGCCCAGGAACTTAAGTCACAAGTTCCCATGAATTACATATAGTTTTACATATGCTTATTATGCCTTTTACACAACCAACATTTCACCAAAGTACAGTTTTAAAGCCACCTGAATTCAAAAGAAGCATTTTAAACACATTCAACGGAAAGTACATAAATTCCAAACTTAAAATTTAAGTTCATCCACAGAAGCGACAAAATTTATCAAGGATATCCCTGTACACCAAATCGCCTTGAATTTGAACAACTTTTTGAATTCTTTTAACAATCTCAGAATTGGCTTTAATAATTTCGATTAAAGTAATGACTAGATATTTACAAACAAATAAAATGTATGCTTTGAATTTTCTGGGAACAGCATGGGAAGTGCTGTTCATTTCGAAGCAACTTTATATGAAAAGCTTAAAAGGGATAAAAGATAATAAACTATAAATAAAAATGAACGGGGAACTCTTTATAATATACGATTTCTTTCAAATCATTTTAGTGGCATGTCAGTTTTGAGATATCCTTTATTAATCATTCAAATTATCAAATACTGTGTCCTTTCCTAAAAGCACAGTTGACTTTTCAGATTTTCCCTCATAATATTTTACTGTATAAATTGATAACATAACTTTTGTACGCACATTTTAAACTATCAAATAAGTAACATAAAGCCTCTGATCAGCTACTTATCCAACGTTAAACCTGAAGACTTCTTCATTTCTATAAAATCTTAAATCGGATGGGGTTTGGGGCTTTTTGAGTCTCTTCTGAGCGATGGATCATATAGTATATTCTCTCTTATTTGCTAAATCAGAAGATTTTAATAATTTTGGAATTAATTTTTAGTTGTTTGTCGCTTCTAAGTAGAAAAATAGCTACAATTTAAAGACGGCATATAGCAAACATTTCACTGTCGTTGTTCCCATTGTATCTATGTGGCAGCTTTCTGCAAAGGTTTATCTCAAATGTGAAGTAAAGAAATGAGCTTTCGTAAGAATAATTTTGCATCCACTAATATAAATAATAAATGACATTTTTTTATTTTGTTTGCCACTTCCCTGTGGTAAGTAGAGTAAGCAATGAACTCGCCAAAAAATGAATTTCTATATTTTACTAGAAATGCACGTTGAGATTCCTCGAATTCACAAAACGGCATGTTTATAAATATTCCATTTCTGGATATTCTGTACGGCTCTGCCTGAGAACTGCATAATCAAAACCGAAAACTGAGATACATGTGTAATACTTACGTCTGACGGTTTCCTATTTTCAAAATTCTTGTTCCATCTCAAACAATACTTTTTGTGAAAAACTTCATATATTTTTTAATTGTAACATATTTTCGCAACGAATACAATTTGTATATTGAATTTTCTAATAAGACTCTTATTCCTTTTATTTTGATAAAGTATAGAGTATAAAGTATAGTACAGTACTTTTTATAGGAAAATATAAAGCCCACTGAAATGCATCATGTGTCAAATTTCTTGTATTGAGTGAGCTGTTTTGGAAATATTTATTGTTATTTTTTCTGCTGTTAGAACTCCAGCGAAATCGCGCCATACGCCACTGTGTTTTACTTGTTCATATTTGGGATCATAAAAAGGCAAAGGTTTATCTTGATCAATAGAACACAGGAGAGTAGATTTTTACATGAATCTCCTAATATATGAGGGAGTAAGTAAATTTATAATAGGCAGAAAAAGTGTTGTAAGGAGACATCAGATTTTATTTCTCTTTCGTTATTCCTTATTTTCAATATTTTATAGTGCGGAACACCCATACGCTGTATTTTTATTCCCGGCGATAAAAAGTGTCGTTTAGTTTTATATGCTCTTAGGGAATCCTTGGTTAAACAGAAAAATAAAAATGGATTAATAATTAATAATACTTTAATTAACGGAGAAACTATAAATTTGATGTAGAATTATACAGAGTGTTCAGAAAATCCCAGCGAGAAGACAAGAATTAACATGTAGACCACTATGATGATGGTAATACAGTGTTCGATGAAATACCGATATTTGAGTAATTCACAAATTTATCCACTTGCATAACGCTCTGGAAACAAATATTTTCTGTTGCATATATGTAGTAACAATCCAAAATGAAGTTGCGGAAAGAAAGAAAATCCGAACATTTATATGTGAAAGTAAACTGATAAACTAACAAAAGGATACAAATGTTAGAATCGGAAAATGAAAAACATGAGAAAATAATTAATTTGATGGGCATGATGTTATATTGTGATGAACGTTGATATATCATCAGTATCAATAACTTTGGATATCTGTTTTGAAGTTTACTATCCAAGTAATGCCATTTTAAAAGAATTCCATAATCTTAATATAACCTTTCTATGAACTGTTGTTCAGTAATGAACACGTATTTCTCTTTTGTACGACAGGAACCTTCTCCTCGTTATTGTGCTCCACACCCAACAGTATTTGGCTCATTCTCAATTCTTCAACTGCTATTACTCCAAATGGAATGTCGCATCCTTTCCTCAACTTGGACAGTTGCCTCATCTAACCTCAGCATCCAGATCGTCATCCTTACAGCTACAAGTTGTTTCTAGAGCACTTAAAGGCACATCACTGCCGCATGCTATCATATACTACATATAGCCAACAAATAATCAATTCTATTTCGCGAGAAAAATATCAGGAACGTGAAGAGCACGGCAGTGGAGTAATCCTCCGAAGGTATAAATGCATATAGCAGTCTCTCCCCTGCAGTACCTGCAATACCACAATACATACATAATTACATACATACATAATTACTTACATACATACATGCATCACATATTATGTAGAACCGGTATTCCCTAACGGTTTTCCGCCTTAATAGTCAGAAAGGAAGGGAAATAGGGTAACGGCTCAACACATTGGGAGTGTTGTTCCCTATGCCTGTAGAGGAGTATTGCACTTCTGCATATTTATGTTTAACAAGTTTAGGAACATCCCTCTGTAAGTATGTCTCGTATACCAAGTGAGTTCGCCGCTTTTTATATTTCAAAGGAAGTGCTATCTGCTATGTTATACACGAAAAGTCAGCTTAGCTCTTTTATTGGAGACGTGCAAGTGGATGCAAAACGTGAAGGAACAGTATCAAGTTGACCTTCAGCTATGTAATGGGGCCAGTCCCCATTGGTGGTATTACAGCAAGAGCATAGCCCTAAACTGTGATACTGAAGGTCCGAGCTGGGTGACCGGATTGGTCGCTGAGGTTGAGGCAGAGGCAAATCCCTTGGGTTCCCACTGCCAAATACCTTGGCGTCCAACTCGATCGCGGTCTCACCTACGCACCTCACGTCCGGGTCAAAGCCGGACAAGGGAATGCAGCACTAACGCAGTTGTACCCAGTGCTTAAGTCCACCATGCCAACGCACCTCAAACTACTCCTGTATCGGGCGATTATACCGCTCCTGATTCTGTATGGCTGCGAAGTGTGGGGATCAGCGGCTCCGACCACTGTTCGCAGACTACAGCGCGTCCAGAACAGGGCACTGCGCATCTACCGGGCGTAGATTCCCGTCCCACATCCTTCACACCTACTCCGGAGTCCCGTACATGGTGGACGTGGTACGGGAGAGATCCCGCACCATCTACGATAAGCTAGACTCCCATCCCAACATCCTGGTGAACACCCTTGGGCATTACGACCACAGGGCTCCTCGCCGCTGACCGAGCTACCGGTTGCCCAAAGATGCTTTGGGTAACCTGAACTGAACAGGGCCACATTCCCCTGACTTCAACCCCCCAAACCCAGAAATGGGCTTGGTAAGTCCAATACCTAAACATTTGTTCCTTTCCCTCTAGCCTGTCAAGCGGACTGTGCTCAGATGCCTCCCAGGCAGGCGGAAGAGCGCAGCCAGCACTGGGCGCACAACCCCCCACAGGGCAACAGCGCGCATAAGGCTAGACATACCACTGCCGAAGACAACCGCCTGAAACAAAAAATGACTCTATTATACTGCCCAGATAAAGCCGCAATAAGCGGCTAGGTGCTGGGCAGCAAACACTCCATCCAGGTAAACCTGGACGACTCGTTTCTTCTGCTGGTCTGCTGGTACCTTTTTATTGGTGAAGTTTTCACGGGTATAATCTAAGAATCATTTAACTTTGAACGTATTTCCTGTAAACATATGTCTCCAAATTCACCTGTGTATAAACGCATAAGTGAATTTGGAATGAAGAATGAAAATGGTGTGGGATTTGTAAGTAAAGTTTTTCAGATACGGTATGTCTATCTCATATATTTTACCTACCCAAGACGGTTTGATAATTCTCACAGCGAAACACTGGAGAGATAACACGAGATCTCTGATTATACTTAACGCGTTGAGATGTCCCAGGCAGCAGCTCCTGAGGATTGCATTCAGGAACTCCTGGTTCGACACCCAGCGTTGGAGCTTTTCCTAGCTTTTCCAAGTCTGTGAGGGAATGCCGAGTGGATTAGACACCGCGAATATTTTCTGTCATTCAGTTCCTCTTATCTTATCTAACCGAGCGGAATGGCTCAGGTGGTTTCGTCTGAGGCCTGCATTCGGGAGGCCCGGGTTTGATTCCCGTGACCGACCAACTTGAACCATGGGGTTTTTCGGGGTGTTTCCCGGGTCGCTAGGCGAATGCTGGGTAAGTTAATTACATCTCCCGAATTTCCTGTCTGTCCAGTTCATCTCCATTATCATTTCATATAATCTTTCATCTGGTGGTCTATTTCAGAGTAGGAGTGTCGGTGGGTGTCTCGACGGTGCATGGCAGGATGATATGCTCTGAGGAAAACTACTTGCTCCTCCAGTAGGTCGGTTGCCGGTCTCCGCTCCTCTGCTGGGACCATTTCGGGACCGCCAACCAGCCAGGGACCTTTGGGGCTCGGATCGCCTGCCTGAGACCATTAGGGCTCGACTGCTGGGCTCGTTACCGTCCCACTGTAGGGGAGCGAGTTCGTTGTCCTGGCCTGTCAGGGGAAGTCTCTATCCAAGTAAACAGTAGGGACCCTGCCCTCTGTATTGTCGTGGCTCCTTGGGTCGGCCGCCCTCTGTTTCTTCGCCTCATCCTTCCTCCTGGAGGTGCCCCCACTTGGTAGCTTAGGAACAATGGACCCAGCATGGTGTCCTACGTACCGAATCCCCTACGTAATGTAATCCCAATTCTCTTATCTAATTTGCTTTCAATTATGCAGGCTTGCAGGACCAGGCATACTGGACGGTGCTGCGCAGCCCATGCGGCGTTTCTGTCTTGCGGAGAGAATTGCTTCTTCCGTGGTAACGCCAGTACCAAATGTTGTCTATCACTGCGTAGAGGAGTATCGAACATTCTGTTGATACCTTCAACGTGTCCCTGCCCACAAGTTGGAGTAACACTTTGCAAAGTTTGTTTCTTCTGGAAGTTGCTGTTGGATTTCCGCTAGCTATACCTGCCATCATCCGACGTAGTGACCTTTCGTACTTATCCCTTTCTGTCGAAGGTTTCCACGCGTAATAGGCCTAATCCTGGAAGAAGTGTTGAAATTCTACTCGGTTCCCATTCGTACCCACTCATCCCTACTTCATAAGTACTCCCATGTCAGGTTTTTGATGTTATGTTAACGAATTTGACTCAACATTTGGGGTTTATTCATCTAAGTAAAACAATATTTCAAGCGGGTAAGAACTCGTTTAACTGTAGCATCAGGGACTGGAGAAAATATACATTCCAAGCTAAATGCTACATTTGTCTCTTCCAAAAACTTGCTATTTGCTGTAAATTTGAAAGCAAGTATGCCATTGGGCTACTCTACCAATAAATTATTATTTATTATTAGTTATTGTTATTAATTCTTGTGTAGGTTATAGAAAAAGTTAAATTATGTCAAAAGAACTGAAAGCCTAAACGAAACTAATGTGATACGGTAGGCAGTGGGAAGGAAACGTATCTACACAGAAAGGATGGATATAAAAGGGTTAATTCCAAAACTGCTTGGAAGTATATATCGGTTGAAACAGTAAGCATTAAAAGTCCTACAATGATATGGTCAGATTAGTTGTTGTAAAGACAGAATTCTTCATTAAGATTTACGCCGTGGTGAAGATGATGACGATGACAACGATATCATTGGTCCTTAGCAAACAAATTCTAAAACCGATCCCCTGCTTTTCTTCTACAAACCTCAGCGAACATCAGTTCTGATGTACATACCGAACATCGCACCTTGAGAAAGCAACAGATATCTCGAAGTTTCTCTTATTGAAGGCTGACGGGACGCGATTCGCCTCCCAGATATCTCAAACATGTTGAACCGATTCATTTCCGGAGACAGGGTGGTCATTTCATGCCGTATATGTTGTGTTGCAGTATTTTTTTTCCTGACCATTGTGCTCTAAGAGAATCTGCATTACTATCGTTGAATATGAAATCTTTAGGCTCTGCGCCTGCTAGAAAGTCACGTTTTTTTTGTTTTTTTTTTCCCACGACAAATATGGAACATTACTAAATCTCGTCAATTACAGCCACCTCCTTCAGCTCGTTCTTATTCCTCTTCCTTGTGTTCATTATTGATTGGTTCTTTAGCCATCTTGTATGGTTATAATCAAAATGTCAGGCTTAATCGGCGATAAGCTAGGAATTAATGAAAAAAGTTATTTCTTTGATACAACTACTACTACTACTACTACTACTACTACTACTACTACTACTACTACTACTACTACTACTACTACTACTACTACTACTAATACTAATACTAATACTAATACTAATACCATCACCACTGCCATTACCACTACAACAAAGTAACAAGAAACAGATTCTGTGAATTTCCACAAAAATGATTTATACCCGTGTCGCATGTTATTTTCTAGCATCGCAGCTGCGACAAAGCGTGGCGAAAATAGCAGAGTACACACTGATTGGGTGCAGAGACGATGTGCGCATGCCTTACACAGCACTCGCCAGAACGGAAACTGCGACCACTGCGGACTATAAGTACCATCACTGTAACGGAAAAGTTACCGACCAACCGAGGGTCTGGCAGGCTGTATAATGCCAGAGTATTTTTGCTGCGCGTCTATTTCTCATTGTTCAACTGTACGAATTCAATGACGTGACCCTGAAAAATATTAATTGATGTCATTTGAATTCCAGAAATAATTTAACTATTCCCATCACACAAAACCGCCCACTCGAGAACAGCATTTACAGTACGCAAGAAACCGGGTCATCTGTCGTGCTCCACCAAACACCATGAGCCTGTAATATGGTAAAATGATGGAAAGAAAAATACTGTATGAGATTAAGCGTCTTAGCATTTTCCTTGAAAACCTCAAGCCAGAGAGCAGATTGACGGGGATTGAACCATTATCTCCTAAGTGTGATTTGCACACATTACCGCGGTGCCACCTCATTCTATTTAAGTACTCCAACTTTTGATAAATTTGTTTTTGCAATCATGGAATATAATAGAAGTTAATAGTTGAATTTTACTGTTTAAACCTTAACTGGGTCTTTATTTAATTCTTAATTGTTAATATTTAGAAACAGTTTACGTGGCAACTAGTTATTGATTTTTTTAAGTTAACAGCAAGATGTGAATAATCGATTGCCGCTTTGCCATAAACGTCAATGTTGGTGGCCTTGTTATTACACCGCCTTGTGCATCAGCTGATAGTATAAATTATTAGTGATGTTTTCTTGGAAGTACTACCTTTAATTATCCAGTATCTTATTAAAATAGAATGCAGTACACATGCATTAGGTAAACTTCGTTTTGTATTTTCAAACTCTTCGTTGTTCTTCAATAATGCACTTCGCGCGTTTGTATTGCAGTATCGATACTATAATGCGACTACACATGATGTAAAACTGATAAAGTGCCTTGCAATATTTAAAATATCCCATTTCTCCGATATTATAGTAATTCACACGTCTCCAGTCTTCCTGGGTTTGTCCTTTCTATGTTTTGTAGGAATTCTCAGTGAGCAAAAGTAGAAGATGCGGAAGAATATGATGCAATGTCTACGTGCAAATTGTGATTAGATCAAATGTTGCCACTATCCTCTTTTCGTTTCAGAGTTTACAGGACACGGAGACCATGCAAATTGTTCTCTTTTTAAGGGGTTCATAGCTTTATTTACGATCAGACCTTCATCTAGAAACATTAGCACAATACGACAGTGCCTCTGCCTAAAGCAAGAGACAGAAAAAGAAAATGTCTGATGTGTTGTACACACCTGACTTTCTCCGCTCTTTTGCAAACTATTCTTACAACTGCACATTCTTCTATTTACTTTATGATAAACATGTGGATATAACCATTTGCAGAAGTAGCTTAATTACATATTTCCTTGTAGGTATAGTCCAATTTACAATTATATTGTGACTTTGTGGGTTCGTAGAATTAAAAGTCCAATTTGCCGAAACTCTGATGCCCGATTTCACCAACAGATGTTAAAATCGACGTTAACAAATGTAATTTAACAATAGTCACAGCGCTAAAAGTAATGTTAAATTTCTTGCATTTCACCAACCTGTTTTCTTAAAATGTTAACAAACCTGTGTTAACGCCAAGAAACTTGCAAGTATCACTGTTATAGAAGGCTATGGATGATTTTCTGAACGTACTCCGATGCGCTTTTGTTTTCATTTTCGTCTGCACAAATGGCGGATGAACAAAATCATAAATAAAGCCGTGAGACAAATTTCTCATCCACGGAGAAAGAATTGTTAATTGAAATGGTGACGAAGTGTAAGGATATCGTGGAAAATAAGAGGACGGATGCAGTGAATGTAAAAGAGAAAGATGTCACGGGGAAAATATTGGAAACGAATTTAATTCAAATGCATGTGTCACTACTACAAGCACCATACAACTTGTCAGTATTACGTAAATTTAAAACGAGGTGCGAAGAACAAGTGCCTTAAACGTTTCAAGACGGGAGGTGAACAATGTATTATCCAGAATAATTCAGTGAATTATAAAATCGCAAAGTTAATAATACTTGAAGCAAAGGCGAGATCGGCATATTCCTTTCGATGTATATTCTAACTCATTATTACGTAAATTTAAAACGAGGAGCGAGAAGGACAAGTGACTTGAACGTTTCAAGACGGCAGGTGGACAGTGTATTATCCACATAATTCAGTGAATTATAAAATCGCAAGGTTACTAATACTTGAAGCTAAGGCGAGATAGTCATATTCCTTTCGATGCATGTTCTAACTCAGTATTACGTTAATTTAAAACGAGGAGCGAGAAGGGCAAGTGACTTGAACGTTTCAAGACGGGAGGTGGACAATGTATTATCCACACAAGTCAGTGAATTATAAAATCGGAAGGTTATTGATACTTGAAGCAAAGGCGAGATCGCCATATTCCTTTCGATGCATGTTCTAACCTCTCTTGTACTTCCGCAGTAGCCTTCATAGCAACATGTTTCAACAGTCTATACCTCCGTAAAACAATGTTCTTCGGATAGTTCCTCAAAATCATTTCTCCTCATAGGGCGTACTCTATTATGAATGCCATTTACACGGTCTTAAATATAGCAAATCTACATCAACAGCTGAGTTCATGCTCGCCATCTTGACTATTTACAATTGTTAAGGACTTAACATTAGAAATTCGGCTTGTTAGTTTAACATGGGATTTAACACGAGTGTTACGCTAACACTTGTTGGTGAAATGCAATTTTTGTTTTAACTATTGCTAAAGTCGTGTTAAGTCTTAACATTTGTCGGTGTAATCGGACATAAATGTTCTTTATTTCCGTAGAAATGCACTGATCAATTCTCAGGAACAACATTACATCACATATACACAGTCTTCCAAGGTCGATGACAATAACAAACAGCGTTCAGTTTACAACAACAACACTCTCAGCTGTTGTTTACTGCTTACTCACGACTTACTCTTTTACACAACTTTACAACTACTTCTTCTTGGCGAGTCGTCGCCTTCTTAAATACCTCATTGATAAATTCAAGACTCTTCCAGAAGAATACGGAAACCGAATATTCTATCACATTCCAGAAGCGTAACCCTATCTGTGCCGGCTATCTTTATTTGTTCCGGCATACTCCTTATCTCCAGGCTCTTTGTATACACAAGCCGCGTATCGTTAACTGCTTATGCAAGCTCTTTATTACCCCGAAATGCTATCCGCCGTCTGTTATCTATAATGCCCATTACCGCGACAATATGACATCGTAGATAAGTGTTCATCGCAGTAAAGCGAAACAACCTCCTATCACTTGATTTACTTTCCTTGGAATGCATCCTGATACCTCAGATTGGCTAAATCGGATATAAATCGATTACTACTGAATGGAAGCAACGAACTCTGTTCCGACAGTTGAATGAGGAGGAGGAACGGTGAGAAATTGGAAATATTGCGGTGTACTTACAATGGAACTGTCACTATGCTCATATCTGTATTCGCTAGAAGGTTTGATGTCATCTCTGCTCTATGTGGTGCCTGTACACCAAAAATCTGCTGCGGAGTAAAACCGCAACATCCAAAACTGAAGCCTGAAAAATGTCGCATGCGACCACTTACAAGTAACTGCTGGACATCCCTCGTGAGCTCTCTGACGGCGCTCCTTACGTATGTTATGTGTAGATCGCTGCCCGCAGGGGTAAACAACCCTCCCGAGCAATGCTCTGTTATGTCTACATCTTCCTATGTATTCTGGACACATTTCGTGATACTTCCAGCCATCTGCGCACCCGATTTTTAGCGCACAGGCCCCACGTAGAGCAAATGTGATGCCATCATACTCTCAAGCGAATACAGGTATGAGCATAGTTATAGCTCCCTTGTTAGAGGCGATGTCAGCCTAACTATAAAATGGATACAGCGAGAATACAGAAACAGAGTAGGCTTTAAGTGTTAGTAAAGTCTTCAAATAGATGGTTGAAATGAATTAATGCCTTAAAATTCCATTCCCTTTGTATCTTTAGGACATTAAAGGAGAATGATTTCCATTTGATAAATATATAAGTTACGGAAAAATCAAACTTTTAACAAGAAATATCTCGGAAATACTTTACTCTCCAAAAATTAAATTTATTTGACATCAGTTGTGTGTTTTAATCACATCTGCGTATTTTAAAGAAGAATATTGCGTATTTCTTAGGTGTCTCTTTATGTATCTCTTTTGCGAATTAAACAAAACTCTGACGAAATGAAGAGAAATTCTGAGGATATTCTCAGTAAATTCGAGATGTACAATCCAAGTTTTGGAGAAATGTTCCATGTAAAGACTGGGGAGACTTTTTTTAACATATTTCGTGTCGCACCCTTGGAAGATGCTGGAGTTAAATGCCAAGTTGACATTTAACTGATCTTTCGATTTTTAGTTATCCTATTTACAATCAGAGGGACTCACATATATAGACAGAGCACTATCTATTTTTTTTTTTTTTTTTTTTTTTTTTTTTTAAGTTCATGGAATTTCAAAACTGTATCCTCGTTTTGAAACTTTTGCTGATTACCTACTGTACACGGTGTTCATTTTCATCTGTGATTTTACCGCGCTAAATTTGACGTCATTAATCGCACCGTTGATGGAGCGAGTTTATATAGGATTCCCCTAGCGGCTTGCGATCGTATTTGATGAGCTGATAGCAGCTTTGAGGCCTCTCAAATAGTAGGTATATTTATCTGCTGGTAGAGGGAGGCCTCAAAGCAGCTGCCAGCACATCAAATACGATCGCAAGCCGCTATTGGACGCTATAAAGTGACTGGTCCAATCTAGAAGTAATAAATATAATAAATAATATAAATATATAATATAAATAATCTGTTTCTTGCCCGCTTCCGTGGTGTGAGGTAGCGTGTGTGCCTCACACTCAAGAGGTAATGAGTTCGAATCTCCCTAAAGATGAGTTACCTGGATAAGGTTTTCTCCGGGGGTTTCCCTTATCCTACGAAGACGAATGTCGGGTAACTCTGAGCTCTAGGGACCTGGACTCATTTGAGCATCATATCACCCATTCATTCATTTACTCATTCATCCATTTATTCATTCATCGTTCGCTATGACGTGCACTGTTGAAAGGACAAAAAAAAAATCTGTATCTTTACTAAAATGTTTTGAAATCAATACTGTTATTCATTTGGCATTCTTTATTAAATTATACTAAGTTATATATCTTCACAGAGAAACACCAAATTGCAAGATTGCCCGCGTAATATAAAGGTGCGTAGATACGATAACTGTTGTAGTTTGTTTTAATGAATGTGAATACTATAAATGACGGATAAATACAAACAATATCTTACAATTCGATGTTTCTCTGTGAAGATATATAACTTGGTATAATTTAATACAGAAAGCCAAATGAATAACAGTATTGGTTTCAAAACATTGTAGTAAAGAAACAGATTTTTTTTGTCCTTTCAACAGTACACGTCATATCGAACGATGAATGAATAAATGGATGAATGAGTAAATGAATGAATGAATGAATGGGTGATATGATGCTCAAATGAGTCCAGGTCCCTAGAGCTCAGAGTTACCCGACATTCGTCTTCGTAGAATAAGGGAAACCGCTGGAGAAAACCTTATCCAGGTAACTCATCTTAAGCGAGATTCGAACACGTGACCTCTTTTTGTATAGTTATTTAATAGCATAAAATATATATCTATATATATTTTTCTTTTCCTTATTTAACCGTTTTTTATTGTTTCCGTTTAATTACCTATCTGTTTTCTGTAGTTTCACACACGTACACTATACACATAAACACATAAACACCCATGCCCAGGGCGGGACTCGAACCCGCCACCCCCTACACGGTGGAACGTTAGAGACATACGTTCTAACGACCATGGCTACGAGGGCCGGCGAGCAAGGAGTGGATGATTTTATTAGTTACTAGCGCAACCACATTCAGAGCGCTGTAATTTGCTTACTGTTCAGCAAAAATTACCACATCTCTGTAGAGAGCACAGTGATTTCAAAGTAGACTCACCAGTTAACTATGACGTCAATCTTGCTCTATCGGAGGGTGCGAAATAACGAATAAAAATGAACACCGTGTACATACGCAGTAAAGAAAAAAATGTAACCACCGCTTTACTTACTGATCCTGTATGAGAAGCTATGCGTGAATTGAAATTTCGTCTGGATTAATGAGAAGTAGATTCGACTGGCCTCGTAGCTCAGTCCGTAGAGCACCTGCCTGCCGTGCTAGGGATCCCGGGTTCGATTCCCGGCTGGGGTGGGGAGTTTTCTCTGACCAAGATAATTCCTCTTTTTCCCCCAGAGTCTGGGGAAGAGAGTGCGAATATGTGCGTAATCGAATGATTAAAAAGCCCAAGGAATACGAGTTAACACCTTCAATTGGTTCCAAAGGAGAACGGCCGCCAAAATGACTATTGCATTAAAGGCAGGGTATAAATGAAACAAAAAAGGGAAGTAGATAGAATAATCAACTTTGTAAGAATAATTTGTGGACGTCATGTGAATACAACTCATAAGATGTTTTGAAAATATTAACTAAATTTCAGCTTTAGTTATCCGTAAGATAAATACCATGGCTTTGAGCCATCGTCTGTAAACTAACCTAAGTTTCGTCTGGGTTTGGGAAGTTAACCCTGCATCATATGTTAACATATGCTTCTATAACAGAAGACTGTTGAGCAAGATCACGTACCAATATGCCCACGTAGGCTGTCTGCCTTTTTTGTTGAACTCGTTTGATAAACTGCTCGTAAATACAAGCAGCAAACCTGTTGCCTGGGACCGTCGTCCTATCTGAAGGAAGGACGGAGGAGGTTATTGATTTCCGAGGAACTAATTCGATTCCGGAACGAAACACTTCATAACTGCATATGCGTCTTTTGAACCCTGAGCTTTAAAGCTGAGCGTATGCACATTTTACGGCGCCGAATATGATCGGCGTTACAAATCATAGCTTTTTGTAGCCATTTGCATTTTATGCGCTACTGTATGGATATGAAGGTGTTGGAAACACCATTCAGGAGCAGTTATCGAGGTAAAGTATGTTGTAAACTGTTATTGCTGTAAATGGCTTGCAACTGCACTGCTATTATCGCCAAATCTACTGCAGATAATAGACCCGAGGTCTGAAATTTTGCATTGTTTTCCTCTACGTTATTTTGTTGCCTGTTGTTCGTGTACTACTTTAAGAAAAATTGTTCTGTTGGCAGTTCCGTGTATTATTTTTGCATATTAATAAGGTGTGTGAATTACAAGGGCATATGAAAGCCGCGAGCAAGAAGTTTTAAAGATCTTAATCTTTATTTTTAAGCAAACTCAATTTTAAGCCAAGTTGGTGCATCATCCTACAGACATTTTTATCACTTTTCAACATTATCTCCATTTCTTTTCCGATTGTTCTACAAGTTTGAAATTACTCTTACGACAGACCAATGTTGCATACTCGGGAAGTTTGTTTCAATCTCGTGTTCATCTCCTGTCATAACATTCGTCAAAAAATGTCTTCATTTTGAAATCTCGTGAAGAAATTTCTGAGTGATGGTTCTTCTCTGAAGTTTGTGTCTTCATTAACAAACGTTGGACTCACGGGGTACCAACGTGCCGAAAACGTACGCTTTCAATCATTTCTTGAAACTGTACTGCTTGCTACTGTAAGTTTTGCAGAGATTTTATCCACAGTAACATGCTTGTCTTCTCTAATGGCCTCATCAACTTTGCCCATGTTGTGTTTCATGGAGGTAGTTCGAGGATCACCGCTACGAGACTCGTATTAGATACTCATGTTGCCATCTTTAAAAAGTGTCAACCATCTGTGGCGCCCAAATAGACATCTCCGCAGGCTATCGAAGTTTCAGGTCAATTTTAGCAGAAGAGCTCTCCACATTAACGAAGAATTCAGTGACAGCACGATGTTCATACGAAACATTAAAGTCCATAATTTGGACATATGCCTCTGTTTCGTGACAAAAAATGTCACAATATGACATGTGTAACATCTGCAGATTACGATCCTGCAGTCGTTTTGTGCATTGTTGGAATTTAAATTTTAACATTAGGTTGCAAAGCATAACTGTCTCAGGTATGCTTGCAAATTAAAGTCAGGAGCATAGCAAAATTTCATTTTCGAGCTTAAAACTGCTTTTCAAATTTAATTTCTCCAGTTTCGATTTCTTCAGAAAATTAGTGTTTACTTCTTAAACTCAGCATTTGTTGATTGGAAGCCCTATGATAATCTTTTTTACCTGAAATTTAGATTAAAATGTGATTTGCTATAAACACATTCCTTCACCGCTTTTAAAAAACAACTATAGCCAAATTAATGAGAGAAATTATTGTTTTAACATATACAAAGAAAAATAAATACATTATTTGTAAAACTAATGGTTTAAATTGGGATTTTTAATTTTAGTGAGTTTCTAATATTTTAAACTGCTTCAGTCAAATATGTGTGTGCCTTTAAATTCCTGAAAGTTTAAACAAAATCCATTTTAATCAGATAGAGGGAGCACCTTTCGTAGTCATGAATAATAGACACCTTCGTTGACTTTCGCAGATAATGGCCCGATTTTTATAAAATTACAGCGCTTTGCATCAGCTTAAATTCTATTTCAGTTATATGTTCAGGTATTACATAAAACATTGTTGCTAATTTAAAAATATAAATTACACTTACCTTTCTCTACCTACTATTCATTTTTGTATACCTTCCACAAACTATTCTTACAAAAGCTATTTTCTTATATAATTCAATGAATGCATAAATAGTTTCGTTACACTTTTGTTTAAAGTACAAGAGGCACGGGGGTAACCGAAACGTTAGTCAGATGTTTAGCCAGTCGCTGTACGCTGCTCTAGAAATTTCAGACTCTTTACATACAACGTGAGAAACAGTACTCTAAAAATGGTAGTATTACACAATGCAAATCATTAGCAACTGAATCTCGAAAATTGGTGTTTCTATAAAAAGTTGTTCAATAAACTGTGTGTTTTAAATAGCTCTACTTTTCTCTCTCACTATCTCATTGTTTTCCAGTTGTACAGGAGTGCACAAAATGTCTTCCAAATGAAAAGGACGTCATAGGCTATTCGCAGGAAACTCAAGATTTATATTTCACAAAATATATATGTAGTATTTTGGTTAAAATCGTTATGGTTATATCTTAGGGGGAAAATGAAAATATTGGTGATTTGGAGTGTGACTAATTTCCTAAAACTATTTTTATCACTTCTTTGGGTATATTAACGTGTTAATACCAAGTTTGTTATTTTTTAAACTTAGGGGCTACGCTGTTCAGAGCCAAACACCTACCATTTTATAAAAATGCTTTTTTTGTGTATTAAGGGGTCCTTAAAACGTGTATTTCTGGTGAAATGCTACATATTATTGTATTTTTGATAAAATACATGAATTCCTCTAATTTTTTGTATAGTAGTGCAGAATTAAAAATACTGAAAATCGCCAAAACACGTAGAGTGTATTATCATCTGTACTATGTGAAGATTAAAAGTGACAATTTCCTCTCGGTTAATTGGGTTGCTACATGTTTAAAAGTAGTGCAGGAAAACTCTTGGAATTGTTCAAATATATTTGAAATCAGTTCAGAAGTGTTTGTTTTCAAATTATTGTAAATTGTAACTTTGATTAAACGCAGTTTTGTTAATCCACTGAAGAGTGTAAGTGCTAGTTTATTTTATGCCTAGTTTAATTTATGTTATCTAACACTATCTTCTCCATTACCAGTAAGCAAATTTCTAGTGCTTTATTTTATTAGATACCCCATAAGCCGCATTCGTTTACGTATTAACACACCTTCTTTATACCGCTATCAAAACCATGGTTCTGTAGTCAAGATACAAGTTATTACAAAGTAATGAGCTTGGCCCACGATATTCTTTTACCCCATTAAAAGATAGAACGAAAAAAAAAACGGGGAGAGAGGAGAAAGTAACAAACCCTCCGTAGCTTTCACAAGATTTGCCAATTTTTGTTGATACGTGAGATAAAACCAGAGTTTAGTAAAGAAATTCTAAGAAGTAGACACCTTTGGATGCACTGTACATTCCGCGTACCCCAAATTCGAGTATGAGACGAACAGATGCAATATGGCTATAGCGAACAGCGAAATTTGTAGTTTCTAGCTTTAATATAATGTTTTGTAAAGATTAGGGTGTGCATTAACTGTACTATTATTTGCAGCTGTAAACTTTCCGCTTTGCATTATATTCTCTATTTCAGTCGCAGTTTACATACTATTTCTTATAATAACAGCGAGTTAGTCTGAGATAATTTAAGTCGTAATTTACCGACGCCCATTTCAAGGTGACAGCTGACAATCGTTATATGATAAACGCCACAGAACATATGTTCTGCTGCACTCTTTAAGCAGGAAATTGCCGAAACATCAGGAGTTTGGACATTCAGTCTCGTAAAGAGACTGCTTTAGCAAAAGCAAACTGAGTGTGTTCGTATGTGTGTATATGTGTGTGTGCACAGCAATATATTTTTATGGAAATAAATTTTATATCTTTAAATTTCTGCAAATATTTTGTAAAATATACTTCATTCTATAAGAATTTTGATTAATTATGTATAATTACTAAACCATAATGAGTGTAAATCTAGATTTCATTAAATTACACCATTTATGAGATTTTTGTAACCACTTTCATTGAACCGGAGGGATTCAGAAGGGGCCACTAAACATGTCCCACATTCACTCACGTCTGCCTTTGTGAGTGGTCAGCTGGTAGGTCTTGGTTACAGATTAATAAACTTGGTCACAAATTAATAATTTTGGTCACATATTAATACCAGATCGTCGCCTCTGAGGTCTTGGTCCCAGACTTTAGTTTTAGATACAATGTACGTTTTTGTAAGAATAGTTTTGTACGCGAGATAATACATAATAAATGTGAAGAGAGAAAGTTATGTGAATTCTACGCATTATAGATATATTTAAGGACATTACACATCATATGGTAAATTTATAATATCTGATTTAGGTAAAACATCCGAAATGCTGGAGAAAAAAGTTGTTTGATATCTCCACTGGTTAGTGCAATCAAACAAATGGTTCTTTCCGAGGAGAGAAACCCATAACTGCTCAGGTGTGCTCAGACTAGCCAAACTGGTCAATGGAATCTTTGTGAGACCAGCCTTAAAGGTGACGACATAGTTCGAAAATACATAAATATATGGAACATAGAGTTTCGGAATTAGAATCTTGCAGCTATCTTCTGGTTACGCGTTTCCCTTTCTCCAAGGATGTTGCAATTCGTCGACTGTTAAATAAACATGCAGAAAGAAAAACGGAAAAAAATATGAAGGAAAAAAAATAAAGTGTTTCCTGGAGTTCATCCTTAAATGCAATAAAAAGATGAGCAGTAATATGCAGGAAAATTCTATATGCTTTTAATCCAAACGCTCTGTCCCGATTATGGTCAATTAAATTGAAGAATTAAATGAAAATAAAAGAAATACGAACTTTACGGGTTAAAATATATTATTTTGTTTAAGTGCATGGGTACTGTAATTTAACCATTCAAAGTTTGTAAAAGCTCAAATACCCAAAGCAGTTCTGTATAGGTACTGAAATATATCTCAGTAATCACGATGTAATTTATACGTCAATGACAACAGGAATTAAAGATCAAATGTTTTCTGATTTCATTTGACAGTGTTATTTATAAACTTGCACACCTTATTTCATTTTGCGTATTTTTATTAACCCGGTTTTGCATCGATAGGTATAAATTTCACTAGTTTCTATTTCATGTTTTAGACTGTGTCTTATTTTAGTTTATTTAGTTCAAAGTTTAATTTATGCATTTTAATCTTACTATTAAACCTTAATATTTAACTTTCCATCTTTCACAATTTACTGAAATTATATGATTTTTCTTGAAAATATCAGGAAATGTTAAATTGTAAATTCTTATTTTAAAGCTACGAAACAGAATGCAAATTTTTTATTTCAAAATACTAAAACTCACCATTCCTATCGATTAAAAAAATGGTAACAATATAGCACAATAAAGTGAAATATGTAAAGAAAGGCAAACACAAGAATTATAAACATAAACAAAGTCACAGAGGGTTTGCTTTAGTAATAGGAACCTCCTAATTCTGTAACTCACATTAATTTACTGTTTTTTATTATAACACCCATATCTACTGATTTTTGTACATATAACCAAATTTCCACAGTTTCTTTTTTCCATATATCCTTATTTGTGAAAGCTGTTGGATCGTTTCTATAAATATTATAATCAGAGGCAAGATTTTGTGGTGACAATTATTTATAAAGTTCGCATTAATGATTTTAATTAGTAGTGTTTTGTGGTTTTATGACCATAAATTCACATTAATTTCGTGAAAATTTTTGGTGAAGAATTAATGAGTAATGATATGAAAAGTAACAGGTAACTAGAGTAGCACAACTGTTAAAACTACTTTTGTTTTTCAAATTAAAACATTTTATTTGAAATCAGTAGATAGTAGGTAACATGAATAAGATCAAATAGCACACATCAGACATCGCCAAACCGCAGTATTCAACAATCTGTTATATTTTCGCTTTTTATACTTGTTCTTTTGTCGTTATATGAGAGAAAAATCTCTCACTGTCAGCGTTCGACATCGGCAACCAAATACATTGAACGGGCTTTTCACAGAAATTGCGGTAAAAATCAGCTTTTGCCTTCAATGCCTAGAGTGCTGTTACTACATCTAATGTTATCCTTACCATCATGGCTTTCGCTGGTTTTAAATGCATTTAGTTGTTTCAATGCTGCCATTACATGATTTAAATCACCTATAGTTGATTTAGTAACTAACCTAGAAGGTTCAAACAAATGATACAGCTTTTATGGTTATTACATCATCGGTTTATTTTGCATAATGAAGTTTAATTTAGACAAAGTCATACGGCAGCGAACTTTTAGAGTCTCTTCTACTGCTTTTCTGACACTGGGATCTATGATATAGTCTACAAGTGCAGTTACACTGTTTCCAAAGTGACCACTCTAATATTTCACATTTGATTCTCAGCGAGTTAATTCGGGATAAAACAAGATGAGCCACAGTTTTTTTTATTGAAATTCTAAGATTGGATCTGTTATCAGTCTGCAGTTTTCAGAAACAAATGTTGTTGCTGTTGTACCTTTACAATATTGCAGCATTTGGTCTCGCAAAAATGATCATTTAACAAATTTTGCGCATGAACTGAAAGCTTATCTCTTAGTAAAGAAATCGACAATTGCATCAAAATAGCTGGCATTAAACCAGCTAGACCAGCTTGTCAGTACAATGGGAACACTTTTAGCTTCTAAATCTGGGTGGTTTTCATTGAGGTATTGTTTGTATTCGTTTCTTAACTTTCGGGCATTTCGGAACACATTCCTAAGCCCTGAGGGACAATACTTTCATGCTAATGTAATGTCTGATAGTAGCTTCTTAGAAGTTCAGTACCATCTCAGTACCTTTAGTCAGCATAATAGGAGCTTTTGCTGTTCACGGTGTGGTATCCATAACATTTCCAGTTAGCATACGACAAACGGTTCTAGTATCACGGCCCAGTCGCCGCTTGGCTCTCACTAAGGCGGCCCAGGTTCGATCCCAGGCGACCGCAAAGTGAGATTTGTGATGGACAACACGGCGCTGGGGCGGGTTTTCTCCGGGACCTCCGGTTTCCCCCGCCATCTCATTCCACCGATGCTCCATCTTCATCTCATATATCATCAGTGTCATCGCCTGCGGTGCCGTATGTAGTAAAGGCGGGCGTTAAACACTACACATTTCATTTCGGCCCAGTCGGATGCTGTGGTGTCAGTTTATTGTTGCACCGCTTAGCAGGCTTAGCTGTTATTTCAGTGCGCAAGATGATGTCATTGTATTGGCTTTGTTAAGTGTTAAATTTTTTCTTGCTTTCGTTAAATTTGTAAACATTTTTTTCATGACTCCTAGCTTCATGCTATGAGGACATGGATGTTAAATTAAAGTTATACTTATGCAATTTGAAATAAATGTAAATTTTTATGCAGACTAAAAATAATAGAAATTTTCTCATTTATCGCTAAAATATATTATTCTCGAAAAAAGGAAAAATTCGCGAGCCTCTGATTATAATATTTTACGCAAAAAAAAAAAACAAGGACACGACAATGTTGGTTAAACAATGGAGTTTACAATACAATGAGATGATGCCCACTTTTCTCTTTTCTGTCTGCGACACTATACACAATATTTTGCAGATTGTCTTGGAATATTGGCAATTTCTTGCTATATGCAGTGCGATTGTTGGATGTATCAGGAAAACTCGTTCTTTAAGATCACCCCACAACCAAAAATTGGCCGAATTGAGATCAGGAGACAGCGGAGGTCACGTTGTCGTGAAGTACCTACTGATGTAGTGTCTCCAGATGTCAATTAGGCCGACTTTTAGTTGTGGTTCCAAACATTTATGTGAAAATGTTGTGATGGTGTCGCAGACAGATCAAAGAACGGCAGATATCCTTCCAATATTTTGTGAACTACATTGTTTGCAGAATATCCACTGTGATTTTTTTTTATCTCAAATTTCATAATAATTATAGTGGTTTATTATTTGAATATACTCTAGGAAGTCCTCATAGTTTTTAAAGCATGCCTTCTGATATGCTGGCATATTATAGGCTTTTCTGAAAACATTTAAATTTATGCTGGTTCATTTACTTTTACTAGCATTTGTAACTGACTTGTGTCACAGGAAGGTAGTTCACAATAAATTTCAATGTTCTTTAGTTCCTAGTAGTAGTAAAATAATAACATAGTCTGGAATTTTTCCAAAAAAATAACGATAAGTCCAATTATGTAGTTCCAAAATAATAGTCCTCATTTGCTTAACGCGAACATTCAAGAACTTTATAACCGGTTCCAAAAGTAAATCTCTGATCATAGAAGGTCCATCACGTTACAAAATAGTTAACAAGCGTGTAATATGATGCAAGACCTCGGAACCGTGCCAACTTTAGTATCTTCCTCCATATTTCTATAGCAGCTCTTACCTTGTATTAATTATGTGGTTTACTCATAAAGAGCTCTTTAATCAATACATGAGCTTTTCAGTTGATCAAGAGCAGTAGCTGGCTTATACGATATTACACGGTTACGTTAATTAATTTATTTATTTTTCTTCCGTTTTCTTTGTGCAATTCATCTACAGAATTTTTATGGTGAATCCTCCAGTTTGCCCGCCTCGGTACCGTAGATGGTAGCGTGTCTGGCTCACGTTCAAGAGGTCCCGAGTTCGAATCTCAGTCAGGGTGAGTTACCTGGATAAGGTTTTTTCGGGGTTTTCCCTTATCCTGAAAGACGAATGTCGGGTAACTCGGGTCATCGTCCGATATGACTAAACATTGGAGGACATAATGTTTAGGTGCTTACTTTCATACCACGATTTATTTTCTCTCCTTTTCCTTATTTACTCTTTCTTATCATCTCTCAGGAGTGCCTTCAGGATCGTGGTGTATGGCGGTGGTGAGCAGATGGTGCGGATGCTTGCCATTGTAAATGCTGTTCTCGGCTGTAGGTGGCGTTGTATCTCTGTCAACACCGGACCTGAGTTTTCGTTGCTCCACAGCGGGACTTGGCGTCAAATGAGCAACTCACAACACAGTTAAGGACTTTTTCGCGTTTCTGTGCCTTTGTGCTACTCCATGTCCTTCGGTTTTCGCAATCACCCCTTCCTTCTGGAGGTGGTTGGCCACAATAGACCTGTCTGTAAATCACAGTGCGTGAGGTAGTGTGCGTTGCACCCTTTTACACTCACCATCCTTTAGGTTAGTATTATATAATAGGAGACACTTCGCACTCTTAGTCCACATCTATGGTCAGCAGATGCCTTGCTCTGTGACGTCATATTCGCGGGTAAAGTTGTTCCCTGTCCGGCGGTATCTCACAGCAGTGGGCAGAAAAAGTAAACAGTGGCGACGTTTATTTTAACCATGTACTACCTGGCAAAGCGAGAAATATTATCGGAAAAAATTCGCAACACAGAGATATTTACCTCCGCTTATCATACATACACGGCGAGTCCAATGTATGTAAACTCTATTCAGATATAATGATGTCTTCTGGACAGCATCCTGTCATACATCGGAAGCGCGAGAAATCATATCATATAGGTACACGCACATTCCAATCGCTTTATTTCGGTTTCGTAACTTACTGTACATCAACTTACTAATATTTCACTCTTGTAATCGATCAGATAAGACCCGATAAGAAACGAATATAGCGCTGGTCACCTGAAGGTTGTAACGGGAGTTTTGTTTTCTGATCTGAGTATTAGTGGGTCATGTAAGGACAATATAAAAAAATGATGAACGGTTGCTAAGAAAAGAAAATAATCTTTCTTGATGTGAAAAGATGAAACGTTTTGGATAGGAGAGGAAAATCAATAATCTTCAGAAATATGTGTTCTGTAATCTTGATAGTGATGAGTAGACGTGCAGGAGTAAGGAGTTTTATGTAATTAATGGAATCTTTCTATTAAAGAAGTAAGAATTTATCGATATGCTGGAGATAACCTACAACTGACTAGGAAAGAAAGTTCAAGTAAAATGTAATCCAGATAATACAATTAAATTATTTGTTACAAAATTGGACTTCTCCAAAATTGTATTTATTTCACTCCGAACCACACCTGAAAACGAGAGATCTCATGACTCTTGTTTAAAATAAGACGATACAATTGGTGACCAGAAGAAACTGATATCCGTAAAAATTCACACGAGAAGAGAAAGAACTGTGCTTCCAATATAGAAATCTTGCTTCAAGGTCAATACGCCTCAATAATTCTGTCGAGTTATACCAGCTATTTTTCTAATATTATAAAATGGCCGTGCACATTTGCAACTGACCACGAATACATTACATAAAATCGGTGTGGATGGCTGAAATGTTTTAGATGTTGACCTACTGATCCCATGGTCGCGGTTTCAAACCCAGCCCAGCCCACAACTTTAAGTGTGCTTAAACGGAACGAACTAATACGAAAGAGCCTAAGGCATGCGAAACAGTAGACCAAAGTGTTCTATTCTTGTGACTGTACATAAACAGCAAGTACTCGTGGACATACTGCTACTTTGAATCAGGGAACAGTTGAAATTGTTACATCGCCTCTCCCCCAATTAATATTTGTTGTGACTATATTCTTATGCTTTTACTACTACTACTACTACTACTACTACTACTACTACTACTACTACTACTACTACTACTACTACTACTACTACTACTACTACTACTACTACTACTACTACTGCTACTACTACTGCTACTACTACTACTACTGCTACTACTACTGCTACTACTACTACTACTACTACTACTACTACTACTACTACTACTACTACTACTACTACTACATTTTACGAATGAGGCTCATCTAGGACTACGCAAAGTATTTGGGCATGTTTCTTATCTCTTCTTTGGCTGTGGGTTTTCTCTCTCTCGCCTATCCACGCTGTTCCAATATTTTTCTTCAGCTTGTCCTCTTGGTCAACTTACCACTTATGCACCTTCATTCTAAAGACATCGCTGTCTAGGATATCTCTTGAGCAATTCCTCCCAATTTTAAATCAGATTTTACTTCACCAATCCATTTCATAGTGTCTGCTTATGCTTTATTTCTATTTTCGTAAAATTCTATAATAGGTTTTGTGAGCCTGTTTGAAGTTGATTATTTAACATACCCATGCAATTTTAACCTTCGTTTCCTAATATCATATGGATTCTCTGTTGCTTTATTTCCTTTTTACTTATAGGTCTATATTCTTCACCTACAACTTTGGACCTAAAATTTTTCTAATAAATTTTACGCACTTTTTCTATATTTTCAATACCTGCCTTTCTGTTCAAAATTAATGTTTCTGTTCCATAGAGGCACTCTGGTTTAATTACAATATTATAGTGTCTTAATTTTGTATATTTAGCATTTTTATTATAATTGCATTATAATAATGATATGATAATTACAGTACGACAATTGCATTATAATTATTTAACAACATATTCAAATATTGGCATACCAAGAAATGAGATTATTATTATTATTATTATTATTATTATTATTATTATTATTATTATTATTATTATTATTATTATTATTATTATTATTATTATTATTATTATTATTATTATTATTATTATTATTATTATTATTATTATTATTATTATTATTATTATTATTATTATTATTATTATTATTATTATTATTATTATTACTACTACTACTACTATCATCATCATCATCATCATCATTAAGTGATATGAGACTGCTTCATCTTTAGTTCTAACCTAGTGATGCCGTGTTTGAGAAACGTATACTTACCTATTTAGAAGCTATTTTAACTAGTAACATTTCAGTTAAAGTTTAGTCGAGCTAAAACGTATAGCTTTGAAAAATTAAAATTTCCATTTAAGGAATATAAAACGAAGCAGAGACAGCTATCAGTTCTACACCGTAAGGGAAACAAATGAATATGTACTTAGGATTATAGTGCTGAACAACATTGAAAGGGTGAAATATCTGGCCATAGATCTGATGGTGTCGTGTACACCAAGCCCAGAAGATCATATAGCAGGCCACACAGAATTACAAACAACCGCGCGCTGGAGGCACGAGCCTTTTTTGTCAGTCCAAAACACAGAGCTCAAAAAACTCGGCAGCTTCATATTAAACAGTTAGTTCTAAACTGCTTCCGCCTGTAGGGAAAAAATGGGTGTGTTTCGGACATCCACAACTCGGTTTGGCGCCGCAAACATCTGTCCGGTCCGCCCACCTTCAACAGGGATACCCCCTTCGCCCTGATTGTAAACTCGCTTTGGCGAATTACTTAAAACAAGCCGAAATGTTAGAGCCCATTCATTATGCCTGGAAACCAGGAAAGCATATCGATGTTCTCAATCCACGAGAAGAGGAGAGAGAGAGAAAATATTACAAGATCATTCTCTCTTTCTTCGTCCCTCTTTCATGCAAACAAACCTCTTCCTTCTTTGAATACTGATGATTAGCAAGTCACTTAATTTGACCATCTGCAGAAAGTTTTAAGTGTGAGTAGTTTAAGGTAAAGTAATGCGTCTTGACATTTACGAAATCCGAAGTACGTAAATGGTTGAAATTTTCTTCGAGTAAATTCATTACTCTAATAAAAATGTTTCACACAATACTGTTTAAAAATATTCGCAACACAGATTCATATGTGATTACGGTAAATGAGTTTAAGGGGCATGTATCATACTCGTATCACATTTTATATCAACGCCTAGTTAGTGTAGAAAAATCTTAGCTTTTTACTCGCCATAATATTAAACTTATAATAAATTCATAAATTAATTATATATAAATATTATTATAAATTTTATTAATATATAATAAATTTTTTCAAAATTTAATAATTTATAAAAATTAGAGTGCTATTTATAACAACAATTTTTTCTTTTGAAAAGCGATAGAAAAAGTTAGACACAGATTAGCAAAACAATGCATGGCGTGAATCGTTTTGTGTATGGAAAAATACTGGGGGGAAAAAGGTTTGCCATAAAGCAAGATTTAAAATCCGTGTGTCTATTTACACCTTCAATTAATCAATCGGCTGTTTAACTAGACCAAGTGAAAAAATACGTAGTTTCTTAATGTTCGTCTGGCTTAACTTCAAACACGACCTACTTAGCGCTACCCCTCCCTGTGACAAGGGAGGGGCAAACAATTTTGTAAACAGATTGCCACTGCTATCGCGACTGCCTAGTCTCCGTCAGACATGTGCTGCAACCAGTGCAGGGCTTGCTTATTTACAAACAGTGCTTTATATTGACAGTGAAATATGATAATGGATATATGGTATCAAAACTGGTGTTGATAAGTTCAAAATGTATACAATCAACTCCACAGCTGCATTAAATGGACATATTTTACCATACCGTGCGCATTGTGATACGGATGCTATCGAGCTAATATGGGCATAAATCAATGAAGGAGGTAGAAAAGATGTACTGGGGAAAAACGGATTAATGATATGTTGGACAATAGTATATTGAACAAATACAAGATTTGAACTAAAGAATTACGACTAGTTATATTAAATATAGCTGTTAAAACATTTTTGCATCTATTAGACTATTCATTTCCTTATAGATCTTATTTTAATGGTTTTGTAAACATTAAAAAAGCTTTAGGAGAAATAAAAATGTTTTAGAACGTATGTGATAACCATTTCAAGGAGTTAGTCCTGTTCAACTTTTTAAAACCTTAATTATTTTTTTTCTTTTTGAGCTGTTAATTCTTTCGGTTTCCTTTTAACAGAAACTGTTGATAACGACCTAGTCCATGAAGTGTTTGTTGTGTAACCAAAATGCCTTATACGATAAAGAGGTCCTTCTCTTTTTAACAGTGGTATCCGAATAATTCTCTGGCAGAGTTGAACCTACCTATTACAAAATAAAATATTTGCCAACATTAATTACAGTAACAATATAGTCGTATTGTGAAACGGTAGAGCCAGACTGAAAAATTCAATGCCATAGCTGGGATTTGAACCGCGGATCTTCTGGTTGCCGTCCAGCCGCTCTAAACATTGAGCTACTATGGCCAACGTGCCGATATGACATTAAATTCTCCAACTGGCTCGTATTTTCCCGGTATACCACTTAGGAGTGCTCATAAACACACGAGACAACTACCTTAATGGCAACTTACTACATGTAAGTACTTTAAGGCCCGGGCTTTATAGTTAACCACTATTAGGTCAATTAATGGAAATTAATTGTTCTTTCACACTGGCCGTGTGTAGGCTAAATTGTGTCTCATGTGTTTATGAAGGACTCCTAAGTGTTTTACCGGGAAACACACGAGTCAGTTGGAGAATATAATGTCATATCGGCACGTTGGCCATAGTAGCTCAATGGTTAGAGGGGCTGGACGGCAAACAGAAGATCCGTGGTTGAAATCCCGGTTATGGCATTGAATGTTTCTGTCTGGCTCTATCTTTCCATACTTTAGCCTACACACGGCCAGTGTGAAAGAACAATTAATTTCCATTAATTGTACCTAATAGTGGTCCGAACTATAAAGCCCGGGCCTTAAAGTACTTACAGCATAGTAAGACGCCATTAAGGTAGTTGTCTCATGTGTTTATGAGAACTCCTAGTGGTTTACCGGGAGAAACACGAGTCAATTGGAGAATTTAATGTGATGTCGGCACGTTGGTCATAGTAGCTCAAGGGTTAGAGCGGCTGGACGGCAACCAGAAGATCCGTGGCTCAAATTCCAGCTATGGCATTGAATTTTTCAGTCTGGTTCTACCGTTTCATAGTGCGTCCTACACACGGCTAGTGTGAAAGAACAATTAATTTTCAATATAATTGTATTGTTATTATTTATTGTATACCTGTATGTTTTTCTCGATCAGAAATCTGCATGAGGACGGCATATAATTTGAACTCGTTCCATGCTCATAATCTTGCAGAGAGATTTGAGGCACGAATTTTATCTAATTAATCCCCCACCCCCATATTACATATTTTGATCAGCGTACAACAGATGTTAAGCTTTGTTCTTCGGGCTAGACCGAGAGGAGCGCTAATGGCGTGGCCGTTCTTCATCTCAAGGTTCGAGCGTTCTCTATTGAATTAAAAGTATTTGCTTCATTGTTTGTAAGTTTTATGATTAGATAATGTGAGATCTAGCATCATCTTCATTTTTTGTTGGAGTGAATCCATTTATTGCTATAGGCAGTAACAAACCGTCCACAAAACACGCTGGTAGAGCTCGAGTGTACTACTAAATATAAATCACTCCATTTGGAAGTGCTTAGCAATTTGCATGATGAGGAGTTGTAGCACGACTAACTGCTGAGAACTTTGATAGATAATCCTATGTCATCTCGGTATGCGGTCCTACCCTACCACACACGCACACTCTGTCAATTGGATGTTGCAAAAACCTTCTCAAGTAGTACTTAACATACCAGTCTGAAAGTATTGCCATTGTGCATTTGCGTGGTGAAGTCAGATACTGTTTGAGCAATAGCCCCATCCCTCTTTTATCGACATTTCTTGTAGCTGTTCGTGTCCACTATGTTCTCAGGCATACTTGACACCCTTTAAGGCTGTAGTCATTGCTAAAACTGAGACTTGTGTACAGTAGCTTAATGCAAATGCGTATTTCTTCTCTGCTTTCGTAAAGTAATCTCTCCTTTGTATGTGAATTAATTACTAAGTTACTACGATTAAAAGAATATTTTATATTGAATGTAATATATTGCTGGTTTCACATGTGTATTTTATAAATATTGTGACTTTGTGGGTTCGTGAAATGAAAAGTCCAATTGCACCACTCAAAAATGTTCCTTATTTCCACCGACTTACAGTTAAACTCTTACCAATTACACAGAGTTACGTAATGCGCACAATTACGATTCACCAGTTCGTCCGTTACAATTTCACTTGCACTCATAATTACGTACAATCCTCCGATGCACTCACACAGTCTTCTCGTCGTACACTAGCACTGCATTCTTACGCCAAGAACTGACTGACTGACTGACTGACTCCTCTTGTCCGACGTGTTGCTTATATAGCGTCAGATTGCCGATCTGGAAGGTTCTAGATTAGATGAAATATCCCGTAAGTTCGAGAACACAGGTGGAACAGAAAGAGACGGCGCAGTGATGTTTTTTTCCCAGCTACCCCTTGTTACCGCTATAAGACAAACGAGGGGGGCATGGCGAACGCCGACCGTCTCCTGCCTGCCCGCTCTATAGGATGTTCCGACGTTCGGGTGACAATATGCTTCACTTGTACTTATTTTAGTCATATTGGATCTACAAATGTCATATAGCTATAATACATTTTAATTGAGTTCAGTCTTATTTGCAGTATCAGATGATAGCCCACGCGTAACAATGAATATGTTATATCAAATCTGGTAGTAATTGTATCCTCACAGAATGGTAGTGGTAAATTCTAAGAATTGATTTCAAATGTGGTTTATATGCAATGTTGAATTTTATTTAAATTTCATTGTTTAATATTCTTTTAGCTTTATAAAACTACAGCTAAATAATTTACACAAAGGAAAACAGTTCAAAATATTCCACCGTCAGCGGTTTTAGAAATTCAGTTCCAAACGTTTTCCTGCAAGTTCGTAAATATATTCCATATATTCCATATATTCCACTCAGTTATGTAGTATGATTCCTGTATATGGTTTGCTTTAGTGTGTATTCTTACTCTTTAATATATAAGATAAAGTTTGATGTTACATTTCTTGCTAGGTTCAGGCCCCGCTCCTATCCCGCTCCGGCCTCACACTAACTTCGTTCTGTACCTTAACTTTGGCTTGGCTCCGGCTGCGCTCTGGCTTCGCTCTGGCTTCGCTCTAGCTTTGCTCTCGCTTTGCTCTGGCTCCACTCAGGCTTCTCTCTGACTTTGCTTTGGCTTTACTCTGAATTTGGTTTAATGTACTTTTTTAACTTAGATTAGGGTCAAACACGGATGTAGACCTTGTTTTCTGAAGAGGTTTAATCACCAGAAGATTACATTAAATTAGCTTAAATTTTATTTTGTGTCAATATGATGTCTTAATACTGTGGTAGTTTTCAATGCATATATGGATACATGTTAAAGGGAATAAAATAAAATAAAATTCCTGTCACTATCAATAAAGAGGAAGAATAAATGAATACTGAGACTTGAATTTCTCATACCTTTTAGTAAACTATATTTTTCTAAAAATGTTAATTTTTCCCCGCTCAAATAACTTTTAACACCAATCTACGTCAGTTATCAATCTATTCCAATCTTCCTGAGGGCAATCATCCATTGTGGTCTTTAGAATTAGACAACAGGCCAAGGCAAAGCTTTCCAGTTCTTAAGATATCAAACTTCTTCTTGCTAATATGTATAAAGGAAGATAAATGGCTAAAATTGCCCAAAAATTACATCGAGACATTTGCAGTACTTTTTTTATTTGTGCAGTTTTATTAATTTGGATTTCATCTTTACTTTGATGTCCACTTTATTATCCTAGACGCAACACTTTATGTTAAATTGATATTGCATCTTCGTTTTTATACTGTGAATTCTGCACGACTTAAAATAGTTTTTAGTACTACATACTTAAGTTTAGAGATGCATTTCACAAACTTTTAGAAAACATTGGTGCCTCTGTTAAATGTGACAATTTTCTGTGTTCAAGCCTGTGGTTTCTTTCTTGGTAAATACGAGCTGCGAGTTTGTTTCCTTCCTGTTTGCTATAAATAACTTCTTCTATAAAATGTATAGGGTTTCTCTATTAATTATTCTTTTTATAGACTTTTGAGAATAATTTAATTGAATGTTAGTGTTAAAGGACATACTTTCGGGTATACTTTCTGTTAATAAAATAGTTAGCTATTTAAAAAATGCACAGATAATTGTTAAACAAAAAGTGGTATAATAAAGTGGAATAACTCAAGTTAATGTATAAAAATGTCTTGCACCTGACGTAGTTGGCTAAGGCGTCCTGCTGTGGATCCCTGCCACGGAATGCGATCGGGATCAATCCTGTCCCTGGATTTCCTCACTAAGCATCGTGAGGAAATTGAGGAGCTACGCTAGGTAGCGGCTCTGCTCTAGAAGGCCAACTTTCCTACTGACCACACACCTCCCCGTATCTTTGGATATGCGTATGTGGCCTTGAAGTCGGCAGTCGGGTTGGCAGACTCAGGCCCGCCTTGGGCTGTTGCGCCACAGGTTGATTTGATTTTCATAGTATAAAAGTAGATAATGAACTCAGAAGGCATACATTTACATGCTGTAAAAAATGAGTAGGATGGCGCAGGCCTTAGCTTGTGTGACTCATTTGGAAGGTGGTTGGTTCAATCCTACCAACTGCTCACTCTGACTTGGGCTGACCTGGTTTCCCGCTAGTCACTTAGGCGAATGCTGGAGTGTTTATTTTCATACCAGGACTTTCCCGTCCACCATTTCCTGTTCCCATCATTCTCCTCATCCATGTTATGGATATAGGACAAATGCAACAGTGGTCGGGGGTTTCGTCTTGACGGTAAAGGCTCTACCGTCGTTCCGGGGTCGTCCGGTCAGGCCACATCTCCGCAATAGACCTTTGGTGTGGATCGCCAGAGGTCAGCAGCCTGTGAAAGGATGTGCAGGGTGCTGGGTTAGATTGGTTCGGACAGGAAATGTTACAAATTCCGTCGTGATCCGGATCAAGTCGCTTTCAGCCCTCTCTGCCATCCTTCCCTCCTAGAGGCAGCAGTGGTGTAACAAAAGGCCTACATAAGAAGCTATATTTTGTTCATAACAGATAAGAGGAAATGTGTATAATGGAACCGGCGAACTTCAGCACTGGACCTAGGATATATTGTGGCTATTAAACTCCACGAGGAAGTAAGGTGATAGAAAATGAGCGGTCAGATCTAACGGCGGCCACCCCAGCGCAGCTATGCTCTTAACGTTTCCAGATTATCTCCAGCGACCTCTTCGATCCCTATTAATATATGTAGAGGCTTATGTGCCAGAGAAGTTTTACCATCTACAACGTATAGTAACTGGAAACACTGTTTTCCACCAAAAAATTCACAAAGTCTGTATGTTTGATTATTTGTTTGTTTGTGAATGTCATAGCTCATAAATAAACAGTTTTTAAATACCAAACTTGGTGTGTAAGGTTATTTTTTTTTTTGGGGGGGGGGGCTTTCTGTAAAATCCCGTATGGCTATCGAAGGGAAAAATAAGAAAAATAGTGAACGGAAAATTAAGAGGATGGGGGGGGGGGGGAGACCAGATCTGTAGATCACTTTCTTGAAAAAATTGCAGAGGAGCTTGGTATACAGGTTTGTGGCATAACTGTAATATGGTGTTGACGCTAGCGGGAAAAGGAGCAGACTGTTGAAGTAGGCGGCGGAGGAAGGAAGAACGGTGGGCTCGGTAGCGAGGTCAGCGGTTTTGCCTTGGTCGATGAGACGTAGTCGGTGTAGATGCGCAGGGTAACATCCATGTCCAAGTTGCATTCTAATGATGGAGGTGAGATGTCGACGTGCAATCCTAAAGCTGGAGAACCAAGGGGTCGTGGATAGATGCGTCTGAACGGCGGCGTAGTGTTTGCCTTTGATGGACTCAGAACGAATCCAGGCATCATTCCAGTGGCAATAGGCGTCACGTCGAAGGACCGGGAAGAAATCCGTGTACGGTAGTTGGATGCCTTGAAAGGTGCCTTGGGTGAGTCCCTCTTTTGCCAGGCGATCGGCGACTTCATTGTATCGAATTCCGACATGTCCTCTGATCCAAAGGTAGTGAATTTGCTGTCCGGCTATGGTAGCGTTGTTCACCAACGTCAGGATCTCGTAAAGATAACAGTGCATATCTCTCGTCCAGAGAGGAGATGAGAGTCTCTGCAGCACACTCTGCGCATCGGTTTCCCCGAGAAATCCCATATTGCAAAGCGTCACGAATGGCCAGATCCTCCGCAGTGTAGTTGGAAGCCTCCATAGGTAGGCGGTATCGAGCCAAGGCATTAGTAGAAGGACATACGTATGCATAGCCTACTCCATCAGCAGATTTAGAACCGTCAGTGTAGATCGTGGTGAAATCTGGCTATGTGACCTGCAAGAAATGAAAAAGGGCGACGTTCATGTAAGGGCTCCGGATGATGTAATCAAGGTAAGTTCACCTCCCAAGATTGCGACACGAAGATGTTTACAAAGTCCACCACCATAGACAACCCTTTGTGTGGGTTAAAAAACTAATATTTTGATTTTGTTAAAAATGACTAATGATTTTCATTAAAATGCCATATTTTAAGATATTTTCATGACACACACGCACGCGCGCTCACATACACACGCACACGCACACATTACTTTCTGAAAATAGTCCCTTAAGTCTTCTTCATCCTAATGACTTTCCATAACTGTTTTACCCTAACAGATAGAAAAATCATGCTACATAAAGAATGTAGGTATTTCTCTTTAAAAAGCCCGCCTCGGTAGCGTAGATGGTAGCATGTCTGCCTCACGTTCAAGAGGTCCCGAGTTCGAATCTCGTTCAGAGTGAGTTACCTGGATAAGATTTTTCCGGGGCTTTCCCTTATCCTAAAACACAAATGTCAGGTAACTCTCTGCTCCAGGGACCCTGGACTCATTTGAGCATCATTTCACCTTTTCATTCATCGTCCGATATGACTTAACGTTGGAGGACTTAAATCTCAGAAAAAAATATCTTTAAAACATACGATTTATGTGATATAACATTTTGTAACCATTTGCAGAATATTCTTCATTTTTTGCTTTTGGTTTGAGATTTTAAATACTTACAGTTTTCTTGAAAAGGAAGTCCAATGCTTCATTTATGCTCTGAGCACGTAAAGAAAATGGAATTTCAAAGTCATAAAATAGCGATTAGCTTTCAAAAGCTGCTAGATATCTCCTGTATTTACCAGTTATGAAGACTAAGAAAACCCTGGGAGAAACTTATTCAGGGTTGATGATCTTGACTCAGGGTTGATGATGTTGGTGGGATTTGAACCACAAACCTTCCTTTAATGCTTATAAATTCCTATGCCTACCATCAGCATCCACCGCAAATAACCCTACTGACCACTCACAGAAAATTTAGTAACCATTTTAGTAACCATGTAAGCTCATTAAACATTGTTATTTTAATTGAATTTGTTAAGGGGATTTATGAGAAAATAATACCAAATCATTGTGAAGTGTAGTCTGTGCTGGAGAGGTTTTCATGAACATCTTAGTGTTTCGTTCTGGTCGAGAGCAAGTGCTGGTATTATGCAATATTTCGAGTAACTCCTTTGTTCACGGGCCGTACACACATTTAGATATAAAGTCTGTCTAGTCAACGCGAGTGTACTTGCCTCACAAAGGGACCCTACCACCCACTAATGACCGTCATAAATCTATCTCCTCGCTTCAGAAATGGAACACTGTCGTTGAGGACCAATAGCAACCCTGAATTTCTGGGATTGACAGTCGCATGTTTACTCCATGTGGAGTCTCAGTTGCCAAAGTTCCAACTTCCAGTTGATCTGTTTCATTACGTGCAGAAACTCGTGTGTCACGATGTGGAGACTGTGGGAGGAAAATGCAGTGGTAAATGCAAATTAAGTAATAACTTTCCGTCAAGTGAAAATAATCAGAGTGAAGACAATGGTGTGAATGAATTGGAAAGTGTTGCTGGGCCGAGTTATGTTACTGGAGAAGCATCAAAAAACAAATTTATAACGGAAACTTTTTCTAAGCAAATTCAAGCGCTTGTTTTGAACATATATAATGTGCTGAAAAAATAATCTTGGTAAAGGGCCATGCAATGAACCTGATTAATTCTAACTAAGGAAGTTTCGCAGGAATGGACATAAGATAATTTATTTAGACAACACATCGTACCATACCCATTACGTACCGGAATAGGTGGCAACCTTGCAGAAAGGACTGGGAGAAGGAGGGCCGGTGTTGTAAAACGATTATAATGCTTCGTCAAAGGATGCGGCCGAACTGCACACGCGTTAACTAAACAGACTTTACTCGCTTGCATCTGTTTCTGACTTGTTTATTTAAAGACACTATTTACATGAGTTCTCGATCGAATTTTTAGTTGCAATACAATATTTATTAGTTAATAAGGAATGTAGCGAGTGAGATGATTCGGAAGTTCTCAAGTTCGATTTTCGGCTACTGCCCAGTCTAGGATATCTTGAGTTTTCCGTGGTTTTCCCTAGTGGGAAGGCAAATGCTGTGGTGGTTTCTCATCTACTACTCATCTTCTAAATTAGCGTCTTTCTAGATTCCGTGGGGTATGGCAGCGCTGGACAGATGGCGCAGATGCCTGTTCAATGGATACTAGAGGGTTGCTTGTCGACGAGTTGTTAATCTGCATCATTAGGCAGATCCAGCAGTTGAACGGGTCTTCGAACCTGGAACTTCTAATGCCTCGCTCATTATAAACTGTAGCTTTCTGTGGTTCCTTCATCTCATCTCCTCCTCGGGAGGTGTAACCGATATAAGTCTATATAGGTTGCAGTACACGAGGTGTATAACCTTAACCTATAATCTTTTATAGGAAAGTAGTGCAGAAAATAAAAATAAGTGAGACACAAGGATATATTTCAAAAGGCTAACAGGATGCTCTTCATAGATGAATGACTGCGTTAACGAATGGAAAAAGGAAACAAAAGACACCACTAGCATTGAAGCATCAATAAGTGACACAGATCAGTGGCATATGAAATGAGAACAATCAATTCTTGACGCGCACACAGCATTCCAAGTAACATGGCAGACTAGCAGCTATCTGGAGCAGCTGCAGCTGGTGTCTTGTGTACTTTGAGGACGCTTCAACTATTTCTCCCCTATCATTTCACAGCTGTTCTATGAATTATTCATAAAAGCTTTATTTTTCAATCTATTCTTGTTAGCCATGATCATCATGATTTAGATGACGTCATCTTTTGAATGTTGCAGCAAAGTCATTGCTAACCTACGTATACAAAAATACTTGTCGTGCTTCCCAGGTTATGAAAATGCATATTATATAGATATGGCATAACTGCATATATAACTGCAATATGGCATAACTGCAATCTTATTCCATTTGCATAAGTTGTTTTCATTTTGTTCCACTCTGTTCTTAATTTTCTTTCATTTACATTGGGTATATAAAAATTTTGTATTATGGACGTTTTACATAAGGGAACTTTTGAAACATTGAAAAATATTACTATTTGACTGAAAAAAGAAACTAAATTTGCATACACATTACTCGCATTCTTTGGGGGTGGGAGGGGTTGTTATAATTCGCATTTAATGAACCTTGGAGGAGGACTTCAACTCTCTGTATAGTATGTTGACTTGTCACATTTTAGAATGCTAAGTCTTATTTTATTTTGTAGCGCAAATTGTCGAATATAAATAATGGGATGTAACGAAAATGAATGGTCTAAAGTATTCAACCGTTTAAAAATGTTGTAATTTGTATTCATTAACTGAATTTTGGATTTTATGCTTGTTTAATGTTAAACTGGTTAGATTATACCAACTGTTAAGATTTATTGAGGTTTAGTTAATTTTTCAGTTCATTTTTGTTTTTACGTCTATTTTAAGTGTCATTCTGTATTTGTTATTTATTATATTTCTTTTATTTATTCATTCAATTAACTGTTATGAAAAGTAGTAGACATTTTGCATTCGCAGGTTGTAATCCATGTCATATTAATTCAGAAAGTCTCCAAAATAAGAGGTAGGATGACTAATTACATAGAAAGGGAAGAATGAAACATAGATAATGAACCTACAATCACGAAACTTTGGATAAGGTTTTCAAAATACATTAATAATTTCATTTCAATTAGATATGGGACTTCGATACTTGGTAGTGTGAAATTATATTTAAAAGACTTCGAGATAATGGTCGATACTTTTAAGTGTTTCAGGCTTTCATTGCTAAAAGTTATTGCGTTTAAGTTTATGCTACAGTTTGTCTGGTTTTATTTGAAATATGGAAATTCAAGAGAAAGCGCACTATTGTCAACGCTGTTGTAGGTAACCCATAACTGCCTAATCCACATCGCAATACTGCCATGTAAAGCTCCGATTGAGTCCGCATGATTACATTGTAGTTATCCTGTAATATAGTAAAGCCTTTAATCCGGACTCCTTTAAACCGGATTTCTCTTAATTGGAACAAGAATCCTTAGAAAAAATCTGCGAATTGCTAATTTACTGTACTGCTCTAAAATAAACTTAAGGAAATAATCCTTTCTTCCACACTACCCGTGTGTAGGCTCTACTCATTCAAACTTAAGCAAATTGACCATTTTATTTTTGCACAGACAGTGCAATAGGAATTGCTAATGAATGCCAGGAATATATTAGTGACAATGGTTGTATTATATTAGAGGTTCTCCTTCCCATACCCTTGTTGTACCCGCGATAGGACTTATAACTCTGGTCAGAAGGTTTAGTTCAACATTTGCCTTTCTCAGATATTAAGCTAAAGAAACAAATCGAGTGTACAATGTCGTTTACTAAACCTACAATGTTATCGGGGAAACGTAAGCTTACAATACACGAGAAACTGAAAATTATCGAAAGGCATGAAAATGGTACCACTCTTGCGTGTGTATGTGCAGAATGTATGTGTCTGATTTCAGAGCCATTATTTTCAATTTTGCAAGTGCAGTAAACAGCATTTAGAACTCTACATTAACGAATGCGTGGGAGAGACTTTTGTATGATGACAGTGTTGAATTAGACACCAATGTAATTCAGTTAAATTACTTTTGACAAACACTGGTCGTGGATGGGGAGAAGCTGTTACGGTGGACGAGATCGAAGACTGGCTTGACGGAGATGAAGGTGATCCAGGCTATCACATCATGACTGAGGAAGAAATTGTGGAATGTAAAGCAATGCAAGGCCACTACTAGCAAATCTGAGACTGAGATGTGGATTTTGATAAGTCGAAAGAGAATTTTTTCAGTTGTTGATTTTTTTTTATTTCAATTGGTCAGCACAGTTAGTGCTATACAAATTGTGGAGCTATATACATAATATACGTAATAAAATTAAAGTATACAGGGAAAGAGGATACTCATATTAGAGCCCTCAAGCAAACTGGTCTGATTAGTGTGAGTATAAATTAAATAATTTCTTCATTACATAATAAATAAACATTATAGAAATAAATGTCCTGCGGCAAGCGTGCCTTCAGTCTTGGTGCAGCATCAAGGCGACGTCCCAGTTGGAAGAATAAAGCACCTGATACATAAGGAAGGTAAGCAAAGAAAAAGAAAAACAAAGCTTGTCGTTGTAGAGATGTACTCATTAATGCTATGTCGAATTCTCTATGCAGCTCTGCATTCCGGATATACCACGGGGCGTTCACAGATAATCGTAATATACTGTTTTGAAACACCTGGAGTTGGTGAATATGAGTAGGTGAAGCACATCCCCATACAGGACTGGCATATAGAAGAAACGGTCGTAGAATACTCTTGTATAGTAGCAGTATACATTCAACTCGTAAAGAGGAATTGTGGTTGAGGATGGGATACAACTTGTGAAGACGAGCATAGGCTTGATTTAGTTTGCTTTTGATATGTGTACTCCATGTCAGCCGACGATCAAGATGGACGCCAAGATATTTGCCTGTACAATCATAAGGTGACCCGGGGACTTCAGTGTTATAGAGTCGTATATTTGCCGGAGCAGCAGACCTGCGCAAGGTAAAAAGAAAGAGAAATAAAGTGAGATTAAACAGCATCTGAATTGTGTAATAGACTTTGTCGAGAAAACTAACAATAAACAAATTTCCGCATATTACAGACATATGAGGAGTCTTCATTATCTCATTGTGAAAGAGATGTGTGATAAACCACAAATGAAAATTGATGTTCCTTCAAACCAAACAAATTAAAGATTGTTACAATTAATATCGTTGGGCTTATTGTATCTTATGTTCTAATAAAACTATATAGTAGATACTCTAATTTCATTCACAATTTTTCTCTGTTTTGTTCATTTCACTTAATCCGGACACATTAAGCCCCAATTGATCTGGATTAACGGGGGTCTCTCAAGCACATCGCAAGACTACTGGTAGATGGCGGTAGTATAGACGTACCGTTCAATTAAGGGTTTCTTTGAGGGTCTCGTCGTATGCTGGATTACACCGCAGTTTTCAAAGCCATCGTCCGATTCAGAGTCACTTTCTTCTAAATTTATGATGAAACCGTCACCATATAAATTAATGCACCTTTTTTCCGACATATTTTTTTCTTCCCATTCACATGATCAGAGGTGGCCTTCCAGTTTTCTGGAGTTACTTTTAGTGCTTACGGTAGATCTCTTTCTATGAATGCCATACTATATTTCGTCATCTCTGCTTTTGTGCCCATATGAGCTCAACAGCATTCATATCGAAATGATAAGGGTTTAAGGTATATTCATTTAATTCATCTATGAGATATTGCATACGTTTGGATGTGTCTTTGCTTCTGTTAATTATGTCGTACAACACCGGTTTTGATGCCATATTACCATTTTTCACTGCCAATATAAAGCACTGTTTGTAAATGCGCAAGATTGCATTGGTTGAAGCTCCTGCCGCTGACTGACGAAGATTAGGCAGTCACAGATAGCAAATGTGAAACTTCTCGACCCTACTTTGTCGCAGAGAGGGGTAGCGCTAAATAGGCCATCTTTTTTTTTTTTTTTTTTTTTTTTTTTTGTTAATTTATTATCCATCGATCAGCAATTATGCTTTACAGATGTTTGTTATAAGATACATAGGAGCAGGACACAGAACAATGGAGGTAGCTGTGAACGACTCCTCTAACTGAATATGAAGGATAACTAACTGTAACACAAATTGAGAAGTTAAAGTCTGATAGTAGTAATCACGTGTCTGAGGCATCTGTGCTGGAGACGTCACTCAGGAGAAGATCTTGGGGCAGTCTGCGCTTCAGGCGAGCTGGTTGGCGAGTGTGAGCAACGAGATTGTAGGTAACAGCTCCAGGGACCTCCTGAAGATGGTAAAAGAATGGACGTGCCAGGCGTCGGATGTATTGGTGAACGGGTAGAAGACCAAACTCATGATGTAGTTGTTGGTTTCGGATGAACCATGGCGCGTTTGTAAAGGCCATCTTTGAAGTTAAACCAGACAAACCTTATACTGCGTCCCTCTTAAGAAACACACTTTTTGTGTTACTTTGTACCCACGTGCCCAAGCGTGACAGACGACAATGACACTTTCGCCCATGTGTTACGCCATATTACTTTAAAACAAGTTGTAAGCACAAAAATAGCTTACCAGAAGGTTTGGTTTTGTAGATTTTGTTCGCGGAAATTGCTCATAGGAAAGTGTACTTATTAGGGCGGCAGGGGTATAGATAAGAAATGAATGTAGTCATGACTTCATGTTAAAGTCTAGCACATGTACCAAAAGAGCTGCTCAACAAGAGTCGAAAAGTGAACGCCGAGCGCGAAGGTTTTCCCTGAAGGCTCTGTTTACGAATCACGTGTTTTGCAGTTAGCTGTGTCAGCTAGCTTTTGTATATTGTTCATTGCTATATATCATATATCTGCATGGTACTACAAACGGATGATAACGGCAGAATATTATGTTCAGCGCTAAATGTATTGAATAACGATACCACCTTCCGGGATAGCTCCAATTCTACGCTACAACTGACGTCATCTAATCAGCACTGCCAATTTCAACTGTCTTCTCCTACAGGGGATAATATAGTAAGTAAACCAATACTACGACCATCTCAACTTCACTCACTGCAGCCCCTTAATTCACTATATATGTGTCAAACATAAGTACTAATAGTGGCCATTTCCCATTAGTAACGTGTATTAAAAACAAATCACAAAGTGTGGAAACTGACTTAAAAAGGAAAGAATAGCAGCTAAAAGAGAACATGTTAGATATAGGTGGAAGGAAGAGCACAAGGCAAACTTTTAAAGTCTTTTACACATTTTGTAATTCAATGGGCTGCCCACCAATTAATGGCCTGGGCCAAATACTGACGAGCAGCTCAACAATTGTAATAGCTTAGTACACTAAATAACTCCGTCCAACACGACGATGTTGCATTTGCAGACTGTGCCTCCTCTGGCTGTTTAGAGCGCAACCAACGTTAGCAGCCCTCTCTCTCCCAAACTTCACAACAATACAAGTGCCGATGCACTGCCTCTGTTTCCGAACAACATGCTCTCTCACGCTATGCATACCCAATTCCTACATCTAGTTGCTTCAATCCTTTAGGTGAAGCTCCAAACCACGATTCTTCTGACACAACCTCCATCTCTCAGAAATTTGTGTCCGCAATGTACATAATTATCAATTGCTACTACAAGATGTCAAAAAATGTGTCTTATCTGAATTTCACACTGAGCTACGGTGAGCAATTCTTAAGGTCTATACTTCGACGTCCACAGACTACCGCAACCTTACCTCGTACTTGACATCAGTTCAGCAAGAATATTACACATTTCACAACCCTTCAGACAAACTTTTTTCAGTCGTCATACGCAACCTACCATGTTCCCTCAGTGACCAAGAGATTTATGATGAACTTTGTGCTCAGAACTTCCCTGTTCGTAAAGTTACACGTTTACTACGTAAGAACAAGTAACCAATGCCTGTCTGTGTTGTTGACCTCCTTAACAATGACGAAGGTAAAAGTATTCTTAATCTTTCCCGACTACTGTGCAGTGTAGTCAAAGTAGAACATCGCCGACACAATAAGGAATTACCTCAGTGTACTAACTGCCAAAACTATGGCCACACCAAAAATTACTGCCACCTAGAGCTCCGCTGTGTTCGCTGCACAGGCAACCATCACTTTCCTAAGTGCACGAAGCCCTCCACTACATCAGCTCAGTGTGTTAACTGCCAACAAGATCATCCGGCAATTTATCGCGGTTCTCATTACTTACAGCTGAAAGAACGAGTCTCGGCGCTTTCAGCAGCAGGCAACACCATCCCGTCACAATTCACAGCAACCAACCTCAGCTTCTCAACAACAGCCACTGATTCAGCAACAACAACAGCAACAACAAACAACAAAGTCCTTCCGCAACTGTTCCTTCTCCGTCATCCCGGACTTATTCACAGGTACTGACTGGTCGTTCACCTCCCTCTCAAGGACGTTCTATAATTCCTTCACCAGAAGACTCTGCCTCTGCATCCCCGTCTTGGACTTCCTTGAAAGAAATGATTGCACCGCTAGGTACTTTACTGTGCAATCTGTTTTCTCCAGTTATCCCGCAACTGCTGCAGCTTCTTCGTTCCTTTCTTTCTCCAATCTTCCACGATGACCACCCGTAATTTGTCATCTCTACGTCAGCTCACACTTCTAAATTGTAACTCTAACGGTCTTCGGGCCAAACGTTCCTCTTTCATAGCATTTCTTACGCATCACATTGTTGATATAGCTTGTGTAACAGAGACACATTTGCTTTCCAATGAGAATTACACTGTTCCTGGTTACGTCATTTACCGGCAGGACCGTGACGCAGATAAAGCATCTGGTGGAGGGGCTCTTCTCATCTGACGTTCTCTGAGTCACAGCGAGATATTTCTCTCACATGTGCCCAATTTGGAAGTGGTGGGTTTTAAACTACATTGTGCAGACGGTGGTGACCTTGTCATTCTTAGCGCATACAATCCACCGAATCGCAAGCTGAATACTTCTTATCTCTCACTCCTCTTCCCTGCGGGGAATAGCACTCTTCTTTTAGGTGATCTCAAATATAAGCATTCCTCCTGAGGGTGCCGAACGACAAATCCAAATGGCCGACTTCTGTTTACTTCTGTTTACTTGCTACTTATGGCCTATCGATATTGGCGCCCGAAGATCCTACTCATTTTACTTCCAAGCCCTTATTTGCCCCTGATATTCTGGATATCGGTATACACCGTAATCTAAACCTGCCCACCTTTGTTTTTCCATACGGGAGCTTGATTCTGATCATTGCCCGGCGATTGTCACCTTTTCTATTCCACCTGCCTTTCACCAATTATCTCCTAGGCTACTCAACGGCTACATCAATTGGGAAACATTTCAGCCCCATCTGGATGCAACACTGACCATGCCACTAATCGTGATGTGGACCTCGCGATGCAGCACTTTACTGACACCATTTGCAGCTGCACCCGACTTTCCACTTCTCCAAATAGACATCATTCTCCCCCCTTCTTACCCCTCTCCACTTTAAGTCTCATCGGAGAAAAACACCATGTTCGTCGACAGTGGAAACGGGGCCGACAATCCTGTCTCCGTCGAAAGCTCAACGGACTCATTCGACAGGTGAAACTGGAGTTGGAGCGATATCGTCTACAGTCCTACGAGCGCTATCTTGCGTCACTCTCTCCTTCTGACCACACGCTGTGGGAGGCCACCAAACGTGTTCTTCGTGAGCCGACTGTGGTACCGGCGCTCTCTGCAGGTGAAAGACTGGTCACAGATATTCCCACCAAGTGTGAAACTTTGGCCGATTACTTTGAGTGTGTGTTTGCTCTTCCCTTATTAGCCGATTATGAAACTATTGCAGACGTGGAAAATAAGCTACATACCTATCGCACTCGACCCACAGTCTCACAAAGGATTTCATTTACAAGCACATGGGAACCATCTTACCTGATTCGATCCCTTCCCCTTAAGAAATCTCCCGTGCACGACTTGGTTTCTAACATTGTCATCAAGAAGCTCACCAAAAAAGGCAGTTGCATACTTGTCATCCATCCTCAATGCCTGTCTACGCCTCGGCTATTTTCCTCGCACCTGGAAGTTGGCCCATATAGCAGTCTTCCATTAGCCCAATAAACCCAAACACCTCCCCGAAAGCTATCGCCCTATAAGTCTGTTGCCGACCCTCTCCAAACTGTTCGAAAAAGTAATTCATCGCTGTCTTCTGTCTTACCTTAATCATAACCATGTTCTTCCGCCTTATCAATTTGGATTTCGTCACAAACATTCCACCACCCATCAGCTTTTACGATTAACCAGTCAGTTGTCCACGGCTTTGAGGCCCATCAGTATACCACGGCTGTTTTCCTTGATGTTGGCAGGCATTCGACAGAGTTTGGCATAATGGTTTACTCCTTAAGCTTTACCGCATCGGTCTTCCTAATTACTTATCACATCTAGTCCACAGTTTCCTCTACGACCGCAGCTTTTCAGTACGCATTGGTGGAATACGTTCATCCTGACGCAATATTACCGCAGGTCTCCCACAGGGTTCTATCTCGGCCCCGACCGTATTTAATATATACATTTCTGATATCCCCATCTTGGCTCCGACTTCTTTAGCTCTTTACGCTGATGACACAGTACTACATTATTCTCATGTTAATCTCCACAAGTAGTACAGCTCTCTTTAGATCGCCTAATTCATTGGTTCAGCACTTGGCGCATCACTTTGAGCCCTCAGAAAACCGAGGCTAAAAATCTTCACTCTTCGCCGATATACTCCGCTTCCTCCGTTGTGTCTCTATAGGAACATTGTCCCTTGACTCCCCACTACAACTTCCGTTAAATACCTTGGAGTGCTTTTGGACTCTCTACTGACCTGGCGTGCTCACATCGATCGTCTTATATCATTGGTTTCCGGGCTTTCAAAACTCTCACCTCTGTTATATCGCCGTTCTAGCCTCGGCCTACAGTCTTCATTGTTTCTCTACAAATCACTCGTTCGTCCGCTTATTACTTATGCGTGCCAAGTGTGGGGGGCCGCACACACATGTCATCTGCGTCGTCTTCAAGTTATACAGAATCACTTCATGCGCATCGTTACCAACGCTCCATGGTTCATCCGTAATCAGCAGCTCCATCACGAACTAGGACTCTTATCTCTTCACGACTGCATTCACAGGATCGCCCATCGTTTCTTTTACACACTGCAAGAAGTTCCAAGAGCTGTGCATTATAGCATCGGCGTCCGCACGCGCCAACCCTCACGCTTAAAGAGGAGACTACCACAGGACCTGCTTGTGAGTGATACATCTGATTCCAGTGATTCTAGTGCTTGGTGTGTGTCTTACATCTCCAATATTGACTTAATTCCTCAGAGTGAATTATTGGAGTTCTAGCTTAATATAGTTAGGGGACGGCCTGCTAGCCTACCCCTGAGTGTTGTTGTTCTTTGATTTATAGTTCTGTTGTGTTCTTTTCACTCTGATCTGTAAAGCATTCTATTGCTGATCGATCAATATATAATTATAAAAAAAAAGCTGCTCAACAATAATTCTTGATAGACTGCTTTTCTATGAGTGAATAAACGCAACGTTATAGAATCTTATGTGTAAACGTAAACGTGCAAAACACTCGTGTAACATAAAGTTTTGACTGAATTGTGAATAAAAGCTACTTATTGAGCAGTGACTTGGTTTGGTGACTCGTTTACTCCATTACGTTTATCTACTCAGTGACCAAAATGTATGAATACAGCAGAAGCAAACCAGAAATTAGTACGTGAGATAATACAGCATGGGAATATTTGTTTATTCTTCCATCTTTTTGTGTTTCCCAAGACAAACTCGGGTTACGGTTGTACCTTAGGGTACACCGTAAATTAATTTCCATGAACATTTTATTTTATCAATTTGCTACAGTGATATTGAATAAAACACGAGGAATTATTGTGAAGCGACGGTACTAATAATAACAAATTAGTGCGTAAAGTGTATAGGTGCGTAGGATCCACAACATAACAAATTTAAAGAATATTTTCATACGAGTTAATTATAAAGAACCTCCAATAAAAAGCGATGTAGCAGTTTCCCGCCGGTGACGGAACATGATACCGTGACATCTGAAAATTATGAGCGAGCACGAAAAAAGTGTGGTAACATGCCATCTCTAATTTTAATAAATGCAGCTTTCCGTTCAATAATCCAGGCAATGCATTCTGGCTGTTTTAGCAAGGAGTATGCGGTAATGTTTATTTCTGTAAGAATGCGGCGATGTATATAGACTTCTAGGAAGTTTAAATTAACTCAGAGTGGCTAATACTAATTTGGTCCACCTTGGTCACACCGCATCAGCTGGCCTTGTAAACAAAGGATTCATTGGGGACTTGGCAAGGAATGTCGCTGCGACTGTCACCCAGTGATTATGGCACACACCTCAGCTAACAGAGCTGTTATTGTACCTTAGCGATCCAGTTTTTGTTTTCATTCCGGCCTTGGACCGAGAAAAATGACAATCGTCTGGGGTGGCGAACCGCAACTACAAGCATTGTGGGAAAGTACCTCACCTAAACACTTTGCTTGACAATGTGATACAACATTCTGAAGAACGTTTAGGGGAAAAAAGACAATATTTTAAAATATCTTGGAAAATTTCCAAAAACATCGTAGAAACAGATCCAAATGTGAGTTTGCTTTCTTCATTTAAATCCCCAGATGCATTTAAATGCCGGCTCTCGCAGCCGTGGTCGCTAGAGCGTATGACTAGCATTTCGCCGCGTAGAGGGTCACGAGTTTGAATCCCGCCTTGGGAACGCTTGTTTATGTTTATAATACATATGTGGAAAAAATTAAATAAAATAAACAGTAATCAAACGGAAACAATAAAAAACGGTAAAATAAGGAGGAGAAAAAATATTAAAAAGAAATCATCGTGTATAAGTATTTGTAAACAACAATTACACACAATTTGGAAAGCTTAAACCATCATTTTTTTTTTTTTTTAATTTACGTCCTCCAACGTTAAGTCATATCGGACGGTCAATGAAATTGGTGAAATGATGCTCAAATGAGTCCGGGGTTCATGGAGCTTAGCATTACGCGACATTCGTCTTGCAGGATAAGGGAAAACCCCAGAAAAACCTTATCCAGGTAACACCCTGACCGAGATTCGAACTCGGGACCTCTTGAACGTGAGGCATTACCTCATCAGAAGACACCTTCCTATTGAGTACGTATTTTACAATAAATTTTGTTTACTCTGAAGCCCATATAAAATCAGTTCATTCTTTTTTGAAAAAGGTCATTATGTTACATCTTATCCTTACAGTTACAATAATATTTTAAATTTAGATTAGAGTATCTCTGAAACTGCTTAATGCCTTTTGCCTATTTAGAGAATATTCGAAACATTGAAGCCGTAAACAGTTCATCTATATGCAATAAATTTTTACTTTTATTTTCCTTATCTTCTCATGAGTTTAACTTTCCTTAACCAGGTAAATCATATTGGATGATGGATAAATTAAATTAGTGAACAGATCTTACATGGATACAGGTTTCATAGAGCTTACAATTGGTCGACACGTCTTCTCACTCCAACCAAATTCTTAGAAAGCTCTTGAACGTGAGGCTGGCACTAAATGAGAATAACCTAGCCTCCCCCAGCCTGTTGTGTTTTATGTTGTAATCATGTACACGAATCAATGAGCTCACAAGATGTGCAGTCAAAGCACGAGCCAAGCTATGAATCGCTAGCAAATATGATGGTAAGTCTGGCTGGATTCTAATTTGAGAAAGATATGGTTTTCGACACATTCTGTATGACATAGGCAACAAACACTCCAAACTATGTGCAAATTACGGAGAATGAGATGGGACAGATGGCAGGTAGCATTTGTAAAGTGGACATTTAAATCTAATGCCTCTTCCTTTTTCTTCCTTGCTTTCCTTTTTTAACTTTTCGCTTAGAACATCAGTGCTGAAATGCACCCTAATAAGTTTATAAGAGAATTTCGCTATTCTTGCTTCTGATAATGAACTAGGAATCCTTTAGAAATTATCCCCTTTAAATGCTCTTCAAAGTGAAAAGGCTAATAGACTTCTCATAAAACTAATGTCTGCCACGAAAATTTTACTAATATTAGCCAATTATTAGTACAAAAGTATATGGTCTCGTTTACTCTTGTTCCACTTCTAGAGCCAAGTGCGAAAGACAGTGATATAAAGAAAATTTACTGTCCTGACGTGTGTTATAACTCTCTAACCGAAACTGCCTATCAGGATGTAGTGGGCTTTTATTTATGCAACATATTGAAACGTTATGGTTCCCTCCGGCTTTCTGCCTTCCGGTACCGGATCTCACCTCCACATCTTTTGCTCCAGATATAATAAGTATTACTGAAATCCTCCTCCCACTCAACTCTTTAGCTAAAGGATACCGGAAAGCATAGGTCTCCACTTCATTAAACGCTACTTTTGTCAGTGAATTTAAAAAGCTTATGTTTCATATTCCACATTTACTTCATAAGTTTTACAAATATTTTTAAAAAGGCTGCCCATTTCGTTTCTCAGCTTCATAACCTGTCTACAATATTATTTATGTGCATTTAATACAGTAACAAAATCTTTAAAAATGTTAACGCGGTTTACGCTAAAGGAGAAAAAAAGTAATATAACTTTGGCGCTAATGAAGGAATTCCGTTAAATCAAGGACGATGCTTGACTTAGCTCTTTCTTTCCTACATTGCATCAAACCATTTTCGCTTCAATGTCAGATATTATTACAAATATTTGACTTTATGATGTTCATATAAATTAATTTTGCAAATATTAAAAATCTTAAAAACTCAGTGCAATTTTCAACAACTTATAGCACTAATAACATGAAAATTCGTTGTAATTGCCGGAATACAAAACTTAAATATGCTCGTTCCACTTTTGCATACTAAAACAGCAGTATTCTCACTTTTAATTTTGCTGCCTGATGCTTTTAATGCACGGAAAATTATTTTCTGAAGTCTTTTACGTACATACAAAAATTTAGTGATGGAATAACACTACTATTTCTCGATAGTTGATAATCGCTATATAAAAGACTTGAACACTGAATTTTACTTAGTAGGTTTCTGTGTGTGTAAATGCAGGAAGCTCACTTTCAGGTCGCGACATCTTGTTCTGACAGTGATGGGGAACTCGTAATTGCTGTTTGAATAGAGGTTCTGTAAGCATCGCACGGTGATGTAATATGTTTCTTTAAATGTTGACTTACAACCACAAGAAAATATTTTCTACATAATTTATATAAACTATAGATTTTAGGGATGAAAGGAAAGAACAAATATTTCCATAATTCTGTATTGTCTCACGTCTTGATTCTGATTTATTTCTGCTGGATTTACAAATTTTGGTTACTACAGAATTGACGATAACGAGTAACCAAGCCACACTATTGCAAAAAGTGATTGCTCAGGTAAATTAGCTTCATTCACAACTCGGTTAACGCTGCATGTTAGTTGAGACCTCTTTTCCATTACTTCTTCTCTATTCTCGATTGTTTTAGGTTAGACATAAAAAAATCTCTGAAATGTTGCACTTGGAGGAAACGTAGCCAGGACCAACCAAGGACTATTTTATATCAATTCTTTGGGGACATGTGTGATTCAATAATGTGGTCTGGACTCCGTTCATTTCTTTTTATTTAAATGCAACAGCTTTCAATAATAGAAAACTTACAATTTTAAAAATATCGAAAAATGATCAAAGATTTATTCCAAAGTACATACTAGACATGCTTCGACGCCACCGAGTATCGAGATACATTACGGAGGTATCATTCGTATGCAAAATATTATGTGACTTAATGTAAATTTTATATTCAGGAATTAATCCTTAAAGAATGAATCCTTTTAAATACATAACTCCGGTATATGGATGATTTTAATTAATTAGAGCCAACTGAAAAATTCAATGCCACGGCCGGATTTGAACCACGGATCTACTGGTTTCCGTCCAATCGCTCTAACCCCTTGAGCTATCATGACCAACGTGCCGTCCTGACATTAAATTCTCCAATTGACTCATTATATTTTCCCGGTAGACCACTTACAGTTCTCATATTTGAGATAAACATATGCGGCGACTTACTATTGTAAGTACTTGAAATACCAGAACTTTTATCGCTAAATATTTTAATATTGAGGAATTAATCCTTTTAAATACATTACATATGTTTATCTCGAACATGAGGACTCTAAGTGGTCTACCGGGAAAATATAATGAGTCGATTGGAGAATTTAATGAATAAAACGAATTAAACGAATGATTAAAAGCATGTTGCATTCTAATTAACGATCAATAAATTTGTTAAGGGATCTTTACTAGCAATAGCCTGCAAATTACGCAGCATTTTCGCTACGGGCGATGAGACAACCGAAGAAAAACGCTTACAGACAACAGTGAAGATGCTGCATCACGTATCGTTTCTTTCCCAGAGTGACGCGTGTTCGTTTCGTTCCCACAATAGCTGTCTCTCCTCAGGAATGCAGTTAGCGCCACTAACGTGACGGCTTTCCCCGAAGGGAGCATTGGCACCAAATACTGTAGCATAACTCCTTGAGAGGACAAAGTGCACTTAAAGATGAACACGACTTCGCTGTGGAAATAAACGTTTCTTACTTGTTTTAAATAGGTTCATTTTTACTTTCTCTACTTATAATACGCAGAGTATTCCAACTGATACATATATTCACAAGAAATGCACTTCAGGGGTTCTCTAAACCACTCCTTCTCTGAAAAAGAATAAATAAGAAAATCACGTGCATACTTATGTGATACTCAACTCTTTCAAGGATGCAGAGCAAGGTTTCTCCCAAGCAAACCTTCAACTGTTTGTATGCAAAATGTTTTGTTACTTTTTATTTATTCAAAACGCTTTCTATAACAGCTGTATTGCATCATGTAATATTACACGGATTATATAATTCTATGATTATGTGTACGTTGTCACTATGTACATATTTACAAGTTATGTTCCTATATTAACTATAGTTGTTCAAAGTCTATTTTATTTACAAATCTAACCAATGGTTTCAAGTGTTCTTTTATTGATCACTGTGGTTTATAGACCAGTTGTTTCCGCTTTTAGTTTCCACTCTGAAGTCACTGCGCTGCTGGTTTAATTTGGAGCACTCCTATAGAATGTGATAAAAGGCTGTTATCTCCATTAAACTCATATGTTACAGAATTTAACTTGACTAATCAAATCACATCTTGACGTTTTGCTGCAAATATTCTGTGATTTTCTCGTTCTTATTATGTTTTAAGGGACTATTCTATTTCTATACAAAATCAAGCTGCGTGAGGGTGTAGCGTCCTTAAACTGGATAGGTCATTTCGTATGATTTGAAAGAAAAACGTGAAATGATGCTTGAATAAGCTCAGGCTCCATAGAGTTGAAGATGACCCAAGTTGTCTTTTGAGGCTAAGGCAAAACCTTCGAGAAAAAAAACTGGTCATTTAACTCATCCTGACCGCAAAGTGAGATTTGTGGTGGACAACACGGCGCTACGCGGGTTTTCTCCGGGATCTCCGGTTTCCCCCGCCATCTCATTCCACCGGCGCTCCATCTTCATCTCATGTATCATCAGTGCCATTGCCTGCGGTGCTGTATGTAGTAAAAGCGGGCGTTAAACACTACACATAACTCATCCTGACAAAAATTGTAATTGGAACCTCCTGAAATTAGGTAAGTCATTCCTCCCTATGGAGTTGTGCTCGTTCATAAATGTACATACGAAAAATATTCGATATCTGTACTAGCATCTAATGACCTGCTTTTTAAACATTGATTGCTAACATAAATTCACGAAAAGCAAGCTTTTGCACGTAATATTTAGTATAGTTGGCTTCTCGGTAGCCGCTAAGTCTCGCATTCAAACGGGTTCGATTCCCGTGGCTGAACTACCTGACCCATGGGCCTTTTCGGGGGTTTTCCCAGGTCGCTAGGTGAATGCTGGGTGGGCTAATTATATCCCCCGAATTTCCTGTCCCTACATTTCATCTCCATTATCATTTCATATCATCTCTCATCTGGTGGTCTCTTTCAGGGTAGAAGTGTCGGCGGGTGTCTCGGCGGTGCATGGCAGGATGATATGCTCCGAGGAAAACTACTTCCTCCTCCGGCAGGTCGGTTGCCGGTCTCCGCTCCTCTGTTGCGACCATTTCGGGACCGCCAGCCAGGGACCTTTGGGCCTCGGTTCGCCTGCCTGGGACCTTTGGGGCTCGGCTGCTGGGCTCGTTGCCGTCCCGCAGTAAGGACTTGCCCTGTCTGGGAGGTCTCTATAAAAAAACTAGGGACCCTGCCCTCTGTACTGTCGTGGCTCCTTGGGCGGCCGCCCTCTGTCCCCTTGGCCTCATCCTTCCTCCCGGGGGTGCCCCACTTGGGGGCATAGGAACAATGGGCCCAGCATGGTGACCTACGTACCGAATCCCCTCCGTAATGAAATCTTAATCCTCGCATTCGGCAGGTGTTGGCCTCGAGTTTTTGTGATTTTATCTGGTCGGCAGGTAAATGCTGGAATAGCTTTCATCTACCGCGGTATCTTTTCCCATATTACCCGTTTTTTCTGTTTCCTTCACATACTTAGGTCTTGCGGACAGATAGAACGAATCCTTGCACTAAATAAAAAGTATTCTCCATGGGCGCTAGAGAGTGGCTTTGACCAGCCGTAGCAGTAGGTTGGATCTTTGAAACAGAAAATGTCACAGACTTCCACGAGTCTGTATGGCGTATCTCTTTGCGCTGTGGCTACTGTAGCTTTTCAATTTCAGTTTTTCCTTCTGGAGAGGCGTAGCCCTAGTAGATCTCACGTGGGTTGCAGTGCTCAAAGTCTCCATTTTTATTGTATACTTCATGTCCTAATTATATTGGTTAGAAAAAGTTGCAACAATTTGAACATAGCAGGAGCTAAAAATAGAGCATTTAGTGGAACGAGAGCTTACACAGTATAAATATACAGGCAAAAGTATTATACGAATATGACGTTTCTTTGTTTCCTTGTCACTGTTCCTAGTTTTGCAAATTAGATTTAGTTTTCATTGCACCGGTTATAGGCTTCCCTAAAGCGAAATAACGACTTAAGTACTGAGGAACATATAGAGAGTTTCGTTTACTGGCGCTTTTAATGGAAGTTATGCATTTTTAAATGCATTTTAATATTCCATATATTTGCCCTGTTTTCTTATCATTGAATACATTTTCTCTATAATAGAATAAGGAGAAATAATAATTGACTATATCTAATGTACTTGTTTCCACAGAGTCTACGCTGAGAAGTGCGACGGGTGCTGGGAATTTCACATTCACCAAGTGAGCCGTTGATTCCTACCAACTTTTCTGTTACTTGCAGTGGTAAGTTGTCAATATTGCAAAGTCTATTTGTAATTATATGAATAGTATTATGTTTATAGTTTTTATGGAAAGAAAGATATGTGTTTCAAAATAGTGAATCTGAATTACGAACCTATCCTTAAAGTACGAGGGTGGGTACAAGTAATGCCTCCTACTCTTTTTTCTCTTTTAATTGCCAGGAACCAATTTACATAGCTTTAAAACTACAATATTGACGATTAATTTGTCTATATTCAATATAATCTCCGCCCTTTTCCACAGTTTTGGTCCACCTTTTAACTAGGGCATGATTTCCAGGGTGGTAAAACACACGGTCTTGCTTCATAAGCCATTTACGCACGGACGTTTTCACAGCCTCCTCATCTTCAAAATGAATCCCACGATGAGCTTCCTTTAGTGGCCCAAACAGGAAGTCTGATCGTGCCAGGTCTGGGCTGTGAGGTAAGACTTGCCATCCCAATTTCTCAATTTCTGCAGTGATGTAACGGTTTGTATGTAGTCTTGAATTTTCATGCAAAAGAAGAACATCCACCATAGTTTTTGTTGTGCGAACTCAGCGAAGACGTGCTTTCAGCTTTTGAGAGTTCTGACGTATTGAACAGAATTTATTGTGCATCCCTGCTCCATAAGCACACCCTCTGCATCCCAAAACACTGTCGCCATAACTTTCCCTGCCGACCTCTGAGTTTTGAATTTTACTTTCTTCGGTGACGTTGTGTGATGCCATTCCATTGACTGCCTAACTTTCATTCAGGTTCAAAAAATGAACCCACGTTTCGTCTCCAGTAACATTTTTTCCAGAAACTCCTCTCCCTCCAAATTGAAGCGCTGCAAGTGTTCGGAGGCTATTGTTTTCCTTGTTCCTTATTTGGGCGGTTAACATTCTTGGTACCCAACGTGAACAAATTTTTGAGTAACCCAGTAACCGTCATCACACTGCCTTTACTGAGGGAGGTAATGAGACACAATTCACCTGTTGTTACCCGGCGATCACCACGAATGATATCATCGACTCGCTGAATGTTGCATGGAGTCACTGCAGTCACCGGCCTGCCGCTTCACTTTTCATCTGCCAATGGTGTTTGCCCTTCAGCTTCGCTACAGCGACGAACCCATCGTCTAACAGTGTTGACATCCACCGTTGCATCACCATACACATTTTTAGCCTTTCGTGAATGCGAATTGGCGTTTCACCTTCCGCAGTCGAAAATTCAATCACAGAACGCTGTCTAATACGAATGTCGATGTCAGCCATTTTACAAGAGGATACAGTGCTGCCACCTGTTGACGTAGGAAGTTACTACTGCAGGGGATTGGAGAAGAAGGTTTTAGGAATTGCACCAAATTCAAAGTTTTCACATAACTTACTTATTTAAGGAAAAAAATATGAGACATTACTTTTTGACTCACCCTCGTATATATCCTGAAAAAGGCAGTCTACCAAACAAGTTGCAGTATTAATTCACGTTCGAGCGCACGGTCTGACCGGACACAGGATGAACTACAGACTGTTTGCTTCATGACTTCGTTGCCTAAGTTAGTGTAGTAGTCTGTTTGTAGTCGAACGATACAAATGAATTTTTTTTAATTATAACATAAAATAGAAAGAATCTTTGTATAGTCGAGCAACTTTGAACATTATTTTACCTATGTCATTCATTCGCCAACCGATATGACCTATACGGCTTTAAGAATCGTAAACTACAAGCGGCATGAAGCAAATATACATCATATATCATTATATATATATATATATATATATAATATATATATTGTAAGAATTGAAATGTCTAATTACTTAAATGTCAGAAGATCATCTATGTTGACATTAAATTAATTTCAGTTGTCAAATGCATATGACATTACAAGAGGCAGTCATTCTCTTTAGCTATAATTAATACTCAAAGTCCTTGCAAGGGCTATATCTGATGAGAGAGAGGGGGGGGGGAGGGAAGAGAGAGCAATTTTTGCCCCAGAATCAGGTAATACATATTAAGGACAGGCACTCGACATCCAGACTATAGTTGTGAACGACATGCTTCTCATTCCTTTCCACGTGCTTCTTAATAATCTCTCCTTTCTTCAAACTCAGTTTGTTCGAAAAGCAACAACGATTATGATACCCAATCAAGGATGAACTTCTGACTCATATGGAGAAATTCTGATTCTTGAAAATCGATTATTCAAACGCTCGCCAGTTCACATTTTAGCATTACTGTCACTTTTATTGTTGCTATTGCATTTTTTATCTTATTATGTACCTCTTTTTGTGTCAGAACTTTTCCTGCATTATAGTATACAAATTTCATTTTGTAACGTTTTATTTTGTCCTTACACAATAGTATGCAAGCAAAACATATATTAAATGTTTTTAAAATGTCATAAAAGTTTTATTTACAAAGAAGAATTTTTGCAAGTGCAAAATAAAATCAATTGAAGAGTCAAATCAATTTAATTAATAAACAGCACAAATTATGTACAATATAATAAATTAATTATTACACCTTAAACTACAATAAATTGCGCAACTATTATTGAAGTAAATTACGTTAATACCAATGTTTAACACAAATTACATAGTTTCTACATACAATTACGTACACTGCTTAAAAATTGCTGTACTTAAAATTAAGTTTTCTTTTAAGCAGGTACGAATGAACAAGCCTAAAAATAAACTACTCCTTAATGCAAACATTTCTAATGGAAGACTAACGACACGTGAGGGTACATTAATGTTTTGCCCTAAAAATGCTCAAATAGAATAAAATAAAACCAAAGAGAAGTTAATTTAAAAGCATTTCTAAGAATATTTAATCTGCTGATTTCTAGAAAATGGAATTATTTTCATATTATCATCATTATTTTTGTTGTTGTTATACAGTTTTCTTCACAAAGCCGAAAAGCTTCTAAACATTTCCTCTAGATTTATGTATGCTCTAAACCCTTTTGTTGTTGATGTCGTTGTCGTTATTTACGTCCTCCAACATTGTCATATTGGACGATGAATGAAATGAGTGAAGTGATGCTCAAATGAGTCCGGGGTCCATGGAGCTTAGAGTTATCCGACATTCGTCTATCCGGATAAGGGAAACCCCGTTATTCAGGTAACTCACCCTAACCGAATGTGGAACTCGGGACCTGTTGAACGTGAGGCAGACACGCTATCATCTATGCTACCGAAGCGGGCTCTAAACTCTTTTTTAATTTTACTACTCAACTCAAACACAAAATCACGTTTCTCAAATTTAGGCTTCAGCAACATTACTGAAGTGGACTGAACCTTCCCTTTTCCTCTTATCACAATGGGGTATAGGTAAGATGATCCAACTCGTTTTCTGTAACAAACAGCGGAAACCGTTCGGATTTCAATGTGCCCAACTCGTCCATATACTTTCATTTGTGTTCAAAGATGCGACAGGATCTTTTGTTGAGGATGCTGTGATGTCTGCGTTCCGTTCCTAAAGGATCTGAGGGTTGGGATGCTGCAACGTCCTGTCCTCGGGGTCGCGATGTCCTCTCGTAGTTACCACGGCTGTTTCAGTCTCGCATAGAAAGCCTCTTACCTCGACCGTAGTATCGGATGGGAGTAGAATGAAAGTAATTTAATAAATAAATTAAAGAACTATTTAACTTCTTTTCAAATATTGAAATTTTAATTTCTTCTGAAATGAACATAAATACGTCGTAATACTAAATTAATGTATGATTTCAGGAGCACTGCAAATCCATTTTATAATTACAAATTTTTCCTCGACGATTCTACACGGATTATTGAGCTTCTGTCGCTAATTCTGGCTAGTCTGAAATTATTGAATTTGCTATTTTTTTGCCATATCGGACGATGGATGAAATGGGTGAAATGATGCTCCGTGCTCCCGGGGTCCATGGAGCTTAGAGTTACCCGACATTTGTCTTTCAGAATAAGGGGAAACCCCGGAGGAAACCTTATCCAGGTAACTCACCCTGACCGAGATTTGAACTCGGGACCTCTTAAACGTGAGGCAGACATGCTACCATCTATGATACCGAGGCGGGCTATTGAATTCACCGTTGCTATGCCAATTCAATAATTTCTCATTGGTTAACGTATTTTAATTCCACATATTTCATGACCATGTTTGGTAATCTTCATAATCTTTCCTTTTAATCATTTTCTAAATAATTTAACATTCAAACAATATTTCTTTAAAAATTTGCATTAATATTATCATCATTAAACTAATTAATAATACTCATTTTTCCTTTGCTTCCACCTCTTCAATCACTATTTTACCTTCAATTCTTCTTTTTAGTCTCTTTTCCTTTCTACTGTAATTTTAATAGTCCCGATTTCGTTTCCCGGCGGTGGGGATGGGGATTTTTCTCTGACCAAGATAATTTATCTTCCCCAGAGTCTACAAGTATGACTGGGAGGGTGAATGTGTGCGTGATCTAATGTTTAAAAAACCCAACGAATACGAGTTAACACCTTCGATATGTTCCAAAGGAGAACGGCCGCCGGAATGACCATTGGAGTTAAACGTATAAATGCAACAAATAAAATAATTTAATAATTTCCAACTAATTATTTTCTTATTAAATTCAAAATAACAAAATCAAAATATTGGCAACCCTGTAAGATTTGTTCTAAAATAATTGCTTCAAAGGTATGGGTGGTACCAATTATTGTCCTAAATTTGAACGATGGCTAACTTTATCCAGACATGACAAGGCCGAGTAGAAGAAAGTAGACGTTTTAGCCAAATCCTGAATATAAACCTCGGTAATAACAGTTATTTAAACAAATTATATTAAAATTATAAACATTTAATATCGTTAAATTATAAATAATAATAAATATTCAATTAATCCCTAAAGGGCAGAAACCTCCTGCTAATGCAGGGAGTTGCTGCTATGAGGTCACTAGGGTAGCAACTCCATTATCTGCTATTAAATCTGTTTTAAACACTTTTAATTGAAAAAATGAGATGATTTTCCTTATCAAAAATAAATCGTTTAGGGTTTGCTTTATTTTTACTTTTCTTATTCGAATGATATAATTTTGGGAGTGTTTTATTAAAGTCTCTTTCAAGTGTGAGTCTGTCTTCATGATTTAAGAGCCAATTTTACCATAGGCATCCGCCTGTTTTGCTTTAGTAGCGGATTAAAAGTCCAACATTTTGCATACGCTGCGAATCACAGCAACTTTCGACCTTCACAAACAAACAGGAACGTTTTGTGACTTGGTTTATACAACTACGCCTCTGAATGCTGAGTAATTCATTTCTGTGAGCAATGGCTTTCTGAGGTACATTAATTCACAGAACGTTACACCGAATGACAATCAGTCTTAACTTTAAACACAGCTTGAATGTGTAAAAAGATGTATTATTGCCAAAAAAACGGGAAACAACCATGGCATGTTCTGGCAATGTTTTTGTGGAATATGTACGTGATCGACAACTTCATCTATCCGCGCTTTTTATAGCGCTGTATTTTCTTGTTCAAATACCTAGCTTACCACAACATGCAATTTTTGTCTAATATTCAGGTAATGAAACATGCAGAAGGAGCTGTCCAATGTTTTCTCTCATGTCTAATGGAAGTACTAATGGCACTGCCAATCCTTAACCACTGGGAAGGATACAATAGCTCAGAAGTGGATATAAAGCCATCATTACATTACCACAACATAGAAGTGCCATGGTTAGGTCTCTTGGAGGTATCGCCCTTTTCGCGCAGGCCTCCGAGATAGCATCGGAGCTAGTTCATCAGTAGCAAAAGCTCAGCTTCTTACATAATCTAACCAAGAGCTAATTAGCCTCAAAATATCTCTCTCAACCAATGGAAATTTAGGAATAAAGATAACAGCAGGGTGTGACGTGTTTTGCATCGTGTCATCATCTAGGGGAGTGGTACTTTTTCCTACTTAATTCATACAACCCTACCTACAAAATCCTCTAAAGTTCCTTTCTGCGGTTAAACCGTATTGAGTGGACACGCAGCAAAACCCTTCGGGCTGTATATAACCTGTCCGCACCACGGATGGACGAAAAGCCTTCATCACTATGCTTACTGTAAAATATTTTCTCTTCTCACTACTCTACAAAATATTAAAAACGCTTATTCTTCAATCAGCTTCGTGTTAATCGACATAGATGTTTGTAGAAATGGTCCATTAGTTTACCGTTTCGTTACCGGTACAATGGAGATAGGAGAATACAATATATTTAAGTAATAATATTTTAAGAGCTGATCACTTTTGATGGCTTTAAAGTCCATTCTCTCTGCATGTCCAGGACATAAAAACAAATAACGCCATCCATTTGCTCAATTCAAACAAATAGTAAGGAATATAATGGAAATGGTTGACTTCACAAAAATATTTTAATATAAATTGTAATTTTAACGAGATCTACGTTTTTTGTGTATTTTTTCTATATGATTTTCCAATATGTGAAGAATGATACCCTGAACGAAGAGGACTTCAGAGAACATTTTCATAGAGAAAGCTCAGGATGTACATTTAATTTGCAATGAAAATATCATATCATGTGGTATTTTAATCGAAATAATTTGAGCTGTCCTTGGAAAAATTAAAATAAAAAGGAGCTTTTAAAATGTCTTAAAATATTTGTTCAGGGAGTCTCAAAATATGATTTCCGATTAAATTTCAATAGTGGGTGGAATACAATCCTTCTTCTATATACTTTCCCTACATAGAAGAGAAAGTAAAAAGTCGGATACTGTTATTCATGTTTGTAAGGAGTTTTCCCTGATTCGGAACTTCAGTGCGGTGTATCCATGTATGTAATTTGTCGTTTTAACACGGTTTTGTTATATTTACTGCAGTTGTGCTTGTGTTATGGCACTAAATACGAAGTCTTCTGTCTTTCCATTTCTGCTTTCCCACTAATTCTTCTTCTCACTACATCTCCGTTTATTTCTTTTCTCCTTCCCTTCATCTCTCCCTCTCTCTGCTCCCTCTTACTCGTTGCTTATCCACTCTTTCCCGCTGTCTCATTCACTACCTCTCCATCATCCTTACACATTCTCCTCTCCACGCAGTTTACACCTCATATTTACAAATCTTACATTACAGCAGAAGTTGCAATCCATGTTGTTTTTTCTGGCCTTATGTATATGAACAAGAATAACATTAAAAAAAAAGCTATAGGTTCACTAAACAATTCCATTGAAATATGTTGTTGATACCAAAGCTTTTTGCTTTAGTATTGTTACATTGCAATTGTAAACTTTAATCATGCATCATTTGTCAAGGTAGCGTGTCTGCCGCCCACTCAAGAGGTCCCGAGCTCGAATCTCGGTCAGGGTAAGTTATCTCGATATTTTTTCCGGGGTTTTCCCTTACTCTGAAATATGAATGTCGAGTAACTCGAAGCTCTGTAGACCCTGGACTCATGTTTTTTTTAACATATGTGGAAATTAATTGTTCATTGACGCTAGCCTTGTGTAGGACAAGATTTGGATGGTAGTGTCATAGCCGGGTTTTGAACCACGGATCTTACGGTCTCCGTCCGGTTGCTCTAACCACCAAGCTTCCATGTCAACGTGCCTGCACAACGTTAAATTCTATAACTGACTCTCACTTTTTCCGGTAAACCACTAGCAGTTTCCATATACGTATGAGATGACGAGTCGGTTGAAGAATTTAATGTTCTGGCATGTTACCATGGTAGCTTAGTGGTTAAACCGGATGGAGACAGGGAAATTCGTGGTTCAAATCCCGCATATCCAAACTTTGTATAACAGACGGATAGCATAAAAGATCAATTAATTCCCATTAATTGAGCTAATAGGGGTTTAAGCCATAAAGCCTGAGACTTAAAAGTTACTTAATAGTTTTAAGTCGCCAGTAACTTAGTTGAAAGCACAGTTAACATATAAACTATATATCTTCGGACTTCAAGTATTTAAGTTTTAAGTCTCAATTAAGTTAGTTGTGTCAGTTGTAGAACTTAATGTCATGCTGGTACGTTGCCTTGGTAGCTGAATGGTTAAGAGCAACCGAATGGAGACAGGGAGATCCGTGGCTCAAATCCCGGCTATGGCATTGAATTTTTCAGTCTGACTGTACCTATCAAAACATAAGTACCGTTAAATTAAATTTCATACAAGTATGTGTAACTGACATATATTCCTAGATATTTAAAACTTAGGACTTGCTCTAATCTAATAACATTAATTACAATTTTAGCTCTAACATTAACCATTACCAAGAACATTACTTTTGTACTATATATCGACATTTTAAAATTATAAACCTCACATAACTTCTGTAACATAATATAAACTGTTCCTTGCAGCTCGTCTTCTGTTTACTTATAATCACAGAACATATACTTTTAAGTAAACAGAAGACGAGCTGCACGAAACAGTAATTATTATTGGTGGCTGGCAAATACCATCGTCGTAAACCTAAAACCTGGTTCAGTACAAACCTCCGATAATTTTAAACATCCATTCTCTAAACAGATTTTCTATAGTATAAATTGAAGACAATGTAGCAGATAAACTATAATCTTGTATTATTTCTGATTTATATTTATACGCTTATATAATTACAGGTTATCTTAATTTATATAAAACGATAACGTGCCTAAATAAGCAGAGTCCTTAATCGATAGGTTTATTCAGTGATCGTCATTTTACTACATTGCTTTTGTATACCAAAACAAATCACTTAATAATCAGTATTGTTATTCTGTTTTACATTTACCTTTTCGTGCTATGGGTTTATACACGTTTGTAACTAACATATAATGACAATGTCTTTCATATTTTTTCGAAGAATATGTAGATAAATAAAGATTTAAAATGACTATCAAAGGTTTCTTGTACTGAAAAAACATAAAACGACACTTATTTTTAAAACAGCCTTCGTATCTTTGTTACGCTCTGTCGCCCACCAGCCGCTTAGCATTAACCCTTATCGATCTTTGCCTGACATCATTCATGAACAGTTTTATGTGAAAATTAATGTCTCTTATCTGCAAAACAGCAACTGCAGTTTTTGTTTAAAGAATCTTGTAGAACTGTATCAAGGACAAGCTATCCATTTCCAACTTAAAGGAGATATTTCAACATTATAAGACAAATGAATTAAAGTAGGAACAGAACTCATTCGTATAAAAAGAGCATTGAAAAAAACTCACCATCGAAATGTTCATCTCATAGTTCGACAGATTTAAAACTTATGGCAAAATTGCAAAGAGAGAACCTTTCTATAAGCGAAACAAAAGCTATGAAGCATTTTACGAGTAAAGGAGGTACGAGGGCTGTTCAATAAAGAATGATCACAATATTTTATTGCTCATCCTCATAATTTTTATGGTCTTTCTCAAAATAGTCTACTCTGAATGCGATTCACTTGTTCCAGCGTTTCTGCCACTCTTCAAAGACAAGCTGGAAACCATCTTTTGAGAGATCCTTCAAAGTTGCCTCCGCAGTCTTCACCACTGCTTCTGATTATGGATAATGCCTCCCGTGAAGGCATTTCTTCAAGTTAGGGAATAAAAAAATATCACATGTGGCTAAATCCGGACTATAGGGAGGGTGAGGGATGCACTTCACGTTGATTTTTGCAAGATATTCAGAAATAACATTGGCAATATGCGGCCGCGCACCATCGTGGTGCAGCATCCAACCTGCTTCACGGAAATGTGGTCTTTTGCGCCTGAAATGGACTTGCAATGTTTTCAGTAGTATTGTCCACTTACTGATGTGTGTGCAGGTACAACATGCTGATAAACCATTCCATGAATATCAAAGAATGAGATGACCATATCTTTCCCAGCAGAAGCAACCACTTTTGGTTTTTTAGGGGTTGGTGATGAAGGAGATTTCCACACTAAGCTTTGCTGTTTGCCCTCAGGATCAAATTGATGTAGCCAAGTTTCATCAGTAGTGATTACGTTTGAAAGAAACTCCGGATCTTCCTCCAACATCAACTTTAACTGCATGCAGACCTGCATGCGAATGTCCTTTTGTTCGGGAATCAATAGTCTTGGAACCCATCGCGCACAAACACGTCTCATGTGTAATGCTTCTGTCACCAACGTGTGGGTAGCATCCAAAGAAATGTTCAGTATTTCAGAAAGTGATCTTAAGGTAATTCGTCGATGCTCTCTCACAGTGGCAGCAGCAGTGTTGATGCCTTCTTCCTTAAGAGCAGTAACTGGAGCACCGGGTCCAGCTTCCTTTGAAATTGATTGTCTCCCCTCTTTAAACATTTTAAACGACCTTCAAGCTGTGCTGTAGGGAAGAACAAACTCTCCATAGGCCTCCTGTAACATTGTATAGGCCTCAACTGAAGATTTCTTGAGACGAAAGCAGAATTTCAAAGCCGCATATTTTTCCTCCATTGCAGCGGTAGGCAATACATGTCTGAACCTGCCTGGTTCTCACAGGCGGGAACCAGGAGTACCAATAATGAAACTACTACGGCGTGTTTGTTTCACATTAAGTGCTATACCAGCCATATCCTTGGTCGTTGTATATATTATTTGTATCGATAATGACTTCAGTGTACGAGGGCTGATCAACAAAGACTGAGACTGTTTTTTTTTTTTTTTTTCTTGTAGCTTCCGTGATAGTTTCATATCTGTAACATAAATATTTGAAAAGAGCGGGTTTTTATATATAATGTCGGTAGGCGACAGCACTCTCATATTGGAGGTTGGTAGTGATACTCTATTTTGTAGACCCTACGTTGATTTAGCATACCAGGCAATGGAGGTGACGCGGGAGGAGCAGTACAGCGCAATCAAATTCTGTTTTCGTTTAAACCACACAGCCATAGAAACTTATGAAGAGCTGAAGTAAGCGTACAGTGAAGATGCACCACCTCGTGCAACAATGTTTAGGTGGTTCAAGGACTTCAAAGAAGGCCGACTGTCAGTGTTAACCAAGGTGGGTCGGTGTTTCGGCTTCTGCTGTAACTGAAGTCAACATCAACACAGCTACTGTGATTGCCTTAGAGGATCAGCGTATAACATTATGTAACCTCAGTGAAGTGTTGAGAATTTCATATGTCAGTGTGTTTACAGTTATGCACGACTATATGATCCGAGTTTGTACTCGTTGGGTGGCACGTCTGTTGACTCCTGAACAAAAGACTCTGCGAATGGAGAAAAGCCGTGAGGTGCTGCGTCTCTTTGCTGATGGAGGGGATGCATTTTCTTAAATGGATTATCACCGGTGATGAGTACTGGCTGCAATACTATGAACCTGAAGCAAAACAAGCCAGCACAGCGTGGAAATCGCCAGGTTCCCCAACACCAAGAAAGGTAAAAGTTGTTCCATCTGCAGGGAAAGTGATTGTGATCACAATTTTTGGCTGTAATGGAATGATTTACCAGCATGCAGTTCCCCCTCACACTACTGTTACAGCAGCATACTACACGTCAGTATTAGCTACACTGAGGAAGCACATTGCAAAGAAACAACCAGAGCTTCCTCGAACTGGGAGGCAATTTCATCATGACAATGCACTGCCTCACGTCGTAAATCAGTAATAAAATTTCTGGTTCGATTCAACATTATCTGTGTACCACATCCACCTTATAGCCCCGATCTTGCACCCTGTGACTTTTTTAATCCCATCACTAAAGGCAAAGCTTAGGGGTATTCGATTTGAGAACTCTGAAGCAGTGCTCAAGACAAGTGAAGCGGTTTTCAAGGAACTGGCAGCACGTATTGAAGGACTGGCAGAGACGCTATAAAAAGTGCATTGAATTAGGAGCGGATTACTTTGACAAAGATCATGTAAACATTGAATGAAAGAAATTTACATAATCAATTTTAGTCTTTGTTGATCAGCCCTCGTAACTAACTTAAAGCAATTGTTTAAGAATTCCTATAGTTGCTAAGCATTTCTTTCATTTGAAGACGTTGCAGCAAATGAAGTTGTTTAATAATACTTTTATGTGACAGAGAATGTGCTCAAAACTGCAATAAGCTAACATACATAATTATGCCTTCAAGGAATAAAACTACATGAATCAACGTTCATAATATATGTATTCGTAGAGGTATAAGTGCAGGTAATTTGATAATTGGTACTCTAATATGTATCCACTTAAATGTGTTAGTTTTTTTTCACTCTCCGTTTCACAGTTTTCCTACAAACGTATCGCATAATCTACTATCTGATGTTTTCTGCAGAGTCGTAACTGCGCTACGAAATTATCGTTGTAAAAGCATTCGAACTTTTACACCTTAAGTTTATCAACTAATCAGTTGATATTGCAAAACAATAAATCCACATTAAATGAATTTAAACTTCTCTTCTCATTTGTTTCTCTACAAAAGTATAGTTAAATATAGTTATAATAAATGTTTGGGTACGTAAACGCCATGACTAACCCCTCCATTTGTTAAATAGTAATTAGTTCTGAGCAATGACCTCAATGCCCGTTATTACGAGTACTGCCCTCTCTTTACCTATCACAACAACCTACCCCGCGCTCTAGAGAAAGTAATCACTCATGATCAGGCATCGGATCCAATACACCTTTAAAGGGATATGAAGTTAACGAGTCTTGCAGTATATAACCGGGGACAACACGCAAGTACAGTCCGGTTCGCAACGCGTAGCTTTAATTACAACTACTACTCGCCACACAGGTAGATCTGTCTTCCAGGGAATGCAAGGTGTTGGACATATTGTGATAATGGCATTAATTTTACAACAATTATTGGACAATCTCTATTTTAGAAATCAAAAGTTCTGGGTATTATTAACCGCCATTGAGCAGCTTTAAGAATGTAATTTCGAGCTGTCTAAAGGCAGTCGAGGAGAGGTCTACAAAAATTAGTTATACACACAATGCACCACCTACCAAACGAGCAAAAGTAAGTTGTCCAGTAAAACACAAAAATATTGAATTTTCAGTGCTGCGTAATTCATATGCACCATTAACGTCATGTGACGTTGAACGAACTTTCTCCCAATGTTTTTATATTGTTTCAGCGAGAGGCACAGAAAATTCACATTCGAAAATTTACGAAGTTACATGGTTGTTAACTGTAATTCGTAATTCCGCTGTAATCCCGCATCGAAAGCAATGAGGAGGATGGCATATTGTACCGTAGGTTACATTTTGATCCGTACCGGACTGTACACACGCACAGTGCATTGGTATACCTGTTGACACGGACGTTTGTTGATGTCTCGCTTGGTCTTGTATAGTGTGCGTACATTGATTGCTAAGGTGTACGCCATCCGATGTCTGCTCATGATTTGAATGTCACAGGCGTACAAGGAGCTCCTCACCAACCTGAAAACATATCAGTTTTAACAATTAAAACAATTGTCTGCAAATGAAATAAATACTGATGTAACATTTTTCATTACACTCACACTATCCTGAGCTACAGGAAACAAATATCTCTAAAACCTATATGTGATTGGAGACACAGTATTCCTAGATACGTATACATTTTTGCAACTATAAGGCAACAGAGATGTCTTCTTCTCACACCTTGCAACTAATTTAACATTAAGTTATAAGAAGGCCCCATTTAAACTGAAAATGTTGCTTAAGGTGGTCCAAATTACCCTTAACAAAGTATTTCTAAAATACAAGCAATTAACTGTCGGATGCGTCAGGCTCTTTTTAACTTTTATTAGCACATTTTACAAGTGAGTGCTTTATTTATATTAGTTTCATGCGAAGTTCCAAACGAGTCAGATAACCCACACAGAACGTGTGCATTATTCCTTACACTGTCTGATTTATGGCGTCACACCAGCTGCAGTGATGTGAGTCAAAAGTTCCAGAATCACTACAAAATGGAAAATGGGACAAGAAGGAAAAAAGAAAGGAAAGTTTTGAATTCTACATTTGGCTGATTCAAGAAAAGTAGTTTGGTTCGAGATCGTTATAGTGCTAGTCATCTATTCTGTATCTAAAAGGAGAGGATATTTCTGGTATTTGTCTCAGGCATACATTCTGTACCAAATTCCACATGCCTTCCTTTGAACGATCTTTGAACGATACGAGTATCACCTTTTATCACATGAAGTGAAGGGACAAAGTGAAATAATAAAACTCATATGGTAATAAACATAATTTGCAAATAAGCTATTAGCGAGCTAGATAGATTCATAGAAACGTGTGAGCCTAGCATTCGGAAGGTCCTGGGTTTGATACCCACCCGACAGGATCGTTTGTGATTTCCCTGGGTCAGTAGGCAAATGTGCTTAGCAGAACTCTTAATTTGGAACCAGGGAGTCCAGGAAGTGAAAGGATTGCATCAGTACCACCAAACTGCATAGTTCCAGATAGATCTGTACGGAGAGCGAATTCTACCTTTCTTCTGCAACTCACCTACCGCTACTGTTAGAAACAGATGGACTGAAGTGGTTGGAAACAGAAAATAATAAATTGGAAATTCATATTAGAAAGGGAACTGACAATCTTTGTTCACCACGAAAATAAACCTACAACCAAAGTCGAATGTGTTGTCTTCTGAATGCGAGCCTCATATATAAAGTCCGGAGGCGTGTGCGTTTTTCCATAGGTATAGTGCACATGAACTGTACTGTTATTGCTTGCATATATAACTGCAGGTTGGTACAGATTGACTGATTGATTTGTATATAAGGGCGCTCAACTGCATGGTCATCAGCGCCCTTTCAAAAAACTAATTCATGGCAATAGCCAGATATAAATTATTCAAAATTTAAAAGCAGATCAAAACAAATATACAATCAAATAAATAAGACCAAATGGTTAAAGAAAAGTATATCAACTTGCCATGACAAAAGCTACCTGCCCAGTGGTGGTCGAAACAATTTGTCCCTTTTCTTTGGGACTGGGCTAGCACTTCAGCAGGTTTTTCCTGCCTTTACCTCACTGTCGTTTGGGCAGTGAGGACAGGATCTACCCGCTCCACATCCTCAATGCTTCCGCACTGGTAACTTCGAATCCAGTCTCTCGACAGGATCGGAAACTGCGACCGGTGAGGATGGAAGTCGGCGATCGGCGTCCTCTCCAGATATATCCTCAAATGTTGACGTAGATGTTCGGTTCATATTGTAACCTTCTGGGTTCGTGAAATTAAAAGTCCAATTGCACAGACTCAAAATGTTCTTTATTTCCACCGAATTACAGTTGTAACACTTGCCGATGACATAAAATTACGTAGCGCACACAATTACAGTTCACCAGTTCGTCCGTTACAGTTACACTTGCATTCGCAATTACGTACACTCCTCCGATGCAAGTACGCAGTCCGTCCCCTCACTGGGCGCTCCTCACGGCTGCTCGCCAAGAACTGAACTCACTCGCCAACTGCAGCCCCTTTTATAGAAATATCGCTGTTTCTAGAGGTCTCGCGATTCGGTGAATTATCCTGCAGGTTCTAGACGTCAAGGAGGGGGAAAGAGATGGCTTACGATGTTTTCCCAACCATCCCCCTCGTTACCGCTACAAGACAAATGGGTAGGCGGTTCCGAATGCTTCCCGGCTGCTGCTGCTACCCTACTGCTGCTAGCTGGTCGTGTCTTCCGATAATTAGGTGACAATATGTTCTTGAAATAGATGCTTTCGGCGTTGACTTGGCTGAATCCTTCTTCTTAGGACTGGACTTGGTCGGCGCGCTCACTGTTTTTCGTGCTGGCGTTTTCTGCTTTGGCTGTGATCTTGATGTAATTGATCTTTCGGACATTACTTCCTCGTTTATTTCGCTGGTTTGTGTTGCGATTTCACGTCTAGGTACCGGCTTAGTTGCAACTGCACTATAAGTAAAGGTCCTACAGTCCGGCGTTGTATCTCCGGCTCTGACGTTTTGTGATTGCAAGAGGTGGATGGGGAAAGTTAATAGTACCAACATACGGTAATGAGCAATTGAAAACATATCCTGATAATTATCTTTAGAATGAAAATATAGACTATATTAACTTTAAAACAATGAAATATAACTTGCAATTTCATTATCATGCAAGATATTTATTACACCACTCTTCGAATATTTCGTTCACACCTTTTACACACACTAACTGCATCTGTTGGTAGTATTGGGAGTCTGTACATCCGGTGTCGTGGTCAGGAAGTTAAAACTGTCTGCTAGCGCCAATCAGCATTGTCGCTGCTAGATGTGGCTCCCGAACCCAACACCGTGTTGCCAGCTTAAATTTGTTTTTATCCACGTGGCTTTAGCTGCTTACGCTGGTGAACTTTCTTTGGTATATTTTGTGTGCGTGAATTCCGATTTTTAGTGTTCGTAAGCACTATTATTATCGTTATTATAATAATATGGCTACTGGTTCGTGAAATATGCAAATACGTGAAATATTTAAAATACGCATTGTTCCTCTGCTTGAAATTCCCGCTGAAGAACTGGCAACAGCACGCTTCTCCCTCTCGAGAAATGTCAGAGCCGGAGATAGAGTGGCCGAACTGTAGGTACAGAAGGCTGGCGAATACGCAAGAGTGTCCGGGTTTCCACGAACGACACCCTCTCTCTTACCCGGATTTCTTGGATCGCCTTCTCCTCCATAAAACGGGGACATTCTCTGGAGTTCGATGAATGATTACCATTGCAGTTAACACACGTTGCGGGTGAAGTGCATGCATTGTCATGCTTGACTTTCCCGCAGTCAACGCAAGTGGCAACTCCATTACATGAATCACTCGTGTGGCCAAAGCGCTGGCATTTATAACACCTCAATGGATTGGGTATATACTGCCTCACTTCAATAGCTTCATACCCTGCCTTAATCCTTTGCGGGAGTTCTACCCGATCTAAGGTAAGAAACAGGGTACGAGTGGGCACTAGTTCACCTCGTTCTTAGCGGTGAACTCAATATACACTTGTCACACTTTGTTCCGCAAAGTTTTCCTAAATCTCCTCATTGGACATAACTTCCAATGCGCTGGTATTTACAACAGCACACGAGGAGTTCAGGGTCCTATACAATTCAGCGCGCACCGGATAGCTTGCAAGTATATTGGCTTTCAAGATTTTTGCAACCAGCGCTGGAGAAGCTGCTTTGACCAGGAGCGTGTCATTGCTAGATCGAGTACATGACTTTACAGGACTGGCAATATTAACTAAACCCTTCTGAATAATGAACGGGTTCACGGTAGTAAACTTCCGACCTTCCTCAGTTCTACGGATAACTAAATGACGAGGACCACAAAACTCAGCTATTTCTTTTCCACGTTTAATTTTAGGGTTTGCCATAAGAAATTGTATGTGTTTCATCCCCCAGTGCTCCCCACCCACCACGGAGCCCAATAAGGGGTCATCCCACTGGGATGACAGGGCTACACAGGGGATATAGCGAGCTCGCCGTCCCACTCACCCTGGAGTTCGATATCCTACCTAGTCCTGGCCGATTGATTGGAGGTGGGTTAGTCCCTAACCTCCCGTTTAGGCGAAGCAGAAACCAAAGTAGTGTATCGGAAATGCGCACCCTCCCCGAATTCAGAGGAAGACTGGAACGAGCTCAGATGCGCATCCCTCAACCACCAGGACAAACCTTTCCACCGACACGGGTCTCCCCGCACGGCCTACACGTGGGTGGGTGTTTTGTCTGACCCCTCACCGCTAAGAGGAATCCACATCGAGGGTGCCAGGGTAGCTCGGGACCCTGAGATCGCCAATTCCCGTAACCTACCGCGTAGACCCCTGGAGGGAGGTTGCTACAGTCTGACCACTGTTGCAAGAAGCAACAAAACAGTCGCGTTATACTACGCCTTGACTTTGCATCTGCATCCACCTGAAAGGGAATACATCACTAGTTCGTTACGTAGTTTTCGACCTTTGTACATTTAATGGCTGTGCTGGACATCTGATGTCAGTCATACTCTGTGTCCAGCTAACTTGTATCGCATGCCAGCGCACATATCTCGGGCCTTTAGGTCTTTACTCATGTATTACTGCAGAACCATGTCTCGTGGTGATCGAACACACAGCCTGGGCAAATTAAAAAAAAAATGTTTTTTGCATGTGACACTCATTGTTGCTTTTAAATAAAACATGAAACTCACCTAAAAGCAATGAGTAGGATTGAGGACAGTATTTCTCGTTTTATCAGGTAAATTTAAATATACGTACAGTTTTTAATAATGAATAATTTGCGTTTTCAAACAGAGCGAATGAAAACATTTATTTAGTAAATTACGTTTTCAGTTTAACATAAAAGGGCAGCTTAACATTTCGACGTTTCAGTTCACAAAGGTTTAATTGATACGATTCGCCTTTAAGTTTAAGATACACCTAACACAGCCTGCCAACCCGGCTGCCGGCCTCACGCCCACATATGCAAGGCAGAGGTGGGCGATCATCCAACCGATACGGGAAGGAGATGTGGCCAGCATCACGCACCCCTAGGCGGAAAGTTGGCTTTCTGGACCAGGTCCCGCTACCTAGCGTACCTCCTCAATGTCTTCACTATTCTGAGTGGGCACTTGTCCTATACCCGGGATCGACCACACCCCTTCGCATTCCGTGGCAGGGAACCAAAGCACAACACTCTAGCCCACTACGCCACAACTATATACCATGGTCTATTTTATAATTAGATTGACATCGCAATTAATATGTTGACAACAGTAAGCGGGATCAGCTCCTGTAACGTGATTTACTCAACGTGTGGAAGACACTGTGATGTTTCTGATTGGCTAAAAATCAGTCATAGATCGATTTCTATGATAGAAGTAGGGTAGCGGTCGCATCCTTCATTCGCTGGAATAGAATTCGTTGCCACCGCGCTTCTATCCAATAGGAATCGATTCATATTTAATTTTAACCTATCACATACGTTAGAATATGTTCATCGCGTGGAGTAAATCACATAATAGGAACTGGTTTCGTTCTATTAGTGTGAACGCCTTAGTTCTGATATCAATGTAATAATAAAAGTTGACTTTAGACGTTTGCGTGGTCGGGATCGACACGCAGAAGCGAAAAGGTTTGAACCAAGTTATTCAGCCAATGATTAAGCTTCGTGACAACACGACCAAAGAGACATCATTAAATCAACTCTCTCTCTCTCTCTCTCTCTCTCTCTCTCTCTCTCTCTCTCTCTCTCTCTCTCTCTCTCTCTCTCTCTCTCTCTCTCTCTCTCTCTCTCTCTCTCTCTCTCTCTCTCTCTCTCTCTCTCTCTCTCTCTCTCTCTCTCTCTCTCTCTCTCTCTCTCTCTCTCTCTCTCTCTCTCTCTCTCTCTCTCTCTCTCTATCTATCTCTCGAAATGTACGTTTCTATAACAGAGAGATATGTACTTTGGTTCCTAACTACGAAAAACAAGCATGTTTGTAATCGGATCCAGTTTATTGTCTCCAATCTAACTTCATTATATAAAAGAGCAATAACTTTACTAACAGTTGAACGAAATTGTGTTTCATTTTACGAATGAAGCTTAGTGCATCTTAAATTGACAGATTTATGCACTGTGAATTCAATCAGTTGTTAAGTGCTCCTCATTGGTAGATGATTGAATTTCACCAGCATAAAAACTTGCAGTAGGCAAGTGATATTTAAAGCAACCTGCATGCTTATCAGCTACCTACAGTTTTGAGTTTGGTTATCTAACAGTTTGTAAAATATAGGATATTTTGCTAAGTAGATGAATTTCAGTTGATGTCTTACGTTATAAGAATTATAGAATAATCGTTTATGTATCTTTTGTTTTGCATTATTTGGCAAACATTATTTTAACTATTCTCATTCTAGCAGCTGGTAATTCAAAATACGAAAATAGTTCCCACAAGTTCAAATATAAAGGATTTCAAGGACAATGAAGTGTGTTGCATAAGCGTAAAATAATAATTAAAATTAAAGTGCACATGAATTTCAAGAAGATATGAGGTAATGTAGGAAAATACGAACAAACCTGAATCATAAAAGTGCATAGGATTAGAAATGGACAATATGAGGTACAGAATGTTGTATTTTACGCAACTTTCTGAATAACTTACAAAATTTAAATGCTAAGCTAGATATATTTTCTACTACACTAATGGAATAGAAATTCATAGCTCAGAACTGAGCCAAAATATATGTTTGAAAATTCAACAATGAACAGAATTATGTGAAGCTGTCCTCTGTGAATTCCAACAGAAGGTGTTCAGTATCCTTATAGCAAATTGCTGTCTTACTATAGTTCTCTATGTTCCAGCTGTTTTTGTGTACATTTAGATACTGGAATTTCAAACAAATACACTTTCTTATGGAGGGTTCCGCTTTAAAAAAAAAAAAAAAAAAAAAAAAAAAAAAAAAAAAAAAAAAAAAAAAAAAGACACACACACAGACACACATTTTTCTTCAAGTTTATTTCTGCATAGCTGTGTAACATAACCGTAATTAAGTATTATAATGCGTAATTTAGCACATATTTACGTTTGCCTTATTTCATTGAATTACACATTTCTATTGAATTATACACTTTTAGAATGTTGTAAAGCGTGGGTGCACTATCGAAGCACTATCAAACATTATTGTATGCTCCAATCCTTCATAATTACTTCTGGCCACTGTTTGTATGTCTAACACGGCGGTTATTCCGGCACTGCAACCAAGGGCCAATTGTGCGCCAGGCCCTAAGAGGAAGGATGAGACGAAGGTATCCTACAGATGGCCAGAACCTGCCAGAGGTGGCAGTTCCGTGCGGTGACACCCTATAAGCCAAGGCACTCCCTTCAGGAAGTCCAAGTCGCTATAGAGACCCCGCTATTATAGTGTATTCGCTATTAGAATAAAGTTAGGTATTACTCCGCATTCTGCAATGAGTTCCGCCTCTTAGTACTCATTGATTAGCATAGCATCTGCGCATGTGCACGTAAACAGCATCACCGTCACCGGAGCTTAACTTTTTCTTTACATCAGCTAGTGCATTTTGAAATTTTGAGAGTCATTGTTCTTACTGAAAACACTTTATGTTAATTCTATGTTATAACAAGAACTTGAATGGTTTCCTAAAGGCAGGTAAAGCAATAAGCTTAATAAACCGCGGAACTATACTGTGGAAGGATACGGGAGTATTAGAGCCCACCAGCCAATTGCGGTTAACTTCCGCCACGTGCTTCTTTGTCATTTACTTTATTCTTAGAGCGAACAGATTATAGCCAGGTCCGACTGATCAAACTGCCTCCTCTATAAGGGTGACTGGCAGATCTCAGCGCCCTATCTCACCCGAAAATCGTATTTCCAGAGCGCAAACACCACCGTCCATAGGCCACTTCTCTTACATCTGCCACCTGGAAAGTCCACGTTTGCTAAGTGGAAAATGGAATGAGAAAATGAAGTGAAATGGGAGGTGTAAGATAAATATCCTTGTCCCGGGAAAACTGCAGGAAAAAACCACGGTCAGGAGGGATTCTAACCTGTGATTACCTGAATGCGGGGCACAGACCTTACCAACAGAGCTGTCCCGCTCGGTATTAACGACTAATTTTCCAGGAGCTTAAAGTCCACTTTTGAAATGTTCTCTTGTTTGACGCCACTGTCTGCATATCGGAATGTGAATGCATACTCCCATACATCTATACTACCTGACCTCACCTCGATGTTGAACTCTCTATACCGTTCGATGTTTACAACTGTACACCACTGAGCTAAATAAAGTAAAGGTTGGTAAAGTTGCCGAGCTATGGTAGTAACAAACGTTTTATTCCAAAAGTAGCTCATAATTCCACTCTATTTGTCATTTTCATTACTGTTTTGTTTTACTTTCTCTATTGCGTATAATAATTAGAGGAAATGCTGCATTTCATACAAAAATTCGATGTCGAAATTTCATTGGAAATACAGGTATGTTTTGAGACTTATATACCTGTGTATTTCTGTGAAAAGCTCAGCTCAAAAACCAAAATTCTATTAAATATGAAACGTATTTAGGTTCATCATCTTCCAAGGATACAATATGAAGATTTTCAAGAAAATCTCCCAACACAAACCATCTTTATATGAAAAACTTTCGAAAATATTGATTTTCTAAAAAATGGTAGTAAAGATCGTCATTAAGATATCATAGGTTTAAAATACTTTCAGAACAAAGAAATGTGTAACTTGAATTCTCTGAAAATAGATTCTGAAGTGCTCTGAATTCTGAGTGACTTTTGTATAATTGGTAATCTAAGAGATTAACAAAATCTTACCTCACTAAAACTTTTCTTCCCTTTCTTTCTTTTTCTTTTTTGATTTCTTTATTTCTTTCTTTCTTTTGCAGTGTTATATTTTCCTTCCAAAGATAATGGAAATTCAAAGCGATTGGAGATTTGACTATTGTTTAAGCATACTGCATTCCCTAAATTCCGCTGTGGATATCTACAGGGAAATATGCAATAGGGCTATTTCTACAAATGATTATACTTCTGCCAACATGAAATAGAACAATAAGCGCTTCAGAAATTAATTTGTATAAAAGTGAATAAAGAAAAGAAAGTCATGTAACTGCAAATTCAGAATCCCCCCCTCCAACTCCCTCAAATTGCGTTTTCTAATATAGTACATTGTCAATATTTGTGATACATCTTTGGTCCTATCATGCATAGCATATAATACTTATTTGCAGAATACCGTTGCACATTCAGAAATGCTACAACTGCAGCGGAATCTTGCAACAGAACGGCGTTCAGCGTACTAACTTTGCTTAGTGTCAGACAAACAAATCGTACTTTGCCACTATTAAATAATAGGTACCGTGACAACATTGTTCATTTAACTTGGCGAAAAAAATGGAGCATTATTTTGAGGAAATGGCCGTCTTCCGCTCAGCTATTTACTGACTGCCCTTGTGTACAATCTGTAAATGGTTGCAGGTCATCTCGCAAAACTGGAGTCTATAGTTGAACGAAAATAACCGGAAGGGAACCTTAAAACATAATGAATGGGTGGGCGTCACGCTCCGATTTTGCCGTTTCATTGCAGCCAAACCAGAATAACAAACAACTAGGTACTGAAGTTCAGAGACATTAAAGGAATACGTGAGTGTTTTACTTGATGTCACCCTGCCACTGAAGTACTTGTAATTTCAATAAAGACATATACTTCAGAAATTTGCCTGCATAACAGGTCAAAATATAGGGTATAGACTCCTTTTGATCTCTAAATATAGGAACCAACAGGCTTCAAAGTAAATATTTGAGGCATCATGAAAAAAGATCTAGTTTACAGAAAATTACTGTTGAGAAAATTTAAGTTCCGTTTTTGAAATTATAAAAATTAAGCTTGTGATACAAAATGTAATTATATGTATTAAATTTCTGTGCTTCTACTTGAAAGGCGTATAAGTTACAGTTAAGAGCAGCATTAAATTGGGTTATATTGCTCCTTTTCAACTGATTTGCCAGCCTCATGTATTAATATTCATAACAGTTGTTACTAATAATTAGGTATATTCTCAAAGGTTTATAAATTGGATTATATTATACCCAGAGACCCAAAAACATCCTAACCGGCTATGCAGTGTTTTGCCTGTCCACTCGTTGCCGTCTGTCGCTGTCACAGAAAGGCGCGGATGAAACCATGCACCATTTTTAAAACTACTTATAAATGCTTTACTTGAGATGCTGAAACTGGCCATCGTGGTTGTCCATACATGTTTGTACAGGGATAGAAATTGCAGGGGTTTAGTTCGGTGGACCGAAGGGGCTACAAATTTGTATTAATAATTCTGTCCTGAAAACGCATTTTCAATTGCTCTTATTGAAAAATTGGTGCCCGCCTTGGTAGCAAGGTGGTAGCGTGTCTGCCTTACGTTGAAGAGCTACCGAGTTCGAATCTCGGACAGGGTGAGTTATCTGGATAAGATTTTCCGGGGTTTTCCCTTATCCTGAAAGACGAATGTCGGGTAACTCTAAGCTCTATGGACCCTGGGCTCATTTAAGCATCATTTCACCCATTCCATTCATCGTCCGATATGACTTAACGTTTGAGGACGTAAATTATAACAACAAAAAATTGAAAGATTGGCTGTATGAGCTGTTATAGGATTTTGATTTTTAAAAAGGAAAAATCACGTTCCCTGTCTGTTAAACTGTTAACTCTCAAAGGGGGGTGGGAAGCAAAATTGTATTCACGTACTATGGGTGTCAACTGCTGACTGGAAAAAAAAGGTTGGGCCTATAACTCTCTCCGCTAATGGAGAAATACCTAGCAGCATTTCTCAACGTGAACTATGGCTAGTGATAGACAGTTTCCTAAAGAGGTGCCATACATATGCCAACGACGATGGCCAGTTTCAGTATCTCTTTTGCTAACAGGGTAAATCAATCATTTAAAAGTAGTTTTTAAAATGTTGCATGGTTTCAAACGTCCCTTTCTACGAATGATAGCGAAAGACGGCAACAAGCGCCGAGGATACGGACAGACAAAACATCGCACAGCCGGTCCGGATGTTTTTGGGTTTCTCGATATTATCTGTATTATAAAACTACTAACGCTTTCTCAAATTCGGATACGGCGTATTCATCATCATTTAGAAAACAGGAATTTTTGGCATTTTCAGTGGAGTAGATTTTGCAAAACTTCCAATTCCTGAAATCAAATAAAGGAGTGCAAAATAGATACGATGCTCTATACGTAGGCACTGATTGGTGTGCATTTTAATTAGTTGACTGTTGACAAGTGTTTAAGAATATACTTTATCAGCATGGTCGTTATCTTAACGTTGGTGCCTCAAACTCTAAGGCATTTGTTCAAGCCTAACCATCTCTGTCCATTGAGTGAGAGTTGGTAATAGCCATCGTTCGGTCTGCTGTCAATACAGGCATGGCTTTCTTCGGAAGGAATGTAAAGCCGGTGGTTCCGCGTCGTAGATTTACGGGACGTAAGGGAACCTGCGTTTAAAGGAACCTCAAGCCTGATAAAGAGCCCTCTGGGCAAAATTTATCGGTCTTTCACGCCCGTATGGTATGGAGCGCTGAGACGCAAGGCAGTTAAGGAGCATCCATAAGCAAAACTCATCTTCAACTTCTCAGTACAAGAAAATATCCCGGATTTTTCAGAAAAACTAATAAAGGTGTCAACAAGTAGTATTTCGACTTTTCCAGGGTTAAGAAATACTTTTACTAAAGAAAAACATATATCATGATTTAAGAGTAATTTTATAAAGATTATTAAAATGATTTATAACTCTATAATATGCATACTTCGCCCTTCGCTTTCTTAGGTTTATTCCGCATGTTAAGCTAATCACCGTGCCAGGAGAGTTCTGTTCTGGCCTCATACTTCTTCCCTTCGTTTTAATGATCTTCCTGTTGTTCTATAACCCAAAGCTTTGTATTTGTAAGACTGGAATGGAATGCGAGAGTTATTCGTTCTTTGTAAATGGCTTTACCATTTTTCTCTATTTGTATTTTTTCTTGCAATGAGAATATATCTAATTCTTTCCTTTTGTCTTCGTTTCTAATATGATCTTGTCCGGTGCATCCTTTTACTGCTCGGAGATACTTCATTTCTGCTACTTATATTTGGCTCCAATTTTACTTCTTAAGTGTCCATGTCTCCGAGCCATGTAGTAAAACTGTAACAGCCATTGTCTTATAAAATTTTAGGTTTGTATCGTTTCGGGTTTTTGTTTTCAAGGTACGAAGTATTACTCCACAAATGTATTGAAAATTACTTAATTTATTAGTTATTTCTTCATTGTTCGTTTTTTAGGTTACATTACAGCCCAAGTAATTAAATATTCTCACCTGTTCTAATACTTCATTATTTAACACTATTTTAGATCTTCTTATTTGTTTTGCTATAAATGCCATAACCTTTGATTTTGCTACGGATATACTTAAACCATAATCTTGGATCAATTTTTCTAGCTTGTACATACTTATTTGCAGCTTTTCCTCTCTATCTCATTAATCATATCATCTGTAAGGAGTAGCATACAACACATTATTTTTATTTATTTTTATTCCTAATGGTAGATATTTCATCTTTTAATTTTCTGACAATATCGTCCATATAAATATTAAACAATAGGTCATGGTGATATTTACAAAAATTGGAAACGCCTTAAAGTAACATGTAACAAGAAAAATGTGTGGAAAGATGGAGCCAGACTGAAAAATTCAATGCCATAGCTGGGATTTGAACCACGGATCTTCTGGTTGCCGTCCAGCCGCTCTAAACATTGAGCTACTATGGCCAACGTGCCGATATGACATTAAATTCTCCAACTGACTCGTGTTTTTCGCGGTAAACCACTTAAGAGTTCTTCATAAACACATGAGACAACTACCTTACTTACAACGTGTAAGTACTTTAAGGCCCGGGCTTTATAGTTAACCACTATTAGGTCAATTAATGGAAATTAATTGTTCTTTCACACTGGCCGTGTGTAGGCTAAATTGTGTCTCATGTGTTTATGAAGAACTCCTAAGTGTTTTACCAGGAAAAACACGAGTCAGTTGGAGAATATAATGTCATATCGGCACGTTGGCCATAGTAGTTCAATGGTTAGAGCGGCTGGACGGCAACCAGAAGATCCGTGGTTCAAATCCCGGCTATGGCATTGAATGTTTCAGTCTGGCTCTATCTTTCCATACTTTAGCCTATACACGGCCGTTGTGAAAGAACAATTAATTTCCAAGAAAAATATGATAAATAAAATATACTCACTGAAGATTAAGTAAAGCTTAAAGTTTTAGGACACGTACATTTAGTTAAAGGCATTTAAATATTAATATATGTTGATATGAAATCGAAATCCCCCTAAACATCTCATTTAGAATAATCAGATTGAGAAAATACATGAGACGGATGCTGGCATAAGCAGTACTTCTATGAATATTGAAAGCAAACGACCGAAACGTACACCAATTTGCAATTGTCTAGGCTATTATTTAAAACAATAATTTAAAGTGAAGCGGAATGCAAACTGCCTTCATCCCCAATAAGTTTTGCTCATAGTTGTGTTTTAAACAAAATAAATGAACAAATATGCTTATTTGAGCAAGTTAAAAGTCAGCTCACTCATAAAACTTCAGTTGCCCTTCCATTTTCAAGAAAAGATTACAATCGAAAAATTGGGCAACAGGAACTTTGGAAGGAAGGGTTTTTTGCTGGTTTTACTTAATTTTATTAATTATTTTAAAATTTAAAAGATTTTCAAAGTTGATCCAAGTTTTAATTCATCTTGATTTTCAATAATAAAATGGAAATCGCAAAGGAACAAAAGATTATTTTTGACATTAGGTGCCTTATAAATCATCGTATTAGTGATATAAACAAAGAGCTATAATTTTATTCATTTTACCTTAAATTGTGTTACATCTTTGTTATAAATGTAACTTTCTATTGTTAACGCTGTTAGTGGGGACTCCTTCCTTCTTGAGATGTTATTCCTGGCATCTCTAGGTTGCGGTTGGCTAAGGCAGAGCTATTCGGTGTCAGGATTGGTGTTGGTAGCTCATAAACCCGTTCTGACCAGCGCACATCGTCGTTTGGATCAGGTGGTTCTGGTCTCCGCCCTTATCCCTTCCTCTCAGGAGTGTTCATTATGGCCTAAGTACGGTGCTGTACTCCTGGCCCCTGCGTCTGACTGCTCCTAAATTGTTAAATTGTAGAATAGCTGTCATTCCACTACTTTTTAATCTGAGATTTGACTCATTTTTACTGAAACATCTCCATGTGCTTGCTGTATCTGCTTTCCTGCATATAATTTATTTTTGCCAGTAATTGGTTTCCGTTCGACATAACTTGTAATATATAGATCCGTCCCCTTGCTTGGGAAGCCCACAATTAACACCTATTGAGGAACCAGTTTTTCATATCCGAAGTAATGAATTTTAATGCAAAAAATTGCAAATAGTTTGTCTACTACAAAAATATAATGAAATGTTCGAGCTTGACATCCCAAGTTAAATAAGCGACCAAGTAATATCTTAAAGCGTTTTAGAGAACTGGTATTATTAATACCCGTCATGGCTTCTTTTACATTCATTTCTGAAACTTTCTGAACGAAAAACTGGACTATTTGTAGGTATTATATACTTCAATATAACTGAACGCAAAATCATAGTTTAAACATAGTTATATTTTGCAACATTTTATGTATTGTCTTTGAGATTAATTTGTAAACTATACTCACTTCCACCCTATCCTATCTGCTTGTATAGCAGTAACATTAAATATAAACTTATTGATAGCTTTCTTTGCACTAACTCTAATAAAGTAATGTCCTTTTAGTCAAATTTGTAATTATTTAAGTGGGTCAGAATGGTTTTATAGGTAATTTTTCAAACAGATGTAAATCATACAGGCTCGGACCCTCTATAATCTTCGCAAAAGTTAAAGGCATATGGAGACGGCCGTACTGCAGACTTCAGCCAATCCTAAGCTTGCTCCGCCTAGTAGCGCTGCCGAATATGGTACACGCATCTCACGCGCCTGAACTGAGAACATTATATTAATTAATTACGCTCGTATAAATGTTTGAAAACTAGCATGCCAAATTTATAATAAGAAATATTTTTTTTTCTGATCATGACCGTACAAAAATCCTGTCTCTACGGTCCACGTTTTATCTTTCACATGTTATAGTTAAATATTACGGATGAATATTTGAATATTACAGATGCCAATCTTATAATAAGAAAGAATGTTATTTTCTGATCATGACCGTATAAAAATCCTGTCTCTACGGTACTTAGAATACGAGCGATGCACATTTTATCTTTCACATGTTATAGTTAAATATTACGGGTAAATATTTGAATATTACAGATGCCAATCTTATAACAAGAAAGAATGTTATTTTCTGATCATGACCGTACAAAAATCCTGTCTCTACGATACTTAGAACAAGAGCGATGCACATTTTATTTTCACATGGTTATGGTTACACCCAACATGCATCCATTCAACACAGATAAGCCTGAAAACAACACCATTCTTTCCTCACATTTATCTCAAGCATAAATAAATAATGCACCTACTATTAAAACAGAAGTCACGCAGTTTGAAACAGAGTTAATTTTTAGTTCGTTTTCAGAGTAGAGGAGTTGTTTGGTTAACGTTTTTTCGTAATTTTACGTCCTCCAACGTCATATCGGACGATGAATGGAATGGGTGAAATGATGCTCAAATGAGCCCAGGGTCCATAGAACTTAGAATTACCCGACAATCGTCTTCCAGGATAAGGAAAAGCCCCGGAAAAAATAAACCTTATCCAGGTAACTCACCCTGACCGACATTCGAACTCGGGTCCTCTTGAACGTGAGGCAGACTCGCTACCACCATGCTACCGAGGCGGGCGTTTGGTTAAAGTGAATGGCATCATTGACTCGTGTGTTACATTAAATTTGTATTATACACATAACCTTTTTGCAGTGGTTGTGACAAGAGTGCGTGAACATGTCCCTCGAAGCTGGGACAGGTGATTTTTTGATCAACAAACGTCAAGTGATTCATTCTCAGGGCAGAAAAATTATATTTAATATGAACAAGCTTTTACGAAAGCTCTCCAATCCAGGATATTGGGCAACTGCAGATTTTTCAAAATCCCAGCAATTAACTCTGTAACCTTGTGGTGTAGCTAGTGTGCACACATTGTCACGAATCTGTAGTGAAGCAGCTTCATCCTTAGAAAAAGGGAGCATCCGGGAAAGATCCATGAAGTCGGAAAGCGAGTTACTGGGTTGGAAACTGTGCTTGATGTTTCACTGCTGTGGCGTGTGTCAAGGTAAGATCTTAATATTTTAGGCATATTTAACGTGTTGTTTAATTACGGGAAGAATAGCCAAAACATTTGCTGGCGGGTAAAACTGCTCTTATGTACCTCTGCAGCTGCACGTACTACGCTTGGCAACAGCGCTCCGCTTGAGCATTGGGCAGCATTCATATGCCTTTAACTTTTGCGAGCGGTATAACAATAATAATAACAATAAATCCGCCAGCATTTACGCGTGTACGTATTCAACTATGGTCTCCGTAAAACGTTCACGTCCCTCAGCTTTTGAGTTAATTTCACAACGCTTAATGTAATTTGATTCAAATACACATTAAGACGATATAAGAAACATGCGGTAAACGTGAGTCTTTCGCACCAGGAAACAGTCGATAACATCTACATGTATACGAGAGAAAAACTTTATCACAAACATGTTTCCTTTCGCATAGCACAATTGGATTTGAATTTAATATATGACCGTTGTTCCAGAAACGGAAATAAATTATGGTGTCTTAATCATAATCGTCGTTAATGCAAAACACAGAGTCTCATAAAAAAGGTCGTTGTGGTTCATTCGTGTGCCCCAGTTTGTGGAGGAAGCCTTTGTCGGCGTAAAGGTCTGACAGTCACGCACTCAGCGTACGTTTCTATTTTGATATGTCCGTCCACTAGCAGATTTATTGCTCTTGTCACCAGCTGTAGCAGACTATTTACCTACTTACTACGCGACAACCTATTTTTGTCCTCGTTTTGTTGCTCGCTCTGGGCCTATAGATGACACGTGCCATAAATACCATATTAAAATACATAATCAATTATAAACATATACTTAAATTTCATTGCAACCTACGTTGTATGTACTGCAACAATGTACTCTACGAGTCACGCATTTTAGTGGCCTAAAAATGTGTAAAAAGGCCTGCAATTACAATAATTACAAAAATATCGTAAAATTTACATACATTTAATATGACTAAAATAAAGTTATAGAATTTATTATTATATTAATATAATATGTAATATTAAACTAATAATAATAATTATAATAATAATAATAATAATAATAATAATAATAATAATAATAATAATAATAATAATAATAATAATAATAATAATAATAATAATAATAATAATAATAATAATAATAATAATAATAATAATAATAATAATAATAATAATAATAATAATAATAATAATAATAATAATAATAATAATAATAATAATAATAATAATAATAATAATAATAATAATAATAATAATAATAATAATAATAATAATAATAATAATAATAATAATAATAATAATAATAATAATAATAATAATAATAATAATAATAATAATAATAATAATGTGGCAATTAAGAAATTAATAATAAATGTATCTTTGTTTCAGTTTTTCGTTTGAAAAATCTGAAAAGAGAGTTAATAAGATTGGTTTCTGAAGCATGCCTCTTTCAAAATTAGCATTAACTCTTTTGAGTTCTCAGATTATTTACATAATGTAAGTACAGTGTGATTGAAAACAACATCGTTATCGTTATGATGCAACATAACGACAAGGAAAATAAAAACTTGATTGCATGGGCCTCTCAATGAAAAAATAAAGAAAACCAACTGGAAAAGTGCCCTGTGCATCCCTCTTTGGAACGCCAATTTATAATTCCAGCATTTCTGTCTGCTCACCACAAGAAGGCAAAAGACGAATGAAGGGGAGAGGTGTTCTGTTTGTATGCTCTGTTAGTAGATCTGCCCCCTTTTTTCATTCACAAACCCAGCTTATAAGCAATCTATACAGAATAGATCTGCTGAAATTTGTAAATCTGCATCCACATTTATAGCAGACTAAATTTTATTTATGTTAGGGAGTTCGTTTCTAAAGTAAAAACTATGCACATGACGACGCACAGCACGAAATCATCGCATTCTTCGGGCACGCGCTTTTGTTTGTTTATTCCTGCCTTTGCCTGGATTGGTAAGTTTTCCTGATGCCTGAATTTAACGTCGCGATGTTCCTACGGATCTAACACTCGCACCTGTAAGTTCAGAGCACAGCTGTTCGACTTCTCTCACTGACAAAGACGGATTCTTCTCTGTGAGTGCATTAAACACATGCACCACAATTCTTTTTTCGCCGCTTTCTAAAGGTTTACCCTTGCGATGCTTCAGCGAAAAATTGGCGGTAGACTCTGCCATTATACATATAATAAGTACACGCGCAATAAACGATCAATAAAATAATTTAGGTCTAGCACTTTGCACAGCACACCTTCGAATGGCAATATATGACTAATCCAGTTCAAAACAAGGTCAGTGATAAAAGTCACATAAACAAATATGTCACCACTACCGCTAAATCACGTGCTATCGCTTCATCTAAAAGGCGGGGTTGAAAGCAAAGGAACCTCCTCTTTACTTCGTTTAAGAATTAACATGCATTTCAGATTAATCAACTCTGTTGCCCAATATATTTAATTCAAACAGTTACGAAAATATAAATTTAACAATTTTCTTCCAACATGTAAAGTTACATCACCATGTTAAATAACGAATTAATTTTTACCGCACAACAGTCTATACACAACAGCAGCCAATGAGAGGTGATTAGGTCACGTGACCGTTAAGATATACGGAGCAAGCTTATGTGAAACAAGGATTAGGAATGTGTGAGAGTGCATATGAGTCACCCATGCTGGAAGATCTAATGTTTGTTGCAGTAACTCTAGTGCACAGATTAATACTCTAGTGATAGATATTATGTATAGGTGAGTTTTGTGACAACACTGGCGTATTTTAAACGGAGTCTAGCATCCTTGACATACTGTAAACGCGAGCATAAACACCGTGTGGCATGCAAAAGTGAATACGTTACACATTCCTCTAGCTTGCGTTCTTGTGCTTGTCAGACAGTACATGCAACCCTGCCAGTAACTACCTGTACAGTCATTAACTACGTTTTGCAGACTAACCTTAAACATGCATGTAATCCCTCACCCCCTTCCAGATTGTGAAAAGAAGATGTGAAAGCTATTCTTATTTTTCACTTGAATATTGAAATTTCTTATATTTGAGAATCTATCCTTTTTATAAACCTCTTTATACCTATATTCAATGTAAATGCAAGAAAACAATCAAATAATAACAAAATAAAAAGAACAGATAATAAAAATAGAAAATGGCAAAAAAAAATTAAAATAGCTAATGAGTATTATGATTCAGTGATAAATATGCAGGTTAACAATACCAATAAAACAACTTAAATATATGTCATCACTCATCAGAATTCAGGCCCAAATAATTCTCCTGTTTTTGAAATGAAACTCACTCTTGCCTTGAATGTAATGGATCTGGTTAAAATTGAGTTCACTTTTTTATAACTAAACACTGTGAATGTTGTATCTCTACAGAGGTACACAAAAACTACCATAATTACTGATTCTTATCGTTGTACATCGAGGGTTTCTAGTTATTAATTATTATGATTATTTTGAGGATGTGAATATGAACTTAGATAAGTTAAAGTACAAACTTATTAAACAGAAGACAAAATCACAAACTTAAAACTAGATCAGCAAGGACACATCTAAAATCGTTTCAGTAACGGCGGGTGATATAGGAAGGACGGTTCCCCCTCCATAAACAAAAAATACAGCAGGAACAGAAGATTAATATCAGGCATGTGCATTTTGTATTTCCAGAATTAGTTTACATATTTTCTTTTATTTGAAATGTTTTCGCAACACTTAGACGCAGGGTTGGAAAGCAAGGCACTGTAAGTGTGAATTTATCCTTCCTCTCGTCCCCACTCAGGAGAAATGTAAACAATGCTAACTAAACCGGTTGTTTCTGTTATATTCGTGTGGCAGTCGTTTTAGTGCAGTGGTGGCTTGCATGTGCAAATGAGTGAAAGACGAATGTTTAATCGGGACTGGGAGAGCAATTACTTTTTTTTTCTTCACGATAGTAAAGGGCAGAGTTTGATATGAAGTAATAACATATGTTACATTACAAGCTTCAGCCTAAGGAGACATTTCAACCGAGCGGAATGACTCAAGCGGTTTTGTCAGTGGCCCGCATTCGGCAGGCCCGGGTTTGATTCCCGTAGTCGACCTACCTGACCCATGGGTTTTTTCGGGATTTTTTCCCGGTCATCAGGTGAATGTTGTGTAGGTTAATTACATCCACCGAATTTCTGTCCCTCCATTTCATCTCCATTATCATTTCGCGGGTGTCTCGGCGGTGCGTGGCAGGATGATATGCTCCAGTGAACCACTTCCTCCTCCGCTAGGTCGGTTTCAGATCTCTAAACTGGTTGCTGGGACTGCTTCCAACCTACTGTAAGGGGAATGCCCGTTGTCTTGGCCTACCGGGGGAGGTTTTCATCTAAGCTCCTTGGGACAATCGCTCTCTGTCTCCTCTCACCTTATCCTTCCTTCCAGGTATGCCCCACTTGGGGGCTTAGGTAAAATAAACCAAATTTGGTCACAGTGCCGAATCCCCTCCGTCGTAAGAAAGAAAAAAAGAGACAGAGACATTTCAATGCAGCTCATGCTGCACCCTTAAACCTTCAAAGCAACACAGCTTTGCGCAATTTAGGAAAACATGGTTTCAATTTGTACACACCTTTCCCAAGCTGCACCTTTTTGTAAGAAATTACTGGCCATGTTTGGAAGTACTTATCAATATGAACAAGACCTGCTTGTATAGCATATTGACAATAAAGAAGAGCCTGCTAACCAGTAGCGTTTCACATGAACATTCCCAATGTGTTCTACGTTTAAGTTCTTCTAATGTGCAGCCGGATATTAAAAACACCAATATTTAAAAACATAACAGCAATGATACCAATCGCCCAAGGAGGCATCATTGTGACTACGTCACTATTCAATAGTGTACATTGTTAAGAGTTGAAACGCACTTTTCAGATAAACTGTGATGTTTATTTTTAAGAATACAGTATAGAAAGTATTTAAATGTGTTTAGCGCGTAAGGAAAACAATTGATAACAATTTTGTAACAAAGCAAAGATAATAAATATGTTAATTCAATAGAATTGCTTTTGTCAGCTTAGAGTTTGCATACGGTCAGTATTGTGGTCAGCGGACGATTTCTCACAGTGCCAATAGAAGCAGTTTAATATTGGCGATATGTCCACCATCGTATTCTCCAGTGGCATTAACCCTCTTGATGCTTTCACAGTCAGCTCTACAGTCCAAAATTTTAGTTTTGATTACGTCACTAAAGACGTTTCATTCAAAACCTGAATAACCGCCACTGTAGCACACGTCGCCGTCTGTTTACTTGCCGGATAGAAGGAAAGAGGAAGGGAGAATCTAAGGGTACAGCATTTCATACTTTGGGTGCTCATCTTGCCGGTCCTGGGTTAGAGTAGCGCGTCATATAAAATCCGTTGGTGTGAGGTTTGAGGTGAGACATGTGAAACAGAATTCTTCATCTATGGACGGGAGGTGCAGAAACTAATAGAAATTTGGCGAAGTCCCTGTGCAATCTGCTGTTGATGTCAGTGTGAAATTAGAATATCCACCACTAGGTTGTTGAAGATAGAGACTTGCACCCCTAAAATGAAATGCGCCTTACCATTTGCTAATATGAAAACTCAGAACACCATAGTTGCATGATGCCAAGACAGTCTGTACCTGTCACTGGCCTGGCAGAACATGAATTACTTATTGAATTTTATTGTCCAACATTTTCTATATTCTTTATAAATAAATGCATTCTTTTTTCTTTTCTTTCTTTAACGTGAGGCAGACATGCTACCACCACGCTACCAAGGCGGGCATAGACTTAAATTGGCAAGCCGTATGAGCGATTCCCGTGGCTGGCCTTCCTGGCCCATGTATTTTTTGGGACATCCTCGGTTCGCTAGACGATTTCTGGGAAGTATAATTATATTTCCTGAATTTTCTGTTCCCTCATTTCACCTCACTTCAAATTTCACTTAATATTTCAACTTGGTTGACCACCTGGAGTCATTCAGCAGTTCCTCCTGTCATGGAAAGGGTGAAACTATTTGAAACTACTTCTACGTAGGTTTATTTCAATTTGCATCAAATAGATAGAAAAATACGTTTCCGTAGGAATATCTTGCAGCAGTTGTATAAAACATAAACGGAAATTGGTAGCTAAAGTCGGGTGTTATGCTGAGAGCTTTTTTTTAATGATTAATTCTACTAGAAATAAAAATAAGATTAGGTAATCTCATTTCTAGTTTAGAATCTTCTTTTATCCCATTGAAAATTTCAAGGAATTTCTTCACTTCTCTCAGCTATCAATAAATACAACAAAATTGGTATTTGCAATTGCAAATCATGACCTGTATGCATATTATTTCACTAAATTTGAACTAAGTAGAGGAAGGTATGAATCGTTAAACTTGTTTGAGAGCAATCTATACTTGTTTAATTTTTTTAATTCTTTAAATCTGGACTTAAATCTACTTGGAGAAAATGGTCCTTAAATGATTTCAGACCAAAGCTAGCACTCATTCTCAATGTGTAGATACTCAACCGGATTACTGAGTTAGGAAGTTGTGGTGTAGATAATTTAATCAAGGTCTAAAATTGCGGTTGGATCTATCATGCATAGTTTAGGTACTTAATTCGTTCAGGAAAACCACATCTCTCGGGTAATTCTAGAACTTTGTTTGAAGCGAAAGATGTGAACAACTGCGGTGTCCGTTTCAAACTTTGTTGGTGGTCCTGCTAAACCACTTCCAGTCAGAATTTGACTAACAAGCAATTTCCGACAAACTTGCCTTGTAGAAAATGACATTATGCTGAGTGATAGACTTGGATAGAAGGCAGTGGTAGGCGTGTTCGTATGTTTAATACTGGACTTTCTACCTTTGACGGTCTAAAAGTGATTAAAGAAGCATCACTCAAACATTTACTCTAAACAGAGATTTGGTTATTAATAGAGATTTGTTTAATTTATTAAATTTATAGTTCATAAAATTTATAAATTAGTTTATAACTGCTATTCAAGCAGGAAAATTAAAAACGAAGTAATTTAGAAATAAATTTTAAGAAATCTGATGTATGCAACCATATTATTCATTCCTGTACAAACTATTCTCAGAAGCGCTTATTTTTCTATCTGTTAAAGTTAATTGCAATTAACGTTTGTGTAAGTAATCTCATTACATACTGTTCACCAACGTAAAGAAAATTCTTGACAGGTATTTGCCACCCTTACACAGTGCGACAGTGACAGCGAATGTGTGTGACAGAGAACGCATGCCACAGAAGTAGTAGAACCGTTTAAAAAAAAATAAATAAGGAAAGATTCGTGATCTAGTCTCACAGAAAACTTCAGTATACAGAAAGATGGCCTAAAGGATTTGTTCTGCACACGTAGAAGTAGCAGCAGCTTAGAACCATGAGTCAGATTTCACACACATAAATTAGTAAAGGGAGCACGAGAGCTTGAAGAAGTCGTAACGTCAAGGGAACGACTTCCCGGACCGCAACATATGGTACAGCGAAGCCGAGGTCCCGCATGCCCGATGCGACTGATCCTAGATGTGTGCCCCGAAAAATATATGATCAGGCATCGGATACCACACACATTTAAAGAGCTTTGAAGTTCACGAGTCTCGCAGTATCTAACTGTTGACATCAGTCCCGAGGACAACACACAGGGATAGTTCGGTAAACAACGCGTAGCTTTAGTTTCATTACAACTACTGTTCGCTACGCAAGTAGAACTGCCTTCCAGGGAATGCAAGGTGTTTGATATATTGCGTTAGTAGCATTACTTTCACAACAATTATTATTGGTCAATCTTCATCTTATAAATCAAAAGTTTTGGGTATTATCAACAGCTATTAAAACAGCTTGAAGATTGTAATTTCAAGATGTCTAGAAGCAGTCGAGGAGGTGTGTCCAAAAGTTAACAATATACAGAAAGCACCACCTACCAAACGAGCAAAAAAAATGAAAATAATAAATAAGTAAATTGTCCAATATTGTACACAAAAATACTGGATTTTCAGTGCTGCGTAATATAGGAAATAAACTAAGTCTCGGACAAACACATGAAAATGATTTGTACTACTCATATGCACCATTAACGTCACGTGACGTTAAAGAACTTTCTCCCGCTATTTTATATTGTTTCAGCGAGAGACACAGAAAATTTAGATTCCACAATTTTACGAATGTACATGTTTGTTCACTGTAATTCCCGCATCGGAAGCAATGAGGAGAATGGCATATTGTAACGTAGGTTACATTTTATATCCGTACCGGAGTGTACACACACAGCGCATCGGTATACTAGTTGACATCGGACGTTTGTTGATGTCTCGCTTGGCCTTGTATAGTACCTGTGTGCGTACATTGATACATAAGGTGTATGTGATCCGATGTCTGTATATGATGTTTGAAAACTTAACTTTATACAAAATTCCAGTAACATAAGTCACTTGAGGGAAAATCAATATAAATAAAAATGACTAAATGATAATAACACAAAGGGCAAGAAAATTATAAAACAATGATGTAAAATTAAAAGATGCCTCAGTAATAGAAAGTTGTACATTATGACAAAACTTGATCTAATATTCACTTTCATAATCTAGGTCCCATGACAAAAATGTATATACACGCAAGCAATGACCGAAGCAACAATCAAATTAAAGGTCCACTTATTTATATCTGCCTACAGCATTACGTCTACCTACAGCAAGTATCTTGTCTACCACACAAGATACGAAGTAACTAATAAAATTGCAAAGAGAAATGGCTCCTTGGTCTCGTGTGAGGCCCGTATTCGTGTGGTGCTGCTTCGATTCTAGTTGGCGGTCTACTCTGCCTAAGAGTGTTTTCGCTGTTTTCTCTGTTCGATATATGAATGCTGGGGTCATTTCTCACATCTACCATTTCCTTTTTTCCTTTTCATTCGGTTACTTTCTCAACGTTCAGATTTGTTTCTAAATTTAATGGTACATAACGGTATCGGAGACTTGTTCAGAGGAAAGAGGTCTCCCCGTAGAGACTCCCATGTGTCACTGCGGTTTGTAGCCTTATTTGTTCGCTTCATGTCATCCGTTTCTACTGGGAGGGTTGAAATCACAATAGATCTACGTACTGTCCACCCGACATGAGAAGGCGGGGCAGAGGAATGTGAAACGCACAGTTTTGCTGTCCGCATAATGTTTATGCTAAGTATAGTAGGTTCATGTAAAATACACAGTGTTGTCACATAACTCACCCATGCATAATACCTATCACTGCAGTTATTGAAATGAGCATTAGATCCGGCAGTAGGGTGACTCATATGCATTCTCATTCATTCATTTCGCAGTAAACAAATCCACTACCAGAGCACATAAACAGTTGAAGCTCCTCTCCCTCTTCAGGCCCCGCTTGCCTTCTTGTGGTCGGTAGACAGTACATTGCAATATGCGAAGTGAGCCTCCCTGTGTACATCTTAGCCTATAATGTAAAGAAAGAGTGATAAAATGCATAATGAAAATTATGCTGGCTGTTTTCCTGGAATACATAATCGCTTGGCGATCACGAGCTACCAGTGAAGAATAAACCCAGCAGTGTCATGCATCTAAAGTGAACTCCCAAGCATCTTCAAAAGAATTTGGCAAGGCATCATCAGGAAGTGCATCTTATGTAAGCAAGTCAGCGATAGCCAATGACCTTGTACTGGTGAATCGACATGACTCTATATCTCTTACAGTTAGCTAGCTACGTTGTTCTGCGGTGAAAAATAATAACTTATTTATCATTTATTTTAATATATTGGAAGATAACTGTCAATACATTATGGAGTTAGTACATCTGGAATATGCAACCTTAGTTTTAAAGAAAAATGAGCAGCTACCAAGAATAAAATTCCATTCGAAAAACATCGGAAGCGTTCGCTGGCCCTTTGTTTACAATATACGCTATGGAAAGGTAGATTCAGACTGAAAAGTTGAATGATTTGAATCCCGGCTAGGCATAGAAGTTTTCAGTGTGACTCTTATCTTGCCACACTGGCCTACACGCTGAGGCGGTCCGGCCCGTAGTGAACCACGTCGAGCTCTTCCTTGAGCTCAACGCCTCAGAATTAAGGATTGGTGGCGTGCGGATGTTAAGGAAAGGGAGATTGTAATCGGTTTGAGGTGACTTGTAGCTTCCGCATGAGAACTCTCGTTTGTACTTCAGGAGTGGGTGCGTCCTGACTGGTTGTGGGTTGAATGATGACACCTCGAATCTGGTAGACAGAAGTTTATTGTTATCCTTAGGTTCCTTTGCTCGCCACCGTAAATTCGTCGTCGGTGTGGTTGCTGTATTTAGCGTCACTGTCAATATTTTGATGAGAAGGACGGAGGCAGTAGCACTGCGTAGTCGAATTGGATATATTTATCGTCTTCCCTATATATTACTCTTTGTGCTAACTTTCACTGGAGAGATTGTTAAATATTGCACTTTGTCTCTGTGCATGGCACGGAAGTGTACTTGTTAGGCGGCGTCAAATGCGCGTTCGTGTCACGTAGAACTCAGGACCGAAGTGTTCTTACTAGCAAAACCTACATTTAGGCCATCACTTTGAATTACCCCCACTCTAGGTATTTCTCGCAGTTTGCAAAATCACATGAACAAATATCAATTTTCTATTGTCTCTTAACTATCCCCACTTGAGATCAGTGTTCAGAATTTCCAGTTTCGGACCTGCTATCAGATACGCTTTCTCTAACGGTCCGCATGCAAAAATTTATGCGGGAGCATGCGTTCTGCACGTCGGTCTAAATCTTATAGCCTGTTGTCAGAAGCACTCATGGGATTTTAACAATGGGTTGATTTCCGACTGGAAGGCGCCAAATTTGCCTTGAGGGCAAAATAGACAATAGAGTAGGGTTGTTTGTTTACAGGGATTGCAAAGGGAGTTTGCTGACCTTCGCAGAGTGGGCTTGTCACTGTGGCGGTCTCCGGGGTATATGCTAGCATTATGGCATATGTCTATTCTGGTATACGTCATTTATTTTTATTTATTCGTTTGTTTGTGTTAATGTCTTTCTGATATCAATTTATATGTCGTCTCAGTGTTCCTAGGTGACAGGGGCTGCGTCAACGCGGCTAGTGTGAAAGACCAATTAATTTTTCCAATATACGCTAGTATCACTCAGGTTTCATTTCAAAGCTATGCGATAGGTAGGGAGATGATTTGCGGCTTGGCCGTATGTATGGTAGCCGAGCGGTAAAACGTTCTCTAAGTAGACATGAGTTCCAAACATTGAGATGCATGTTTCTTTTTATTATTGTTATTTTAATAGCAATGTCTTCGATTTTTCTTGCGGAAGATAAATAATAATATTTTAAACACATTAATTTATAAAAACGCAAATAACAATATTCTTTTCGTTTTCAAAATAAATGCAATGTTATTATAAATTGCCTTAATATTGGTTGTTAAATACTCGGGCTCATTCATCTGTTATGAAAGATGCTGGCATATAATGTGAACTATCCTCTTGTGAAAATTTCACTAAGCATTTGGTCTCATCCATGCCTCACAGAATGACGACAGTAATAGCAATTTTCATTTGATTTTACATTTATTTCAGTTAGTTAAAAAACAGAGTAGCGTGTTCCAATTTTTATGTGTGAACATAAATATCATAAAATCAATAGTAACTGAGGCTCAATTATGAGAGTGTTCAGAAGAACGAAGCTAAAGAGATACGTTTCGTGATGTAAACCGGCCGTTGAAATGATGTGGACTTGGAAAAATTTACGCTGCCTGAGTCTGCTCATCTTCCCAGCCCCCCCCCCCCCCCGCCTCCAATTTTTGTACTTTCTTACAACAAATATATGGAACGATCCTTCGGTTGAAACTTGTATCTCACGGAAGCACAAAGGTCTGTCACTACAGTGGGTTTTTATCGTTTTATTGTCTATCCTTGTATTGGACACCACTCGTTTGACATACATTAGCCAATCATGAGAAAGGATAAGAAAAGGCAATATGAAAGAATACAATGACAGCAGAACAAGGTTACAAAAAACAGGCTTTAGTTCACTCTCCTCTACTTAAAAAGCTATATATAACATGTCAGTAATATCTGCAATTTATATATAAATAAAAAGATGACTGCAGAAAAATTTGAATCCTAGTCCGATCCTTTTCTTCAAAGTTCAGTTTCCGTCTACCTGAATGTTCTAGCTATTCAATGTCGATAGTTGGTAGATTTGTTCGAATCCATATAATAAAGATATAGAGTGCTACAGTCTTAAAGTCCTTTTCTGCTCTCTTTAATTTAGTTTCAAATACACTCGTTAGACCCTTCGTAAAATACGAGATTTTCTAATGCCAATCAAACTGCGTAAATATTGGGAACTCTTTTCAGTGCACACTTTAAGGTTAGGCATGCCCTTAGAAGAGGCTGTGACAGATGTTTAAAAAGTAGATTGCTAATATTGTTGGTCCTATTATTGCACACTCCGTTTACGATCTCACGGAAGGCAAAAGAAGACTGACATAAGAAATGCAAGAATCGGAAAGCTAAAACTAATGTGAGAGGATATCTTAGGCTAATACCACGAACATTCTTTTTAAACAAATATACTTTCATTTATTGGCATCTTCGCATTGGTAGGCTTATATTAAGGCAAGGCTACACTGAAAATTCCAAATTCTATAATAATAAACTTATTATTATGAAAATTTAGCGGCATAATTAGAGTATCATTTTAAACGCGCATGCAAATTTTATGTTGCTACACCATATAATTCATTAATTATTAATTATTTTTTGTGAAAATGCTGTGGAAATTATAAATGTTCTACGCGTCAAAAAATTTGAGCTTTTAAGTTGAATCTTTCTTTTTGGCTAGTACAGAGCAATTTTAAAAGACCCACATTCATATTTTTTGGAATACTCTTGTAGCATTTGTTCTAAAATATTTTGCACGTGTTAGCTCACAAACTTTTGAAAATATTATCTTATTTTATTACTTAACACCATATAATTTTCAAAACATGAGCATTAACAAAAAAGGGGGGATGTGAAGTTTCTTATTTACATATTATGGACCTATCCTGTAAGTTTCACCAAGTTAAATGAAAAACTTTGACGCGTGAGGCATTTTGTATACTGAAAAGAATTAGAAAAAAAAAGTTTCTCTGAAAATTAATTTTAAAGTAATGATTGTTACTTTTAAAGATTGTTAAAGGTCCTTTTACATTGTTACGTGATGGCCTAAAATGCTGCAAATGATAAAAATAGCATGCCATCTATTACTACAAACCCTAAGCTACCAAAAATGCCAAAAAAGAAAATTCCATGATTTTCAACATTTTCGGCGAATTTTCAGTGTAGCCTTGCCTTAACCCCTTCTGTGAATGGTGCAGAAATCAGCAATGGAGAGACATGCATTTACTCAGTGCTTATCTGATAATGCAGGAAACTTCCGTTTCCTTTGGGAACTTGTTAATAGTTTAGTTTCCTCTTTCAAATGCACCAAGCGGAAGAAACTATCAGCAATATTTATAACTTTCTTACGAATAGCTTTTGCTCCTTACACACGAGTTCAGTGCTCTTGACTTTTGAGTGTGTTCTCTCAGTCTTTCTGTGTAATGTTTACGGGATTGGAAGCTTTATTTACGGATGGCTACACTTCTACCTGTGTGTCTCTCTAAATTTCAGCGTTTATTCTACAGCCTTTTGTTCTGCTTTCGTTCTATTTTTCTTAAATATGGTTATCAAACATTTCGTTTCTTTGCTACAGGTTTGATTCCTTTAGAAATAATTTAATTGTTGACTAGTGTAAGATTTCGTTTAAACAAAACGTTTCATTCTTGATAACGCTCTAAATTGTATTTCTAAACAAAAATTGTCATCATTGTTCGTTTACGTATTTTTTAAATGATTCAGGCATTTTAGAGGAAAAACTGGAACATATCTGCTTTTAAATCTGTTTTCATTTAAAGAATATTATGTGTTAAGTAAATACCATTTTAAACATCTGGTCTTCTGGTACTAAAATATTTAATAAAATTAAAGACAACTTGGCACCAAACGAAAGGGAATATACAAGATGGTAGAGAAATTTGTTTGGCCAATTCTATCATGGCTGTTACCATCATTTTTACATTCTCTACTAATAAAGTAGCGGAAGTATTGCGTTCCACTCAAAAATTCAATATCGTGATTTCATCAGGAATACATGTTTTGAGACTTCAGAGAAAGAAAAACTTTTTTTTAGAAAAAGTTGTGTTTCTGTGTGAACAGCATTACTCAAAAATGAAAACTCAGTTAAAGAACGAACTTGCTGTATAAGCTCAGCGCCTTAGAAAAATGTCACACGGAGATTTTCAAGGAAATCTGCAGCCAGGAATACATGGAACATTTTTCAACGATTTTGTTTTCTCTTAGAAGTGGCTATAACAGTTTTAATTAAAATACCATTTGTTTATGATGTGTTTACACCAAATGAAATGTATATCTTGAATTTTCCAGTAATGTCCTTGAACACCTCTTCTTTCTGGATGACCTTTGCATAACTAGTAAACGTAAGGTACATACCTACACAACAAAAAAGTATAAAACACTATTTATGTTATATGCATTTTTATTAAACTATTTTGAAGATGTTCCTTGTTATTTATTTGAGTTTTCCAATACTTACATTTTTCTCAAATAAGAATAAGTTGATCATTGCTTATGTTTAATGTCTGCTTATGCCAAAAACGAAATGTGTACAAATGTAGGTAAGAAAATGAGTAACGAAGGTTTGTCTGTTAACAAGAATTAGAAGATTAAGATTTTGTAAGAACAATTTGTAGGAGTGATAAGATTGTTTGTTCAAATAACCGCCGCAAGAGCAAATAATTTGGCGTATAGTGAATCTGATTATCCAACGAGAACGATGAAACTGGTGATTTATTTAAACTGAACATATGTATTTCGTATTTAGAGCAATCAAAATTTCACTAAAAATGCATTGAAAAACATCCATATGTGTGAGTGTGCGAGAGTGTGTGTACTGTTAACACCCGCTTTTACTACATGTGGCACCGCAGGCGGTGACACTGGTGATACATGACATGAAGATGGAGCACCGGTGGAATGAGATGGCGAGGGAAACTGGAGATCACGGAGAAAACCCGCCCCATTGCTATGTTGTCCACCACAAATCTCACTTTGCGATCGCCTGCAAACGAACCCAGGTCACCTTGGTGAGCGCTGAGCTGTCTAACCACTCAGCCACGGCGCGGGCACGAGAGAGACAGGAAGAGAGAGAGAGAGAGAGAGAGAGAGAGAGAGAGAGAGAGAGAGAGAGAGAGAGAGAGAGAGAGAGAGAGAGAGAGAGAGAGAGAGAGAGAGAGAGAGAGAGAGAGAGAACTTTTGCGTAATGCAGAAGCTTAAGGATATTTCGTTTCAAGAGCTTAGATTCAACATCTTCTAAAGAACATCAAGTTTTTTTAATAAAATTGTCCATTTAAACTATTGTTTACATGGTAGATATCTCAAAACGTTCTATTTCTTTCAGTGATGGCTAATTACTTTGATCAAAGATTTATAATCCAAATAACATGTATATCTGGAATTTTCTGTGGACAGCTTTTTAAGTTGTCGGAAGGAATAATATTTAATGTATGCCTAACCGATAAACAATAAGATATAGACAAACGCGTACTTTATAAAAATGTAGCTCACTTTGAAGTAAGTAATTTATTTCAAATAACTGGTTTCCTGGTATTTCCTACCAGTTTCTCAGCTATAGGCACATTGTTATTCGTTTGAATTGTTCAATACTTCAACTTTTTATCTTGTGCCGCTGTTCAGTTGTTCTTGCGATATGGAAAAAATATGGAATTTTTATGACAGCTAAGTTTACAGCTGTTTATCTCTTTATACATTGAAAAATGTTTTGTATATTAACGACTACGCCACTTGTCGCCGATGTGCCGGAATATCGTGACACTAAGTTCCTTTACATGCCAGTATATCTATTGACATGGGACTGTCACCTTTAACCACGCTTGAAACAATCAGTCTGGCCCGGGAGTGAACCGGAGACTTGGGGAGAAGTAGACCAGTACCTAACATACTAAGCCAACCAGATCGACTGTACATTCAATTAAATATGTAATGAAGCCATTTCTGCAAATTTTTATCTGGATTGATATGACATTGATTAGTACTGATATTTGAATTGATATAACTTTCGTAAAGCGGAAGTTATAATCTCTTGAAAAGCGATTGTTACATAAGTTTAATTTTTTCTAAAGCGGCTTTTGTATAAGTTTACTTTTCTATTTAATTTATTTTAACAGAAATAAACATTGCTTTATTACTAATTTTCGTGTAGCTGCAAGAGAAAAATTGGAATACAGTAGCCCTTAAACGATAGTCAAATCTTTTTACAGCACAGTTGATCGCTGTGTGATGGCTTTAAACTACGTTCTCATTACATGGTTATAAGATAAAAAAGTAAATAATGGCCTCACATTTGAGAAAAGTATAACTATTGCAAAATTCAGACAAGTAACGAGGAATGTCTCGGAAATATTTCACTGTACAAAACAATGTGGACATAAATAATGGTTTAAAGAAACCATTTTTTGCAGTTAGATTTTGACTATCTTTTACGGTATATCATTACTCAAAAGATACTCAGAATGAATAGAACCTCTGAGTACATTCTAAAAAAATAATATACATTTTGTTTGTGTGTTAAACAGGATATGCTTTTTAATAAAAATCGTCAGAGCCATTTTCGAAAAATTTTCCTTGTAAAGGATAGTCGGGGGTAAGAGGACTTCAGAAGATTTTTGTGTCACACCCTGAAAGATGCTGAAATGAAATGAAATGTGTAGTGTTTAACGCCCGCTTTTACTACATACGGCACCGCAGGCGGTGACACTGATGATGCATGAGATGAAGATGGAGCACCGGTGGAATGAGATGGCGGGGGAAACCGGAGGTCCCGGAGAAAACCCGCCCCAACGCCGTGTTGTCCACCACAAATCTCACTTTGCGGTCGCCTGGGAGCGAACCCGGGCCGCCTTGGTGAGAGCCAAGCGGTCTAACCACTGAGCCACGGTGTGGCCTGAAAGATGCTGAACATAACCAACTTTAACACAGGGGGATGGCTCAGCGGTTACTGTCACTCCCGTTCAATCTCCATTATCATTTCACATCATCTCTCATCCGGTGGTCTCTTTCAGCGTAGAAGAGTCGCTCGGACGCCCTCTCGCCTCGTCCATGCTCCCGGGGATGCCCCACTTGGGGCTTAGATACAATAAGCCATAGGTTTCGGTGCCGAATCCCCTCCGTAGTAACCCTAATCCTAACCAATGTTGGTATTTAACTAAGTTTTCTTTTTTAGTTATAATGTTTGGACATACACAATTTTGTAATTTTTTTATTTATTTACGGGACTTCAAAACATGTATTCCACAAAATCTGGATATCGAATTCTTGGGCAAAATGTGAAACTTACATAAAAATAAAAATGAGCTTTCATAAGCGCAGTCAGAGATAGGTCAAGTGAATGCAACATCACATCAGACTTTTAGAACGTTTACATACATGACAGGTGTAATTTTGACATTTGAAGCTTCTTTTCTGGAAACGTTTAATTTACTTGGTACATGATTCGCGTTATCCGCATCTGTACACTGAAGTTGACTCTTGTGGCAGCTCATCCTCCAGCAGGTCTTGAGTTGACGAAAGGTTCGTTCGGTATGAATAGGAGATTTGTTGGCAGTGATGATTGTTTGTTTACGCATGAAAATTTGTGGGCACCCGTGATGACGGAAGACGTTTATGTTGACGTGGGAGTACGTGTGCTGACACATCGATGACCTGCCACGACCGTGAACTCCAGTGATTCAGCAAACCCTTAATAGTCTACTTTCCAGGCCCCGTTTTGTATGGGCTCCTTACAAGAAGTTTATCAATGGTATTTGATTTGCTTTATTTATTTATAGGTGCATTCACGTCTATTAGCGGGCATTGTCCGTCTGCTTCTATACATGCTCCACCCGAACATTAATACATGTTCTTATGTCCCCTGAATGACATATTTTAGAAACAAGTCCATGTATGTGAACAGCATAGCTCATAAACCAAATATCGGTTATCTACCAAACTTGGTAGTGAAGTTTAACGTTGTCCAATGATGCAATACTTTCAAGGAAAATCCCACACCCCAAATTGGAAATAATTTAGAAATCTTTCATTTTCACTGTTAAGATTTTGCTTAAAATATCATAACAGTTTCCCTCCTGTTTATATGCTTTTCAATCTCATAATCGCTCGTTTGTTGATGCTCCTTTTTATCTCTTTTGGAAACGTTTAGTTTGTTGCAAGCCCTTCGTTTTATTTTTTCCCCAAAGCCCTGTGCTTTGATGCTTTTGGTCATTTGAAGACGTTGACAGTGTAGAGAAAACTATATTGCATAGTTTTGAGTTATCTAAACAAATTTGACACAACTATCAACTCCCTATGAGTCAGACGTCCACTTCATTATAACCCGAAGATATAGAGCTAAACATCTACTTTATTACCTAATTACGGTGAAGAAAGTGGAAATAAGGTGAAAAATATGTTTAAAATTTATCTTTACGGTGCTTATTTTTTAAATATCACTTTTTGCTTTAAAAAACCTTTTCTTTCTCTCGATTCATTTAGAAGTCCTTGATAAGGAAATCAGAGTGTATCGGTCGAAAGAGAAAACATTTAAAAGAGACGCAATAAAAGCAATAAGATTTTCATTTCCAGCCTTTAAAAACAGTACTAGTACAGGGCTGTTAGACAATTTGGAGAAATTCTTCGAAATATATGGTTCTGTTGTTATAAATAACATAATTCTTGTAATATTCATTATTAATGTGCAAAAAATATATTTCTGTATAATTAAAGTACAGTTTCTGATTTTATTACCAATTTTATAGACTATGGTTCATTTAAAATACCTACATAAAGTGTCATTTTTAAAAATATGTCCACTTATAACACTAAACCAGAATTAATGCTCCAAAAGACGTAAGTGTAAATTGCTGAGAATATAAGTCAGTTTGATCTCATTTAACATCCTTTAGAATCCTTCCTTGGACAATCCTGCGAAATATTTAAAAAATAAACAGTTACTTTCTATTTATTTGTAATTCTAATACAGGAGTTAGAATTTAATTATAATATGTTCACCCATGTTTTAAAATAATTAGTTCCAGGGATATTATTTTATATACTTAATTCTTTACTATTTTGAAAATCTTGACACGATGCACTTATTTCTTTGAAAAATATTTTTAATTTATTTAATATAATATTAATGAATTGTAGAGCTAACGTTTAATTATCCTAGTAGTTGGAGAGAAATTAAACGTCTAATGCGGAATTATTTTTTGCTTAGTAAGTAAATCAATTATGTGAACTGGTTAATCTTTACTGTTGTGAAAATCTTAGTTGCGATGTTAGTCTAATTATAAAATGAACCATAGGAGTTTCGTATTTAATAACACTACAATCTAGAGTTATGAACTTTGGAAACTTTTAGTATCCTCTCTTAGAGTTTAGACGTTTTCTGTTTCACGCTTATGTGTACAACTCGTCTAATACGAGACGCATTAGTGGTTAAAATGAACAAATGAAGGATGCAACAGCATCAGCGACCGCTCCATAGCGGAAGCGCACGCGAGTTCATTAGACTCCTGCAGGACCCAGAAATACTCTGCAACATCGTGTTTGCGGTTAAGTGAACAGTTATCGCCCAGTCCACCCTCCTCTATTTCTGCTTCCCTGGAACTATGCACTTCACATAAATCACTTTCTCAAAGGGGAGAGCTAGCAAATAAATTAATCGCTAATGCACACGCACGTGCAGCTGAGGGGAACACTGCTCGGAATTTATTGGTAAAATTGCAGTTCCATCTATTATTCTCTTCCTTTAAAACGCATGTCATTTGTCAAGAAATTCATGTAACATGAATGTTTTATGTAGAATAAGACTTGTATAAACGTATGTTCCTTGCTGAAATGATTGTCTTATATTGTCAACTTTATATGAAGAAAAATATTCATAATTATAAACATTACAATCCCGAATATATTTATCGTAATAGGGGTCGGCAATTTAATGTGCAAATTTCTTTGTCCCGCGTTGGAATGTCGGTTCTTTATCCCGCGTTGAACGCCAATTTAATGTGGTATCTTATAATTCGCGTTGGTTCGCCAATTTAACAGCTTTTATTTGTGTTTGTGGATTATAGTTGTTTCTTCAACATAGCTAAGTACAATCGGTTATTTGTTCCCAAGTCGTGGTCTAAGTTGATGACTTTCGCCATTGGTAATTACTTATAATAACACTAACTTTTAGCACTTGATAATTCTTTAATTTAAAATACTTCAAATTCATATAACAAGCTTCTTAACGTCATATTATGTACATTAATCTTACTCTCCTGATACAATCCATCCATATTTTTTGACTTGTTTCGAAGTTCCCTTTTTATGACCTAGTGACGTAACTTTTTATTATCGTTCCATTATGTTAATATCCTCAGTAACTCTTATACTTTTGTTTCCTTATAGTTTTACAAACAACATAAACTTGCACAATTTTAACAAAATATTAAAGAACAATTTCTTATGGGGATAATTTAAAATAACTGTCTTATATTTCGCCTCAATGTAGATATCTTCCCTTAAATACCTCTTATCTTTTGTTACATTTATACCCTGCCTTTAACTGCAGTGGTCATATCGGCGGCCGTTCTGCTTTGGAACATACCGCCTAATGACAATGGTATTAACTCGTAATCGTTGGGCTGCTGGTACTTTGGATTTTTAATCATTAGATTGTATCCGCTTACCCTGCACATGCACGTTTTGAGTAACTACGACTCTTCTCTACATCCGAGCTGTGCTGGACTTTGGATATTGCCAGCTCGTTTGTTTACCAGATATGCGTCCTTGTTACTCTCAGCCACCTGCAAGTTTTGCTGCGTACCGCTAGGAAGCACCAATGTCGCCGGCAGAGGTAGCAAAATAGTCTTACAGTTGAATAGCACCACCACCGGGAGGAATAGGCTCCGACGTTACTTCGAACCAATATCTCAATTCGGTTATGCGTATGGCACAGTGAACTTTTGAACTTCTTTGCCGCTCCGAACGCAGGAACATTGGGGACATCTTTGGCTTCGCTTCATAATGTAAGTTTCGGACATATTTTTTCTAAATTTATATTCTAAATCTTTCCCCTGTGTTTCTCGGAAATTGTTATAAATTTCATTGAGTTAGTGCACAAAAAAAAAAAAAAAAAACATTAAAAGAAATTATAAAGACTCAGTGATCAGTGGCAAGGAAAATACGTATATTGTTATGTTTGAAAATTACGTTTGAAATTTCGAGAGTATAAAGAGATTGTTGAAAAGAGCCAACTTGGAATATTTTGTACCTTTCCTTAATAATGCACGGACCTTTCAATTATAGCGTCCCTATTATTAATATCTGTAGGAAATGGTGCCAATTGGTAGCAGATCGTGGTTTCGATCCACAGAACTCTGGGTTATGGGTCCAGCACGCTTCCTCGATCACGCACACATTCGCACTCTCAGTCATACTTCTAGACTCTGGGGAAGTTCTTGGTTGGAAAAAAAAATCCCCACCTGGGAATCGAACCCGGGCACAGCAGGCAGGTGCTCCACCGACTGAGCTACGGGGCCAGCAATTAAATACGTTTAAATTCACAATCATGACGTTTTTGATGTCCAATCCTTTTTACTTTCTTTGCTTACAGCAAGTAGGAAGATGTTGCATACACCCAAAAGTTCCATACCGAGATTTCAGTAGAAATATACCATTTGAACTTCCCTAAATCACCCCCCCCCCCCAAAGAGCATTTTTAGAAAAAGGTCCATATTTGTCCATATTATAAACAACATACTCAAAAACGAAAAGTCAGTTACATACCAAAACTTGGTATTTAAGTCTTCCAAAAATGCGATACAAGAATTTTAAGAAAATTCTACCCTCCCCCCCCCCCCCCAAGATAGAAAAATTTCCTGGATGGAAAATTTTTCAAAATTTTTACTTTCGCAAAAGTGACTAATGATTTTGATTAAAATGCCATATGTTTGAGATATTTTCATGACTAAAGAAATGTATATCTTGAAAATCCTCTACATTTTAAAATTTTTAATGACTTTAGTACAACTTGTAAATAGGGATACACAAAATCTCACTACACAACAAATGTAGAACTAGAACGAATTTGACAATTACAAAAGTATGACAAAACAAAAGTGAATCCTTCACTAAATTTCTATATGTATCACCTTGTCAAAAGAATGTTTAACATGCAACATAGTTCCTTAATTAAAAGCGTCACTATTCAAAATCAAATTAGGCACATGAAGGCTATATGTATCGCATTCGATAGCATTTATCAACTGATAGTTGAACTATAACACTTATATGTTATGCCACAATGAAATGAATTACAAATAATCCCATATCTATCAAAAGTCAGTTATGTCAACTTGAGCTAAAATACTATGTAGACAAAACAACTTTGGTTCCAAGTTCCAAAGTAACCTACTGCTGTGATGTGAGTTGATTTCACCTAACTGCGTTGGTATCTGCAAAGAACTATAATTATTGAGTTCCTTATAATATTTTGTAACAACTACAAGGGGCGTCCAGAAAGTAAGCTCGCTTTCAATTTATCTCCACTGCAGCGCTGCGATCGCAGTTCCGCAGATGCGCGGTAGACGCTCTATATCAAGGAGAAGAAACGTGCGCAATTGTGAGATCGCTGTCAGCCACGTACGCTTTGTTGTACTTGTTTACAATGTCGGTGTTAATTGAAAATCCCGCCGCTTGTGAAATCAGATCTGTGATTCGTTTTCTGAATGCTAGGAAAGTGAAACAAATTGAAATTTATCGGCAAATTTGCTATGTCAAAAGGTGTTGTGTTTCTTCACGACAACGCACAATCACACACTGCAAATGCGACGAAAAACATCCTACATTGATATGGCTGGGACGTGTTTGACCAGCCCAGACCTCGCTCCTAGCGACTTTCATCTGTTCTTGCATTTCAAATCTTTCCTTGGTGGTCAACAGTTCAACAATGACGAAGAGCTGAAAGAAAATGTTTCCAACTGGTTGAAGACGCAGGCGGCAAACTTCTATGAAGAAGGTATACAGAAACTTGTGCCTCGCTATGACAAATGCCTGCAACATTTCGGCAGTTACGTGGAAAAGTAGTTTAAGAGTTGTAGAATTTTTTGCAATAAATAATGTTTCTGTTTCTGTACACAATTTAATTTTATTACCAAACAGAACTTACTTTCTGGACGTACCTCGTATTAATCTTTATGGTAGGTTTTTATTTGTGGAATGGAAACCATTCTTCCAACTCACTGAACCCACCAAAGACTCTTTGTCTCACAGAAGTGTTGTTTCATTTTTATCTTTAGTGTCATCCATGAAACGTACCAAAAGAATTTTTCAGTCCTGTATCACTTGCTACATGTTATTTCTTTTTTTCTAAACTTAAGGCAGTCTAAACCACAAATTTTGCTAGTTTAACCAAGGAATGACCTGTAAACGACAGCTAGCGACGATAGTATAATGTTTAAGAGCGTGTCGACCTCCTACCCTTAGGCTCCCGGTAATGAAGCAGAGTGGTTTACGACCCACGACTGCTAACGGGATGCAATAAATGCGGCCACACCAACACACACGTATAATATATGACGGAGACTCTAGGTATATGTCACATCTGGCCTGCTCCAAACTCATTAAAGATTTCAACTTACAAATAAGAAGTGGCTTATAACTCATTTCGTAGTTTTCAAAGTCGTGTTAATAGTTTTGTTCTCCTGCATGTGTTTTATATTTATTCGAATGATAATGTAAATATACTGATCTTCAAGGGAATTTAAAAGGAATAATTTAGTTAATGCTATTTAATGCTGACTAAATTTCAAATTTATAACTCCACTAAAAATACTGGTTACATTTACATTACTTTCTCTACTGATTGTCGTTTACTTCATATAGCTTCCACAAACTCATCGTTACCACTTATTTTTTATTTTCATTTTAGTAAGTCTTTGCAGACATAGTCTCATCACGCATTCCGTTGTAGCTACAAGGGGAATATGGTTAACCCAATCACTTTTCAGATATTTCAAATTAAAAGCTTTACGTGAATGCTGGTCCAGAAACTTATACTCCTTTTATGACATTGCCAGAAACCACTAAAAGTCGGCAGTATATGCTTCAAGATATCTAAATTTTTCTGAGTACATGTTGCTTATCTCATATGATTTACCACCTATTATGTGTTTCAAATGGGAAGGTATTTGTCCTTGAGCGCTACTAGGCGAACAACCAATCGGAGTCCTGCGGTGTCGCATTGCATTTCCGCTGTGGTGTGTGACGAGCGCCAACCTAATCAATCTGTATGAAATACTATTCGCGCTAAGACAAAAAGTCATATTTCGCCGAAACTGATCCATATGGAAGGTAGAGAGTAATGTATCTAACATAACCATGAAAACCCCATATTTTTAGCTCAAATAGTTTTTCTAATACAAATAAATAAAGCACTATTACCTGTATTATAACAATAATCGCGACGTAAGCATTGTATGAATATCATTATTGGTTGGCATGTATGCGTGTACGTATATTTGTAATTACTCAGAACTGAAACGTAAATGTTTGATATAACTTGATAAAAGAATTACTTTGAACAAGGCAATTCGAGCGAGAGGAAACAATAAATTTCCTGCTGCCCTGGCAGAACGGGTCTGGTCACATTATATCTTTGTTTATGAATGGTTCGTAGTCTCAGTTCAAAGTGGTTAGTGTGTATGTATGTACATATACTTTTCATTAATCAACTGAAATTTAAACTACTGCATTGCGTTAAAAGAATCACTGTGAATAAATCAAGGTGTTAAATTCGAGAAAGAGCAAATACTTCATTTCCTGTTAGCCTGTGGAATGCTGTATGCTTATGTTTATGAATGAATGCTGGATAAGAAGTGTTTATTTACTCTGGAGAGTTCAGATCAATATCATTCAGTTGTTCTTTACACAACAGTAGAGTAAGAGTTAAATAGTACAATGGCTTCTTGCAGTGAATTTAGTGGCGAGTCCAAAAGGCAATTATTGCGAAGTCAGGCTCGAAGTATTGTTTTTAAGGTGTACACATTCTTCAAAAACTTGGGCAATGAGGAATATAGAAATCAGCTCCATTTCAAAAATGCTCAACGGCTTACTGCTGAAGCGTGTGGTGTAGGTAAAACAAGTGTGCCCCGCATTTGTATTAGAAAAGCAGGTAATTCATCAACTGTAATTATAGTTATAGTATTTAAAAATATACATAATTTGCGAAAATGCTTTTTCCAATTTTGATTTTGGCAACTGCATCATTGTAAAAGTTTGTAAAATATAATTTGCTTACCCTTACATCTAGCGCCAAGCAGATCTGCATGTTGTATGAGTGTGCGAGAGAGAGGGGGAAATATAGAGTGGGGTAACAAGCTGGCAACGCTGAGTGTAATACGGCATCTGATTATCTGGACTCCAGAACCCTTCCCATTCGAAACACATAACAGTCAACATTTCCATTCTCAGAAAATTGAAGATGTGTATCTTATTTTCCATGTAAATATCCTATGGTATCGAATCTATCGTATTTTAATAAAACTTATTTGAGTCATTTTTGATAAAATCGAAAATTTCCATAGCAAAGATCTTCCATTTAATGGGCAGTAATGCGGTGAAAGGATTATTCATGTTGGATCTTTGAAGATGCTGAGCGTAAATATAAAGTTTAATATTTATTAATTTTGTGCAAATGGTTATATATTAAATGTCTGTGTATTTATATATGTATAAATGCAGCGTACTATAAAAATAACTAACAATTGAAATGGCCATCCGTGGCCGAGTGGTTAGACCACTCGAATCTCTCGAAAGCGGTCCGGGTTCGATCCCAGGCGACCGCATGTGAGATTTGTAGTGGACAAAACGGCGTCCGGGTGGGTTTCCTCCGAGTGCTCCGGCTTCTCCCTGCATCCTATTCCACCGGTGTTCCATTTCATTCCATGTATCATCAATGTCACAGCCTGCATAACCGCATGTAGTAAAAGCTGGCGTTAAACACCACACCATTGAAAAACTATTGTTTCTGAGAGAGTTGGGCCATAACACATATATTTCAGTTCATAAGTTACTAAAAGAAAATAGGGGGAACAGGCTTTACAAAGCAGATGTTCGGAAATATTAACACATCATACTTGTAAAAGAACATACTCGCAAACTATGTAGAAATTACTTTCCTCAAAACTGTCATGAAGTGAAAAACAGTTTATGCTACTTTACAGCAAATGCACGGATGATTCGTTCCGTACAATACAAAATGTCCTGATTTGACAAATGAGAAAACGGAAGTCACAAATATCTGTACGATAATCATGTGTTAGCAATGCCAAAATTCTTTATGAAACCGTATACAAGAAATATTTTGTAAACATGCAAAAATGTTGACATTTGAAATCGATGTATCGATATTTTATATCATCAAAGAGTTTTTTCCAAAGAGTTTAACGATCTCGAAGTGCAAAATCTTCGTATTCACCAATTTCACCTTTATGTCGCTGTATATTTAAGTATTTTTGCAATATGTTATAATTATGTGCATTCTGTAAATACCTACATGACCAAATAAATGTCACCTGCTCTAATTATAACAAATTACTGGACTATTCCCACCGATACGTGCACCTGCGTACAAGCATTTCGAAAATTTGGAAGAGTGGCGAAGACAAGTTCCACTGATTTTCGTATCCCTCTGCGTAAACATCAGGAGATTTTTAATCCATTATTATGATTAGCTGGGGTGCACAATATTACAACTAGCACGGGTAAAAGAAAAGTCTAACCATAAAAGTCATATGAACAGTTGATCAATAATTGCATCTAGTGTGGGAGCGTAATTAAATTAATTAGTTCATCAAGTTTAAAAAGTTAATCGTTCAACGTTGGCTAAACCAGGTAGTATATCAGTAAATTTTGTCTAAAACCGAAACCGAAACCCACTTGAAGCATTTGGTATGGACGGAGGTATATCAATACGTTTAGCTGCGGAAGAAAATATAGCATTATGATGTTAAGTAATTAGATCACACATCATGTAATAAATAAAGTGCAATGGTGTATCAAACCCTGCACGCTCAAAACAATTCACCTTGGCCCCTGGTATAGCCGTGAACTTGATGTAAAGCTGTTACAGTTGGCAAGTGTACCATTGCATCACTTGCACAGCTGTGACATACCATGCATTGCTTTACGTTACATTACGCTACTTCTAATACTCTGAAATAGACAATCATGCTGGGGCCATGGTCCAACAGCGCATGTACTTTAAATCTCTCTCTCTCTCCCTCTCTTTCATATCCTTCCTATCTCGTTGAAATGCATATGTACTAACCAAATCGGAAATTCTAAAAATTAAACTTTTCAGCGTAATATATTACTATTATTTGATGACACCGAAGAATGTCATAATAAAACTTCATATTGTAACCCAATAATAATAATAATAATAATAATAATAATAATAATAATAATAATAATAATAATAATAATAATAATAATAATAATAATAATAATAATAATAATAATAATAATAATAATAATAATAATAATAATAATAATAATAATAATAATAATAATAATAATAATAATAATAATAATAATAATAATAATAATAATAATAATAATAATAATAATAATAATAATAATAATAAATATCCAAGTACAATTAAAATTTAAAGTATTGCTCTTAAAAGAGGTGCTAGCAAAGGATTACAGCATCACACAGTTTAATATGAAGAATTTAGTAAAGTCTGTTTATTTAACTCGTGTGCACGTTGGCCGCTGCCTTTGACGAACCCTTATAATCGTTTTACAACACCGGCCCTCCTCCCAGATCTTTCCGCAAGGTTGCCACCTTTTTCGATACGTCATGGGTATCTTACGAGATTTCCTCTAAATAAATTCTCTTATGTCCATTACTCCAAAACTTCCTTACTTTTGACAAATATATAATGTGTGTGTATCGCCAAGCTACAATTCTACTGGATTCCATAATAACCCTTAACTTATTCAACATCTTTGAAACCCAGCTCCTTTAGGAGGCCGCGCAAAGTGCAGTGTCCATAAGGAAAATCACAATTTTCTTGCAAATGTGCAACCAATTCGTCCAAGGTGGGCGCTCTCCCTTTTGCATAGAATCTATAAATTTCTCGGCGAATTAAATCGCATGTGAAATTATCTACTTTAGAGGATCGGCGTCTTTGGTATTCCTTTCGTCACAATATTTCTTACTGTATTTCTGTGAATACCCAGAATTTATCATTAGGTTCATTGCACGATCCCTTACCAAGATTATTAGTCAGCACGTATTTATATGTGTTCAAAACAAGCGCTTGAATTTGTTTAGAAACAGTTCCCGTTATAACTTTGTTCTTCGAGGCTTTTCCAGTAATTTAACTCGGCCCAGTTATTCACACTATTGTCATCACTTTGATTATGTTCACTTGACTGAAAGTAATCTACTACTTCATTTGCATTTAGCACTGCATTTTCCTCCCATGGTCTCCACATCGTGACACACAACGAATTTCTGTACGTAATGAAACAGATCAACTGGAAGTTGGAACTTCGGCAACTGAGACTCCACGTGGAGTAAACATGCGACTGTCACTTCGAGAAATCCAGGGTGGCTATTGGTCCTCAACGACAGTGTTCCATTTCTGAAGTGCGCAAATAGATTTATGACGGTCATTAGGAGGCGGGAGGGTAGTTTTCTTTGAGCCGCAACTGCACTCGCGTTTACTAGACACACTCTAAGCGTAAATATTGAAATGTATGCTGATGATATCATTCAAAATACTGCAAGTAATCTACAGAGGTCTTACTGCTATTTAAGCAATATCTGCAAATAATGTGGTTTTAGGACTTCTGTTGATAAAACAAAGATTTCACAGTTTTGGGAAAGTCAATGCTTATTTAAGAATGATAATCGCTATAACAAGTTAAAGACATTAATTACATTGCTTGTGATACTACATAATATTGGTAATTAATCTGCATAAGATGTAAGTAAAATAAATTTGACTAGCCAATCGCTCTGACCTGTCTGGTCAGTAGACGAATGCTTGATCTGCTTTCCCAGCTTCCAAGATTTCCTTTTTATTCCGTTTCTTTCTCATGTTTTTGATGTGCTTCTAGGATGTTTACTTAAAAGAAAGAGTATTCCCAGTGGACCCAGAAGGCTGCTTGATTCATCGACTTCTGTGGGCAGCTCCAGTAGTGAGACGTGTGTTCAAAACAAGAACTGTAGGCACTTAGAAATATCTGTGGTGTATCCGTCGCCGGAACATACCCATCTGTGCTCTCCTTTATTTCATACCTTCCTTCTGGGCGGTGTTATGCTCAATAGATCTCTCATACATCATAGTGCATGCGCCTTATTTGTAGGTAAACAATAGATAAAGTAGTATTTAAAACGATTAGTTCTTTTGAGGATTATCAATAAAACAAGGAATTGAATATATCAAGGAATTGAGTTGAAAACTGAATTGAATAAACAAGGAATATTTGAGAAAGAATGGCTATTCTAAATGAATCAGAAACGCAAAACGGATCAGAATGAAACACAAAGAGCTGCAATTATATTTTAAGAAGAACAAAGGGATTAACTAATTCTGATCGCTTCCGAAATGAAGACATTAAAAAGGAATGTAAAGATATTCAGCATAAATTAAAGCAAGAGTATCCAGTTTATAAACAGAATGGAAGACAACAGACTCTGATTCCATTTCAGACCAATAGTTTTTGTTGTGCTTAAAGGCGACAGCCCCATGTCAATAGACTTATTGGCATGTGAAACAACTCCTGCGGAGCGAAATCTTGGCACACCAGGTGCGCTGATATGATATCCTGACAATTGACAACGCCATTAAGAAACGTTTTAAAAATATCCCGAACATTGAATTTAACTATAAATCTGTTAGAAAAAGGTATATAGAATGGCTGAAAGAGAGATTCAAAATGTGTGCCTGGAACAAGTTGACTCAGATGATAGTGCCACTTACATGAAAAGACTACTGGAGTATATTTACCATACCAGAATAATTTCCAAATACATGGACCAGCGAATATCTAATTTTCTAATTTAGCAATTGAGCAAAATCTATCGTGTAATCTGATAATTACCTACACCTCGAATCTCTGGAATCTCTTCGGATTCCATCCTTTAGGGTAAATTTTTCCAACAACTTATAAATATTTTCAAGCGTTAACTCGCCATTGGATTGGATTGTTCGGAGGAGATTCGGCACCACGATCAGACTGGTCTTTTGAACCTATGTCCAAGGTGAGGCACCCCCGTAACGGAGGACGAGGTGAGAGGAGAAAGCCGCCGACCCTAAGGAGTCACTACAATACAGAGGGCGGGGTACCTAGAATTTACTAGATAGAAACTCCCCGGCAGTGGATTTAGGACAATCGTCCTCCCACCTACCGTGGCCCCGAAATAGTCACGAAACCGGTTCGGACACCAGAGGCCGCCCCAGAGCAAGGAAGACTCCAGGCAGGCCTGCACAACCGGCATCCCACCTGTCGCGTTCCTTAATCGGCCCACTAGGCTGGCTCAGAGACCGGAGTCTGTCCCATCAGAGGAGAAAGTGTTCACCCAGAGCACATCATCCTGCCATGCACCGCCGATACTCCCGCCGACACTTCTACCCTGCAAGAGACCACCAGATGAGAGATGATGTGAAATGATAATGGAGAGACAGGAAATTCAGGATGTAATTAACCTCTCCAGCATTAGCCTAGCGACCTGGGAAAACCCCGATGAAACGCATGTGTCAGGTAGGTCGGCTTTGCGAATTGAACCCGGGTCTCCCGAATGAGAATCTCTACAAAGAAATGAAATATGCATATGAAACAATTTGTGCAAAATATCATTTCCATTATCAGGCAGTATAGAGTATTCTTTTTAAAATAGGTGTTTCAAAGGCACGTTGCCTTTTATTTATTTTTTTTTCTTTCTTTTCTTTTAGCGTCGAAGATTTACCGAAGCCGAAGCTTTCTCCCCTGCTCACCAGTAAAATAGTAAAATGAATTATCCGAGGCGCTTCCCATACCTTGAGACCGCAAATCCCTCCCCGTCAGCGATTTAACAGACCGGCAGTTTTCCTCCAGGTTATGCCGGAGAAACTCATGCGTGTCTCAACCCTACCTGGACAGACTAGGCGCCCAGACATACCCAATCGCCCAAGGGTATCGGTAATCACTGTCCTACGAGTCCAGGGCAATCCGAACAATTCCCTTCCAAGAGGGTATTGCGTTAGACACATTTGTAGTAAAGTCAGAAGTACCATAGTGGCCAGCTGAAGGGATCGGAACCCTTGCCCAACGGGGATGTGTTTGCAATATCAAATTTTTAAATCTTTAATATAGATATTTGATGAAAACTGTTAATTCGTATAATTTTATAGACATAGTACATCCAATCTTACATGCCAAAATATAAATTCGAATAAAAATCTTTTATAATTTACAGGTGGAGCTAAAACACAATTATGTTGTGTGATATGTTAGAATATGGTTGCCGTATTTGTTCGTTTCTTGAGTGATAAGTTTGTAACTGTAGCATAAAAATCATGAGCAGTTGCTTAACAGATCGTTAGTTTCTGGTTCCCATTGAAGTATACAAAACGGTAATAATCCAACCGATATCTGACGAGTTCCTCAGGGAGCTGTGTCCTGACCAAGTGTTAGCCTTTCCCTGCCTCTCTCATTGCCGCCTTCCTCTATTGTTATCCATCAGCCAATACCAAGTCAACCGGCTACTGTCTGCCCACGACAAGAAGGCTAGCGGGCAATCAAGAGCAGGGAGTTTGTATTGTTTATGTGCTGTGCTAATTGATCTATTTACTAGGAAATGGGTGTATGAGAGTGCATATGAGTAACCTATGCTACCAAGTCTAATATTCGTTTCAGTAACTGCGTGATCGTATTATGCATGGCTGAATTATGTGAAAACATTGTGAATCTAGCATCCATATTGTTACATGATGGTTTGGTGGGGTTGATAGGAATTGCGAGAGGTGCAAAGGTACAGGGTTTGGAACCTGGTGCCGAGATCATATGCTACATGACAAAACTACCAGGTGTTGTAAGGGGTTTTAACCTTTAACCGCATGTAACTGGGAGCGTAGCTATGGATATGGTAGAGCAGAAAAAAACATCTGATTCAAAATGAACTGAGTAACTGTATTTCAGAGATGCCTAGCGTTTCTACAGGGCACTCCCTGGATCTGGATGAGATCAGGGGCGCTTTATTAACATTTAAATACATAATAACATAATGCAACTTTACCTTTAGAGATGCGTTGTTTGTATGGCTGCACCTTGTGCAACTGGCGAGAGATGTACGGTCTGGTGCACCCTGCTGGCGATCTTACTCATAGTAGCACTTTAAAATAAACTCTTGTTAATTTTTATAGAGACCATCGGATGCTAACTCAACCAAGCTTAAATAGGTTTCCTACCCAAAAGCCAACTCAGCGATTCCCACGCTGCTAATTTCCTCCCAACTATTGCACCATATTTTACAATCATTGTTTGTATCATTAAGAACATGTTTAGACCTGTTACTGAACACCCAAGCATTATTTCCCTTGATCAGCAGGATGTGTGATTCATTGTTTACAACATGGAGAACAAGTTGAGGCCTGTTACAGGCCACCTGTGCATTATTTCCCTTGACCAGCATGATGTGTGATTCACCAGTCCGAAGTACATGTTTTGCCAGTCAGAATTTAAGCTTAATCATCAACAGCTTTGCTCAAACTTAAGGCACCGGAAATAAATGTTACATAATAAAGATTATAGTAATTTCCAGATCTTGCTCAGGCTATACACGCAACAATATCATCCGGAAGGCGAACATAAACACAGCAAAAGTGATTAGTTACACATTCCTCAGCCTTGCCTTCTTGTCCTGGGCAGACAGTGCTTAGAATTTCAAAGTTCAAAATCTAGTCTAAAGATCACTTTGGTACTTCCATTTCTGAGAAGCACGTCACCACAGTGAAATTTCAAAATCACTTTTTGAATACGTGAATTGTTTCTTCTTTGGGGGGGGGGGGGTAGGAAAGGAAGTGAGAGGGAGAGAGAGAGAGAAAGAAAGAGAGATGCAGTTGTTACCATGATAAATATTGTAGTGTGTTACACTTACTGCATTTCAAGACTGTTGACTTAAAAGTCTGAGGTGCGTAATCAGATGAATTGTTTTATTTTGCACAAACTGCTTTTACAAACGCGTATTTCTCTATCTACCTCATGTTAGGATTGCGATTCACTACGGAAGGGATTCGGCACTTAGACCAATCATGTACCACTGTGCATATGCCCCCGCAAATTGGGCACCTCCGGGAGGAAGGATGAGGCGAGAGGAGACAGAGCGTGACCGTCCCAAAGAGACACGATAGGGCAGAGGGTAGGGTTTCTATATTCTACTTACAGACCTCCCCCGGCAGGTCAGGAGAACGGATATACCCCTTCCCACCGGCGAGCCAGAAATGGTCCCAGTAGCAGGTTCGAGGACCGGTAACCGACTTACCGGAGGCGGAAGAAGTTTCCTCTGAGCATATCATCCCGCCATGCAACGCCGAGGCACCCGCCGACACTTCTTACCCTGAAAGAGACCATCTGAATGAGAGATGATATGAAATAATAGAAATTAAATGGAGGGAAAGGAATTTCGGGGGATGTAATTAACCTACACAGCATTCGCCTAGCCACCTGGGAAAACTCGAAAAAACCATGAGTCAGGTAGGTCAGTCATTGGAATCGAACCCGGGCCTCCCAACTGTGGGCTACAGACGAAATCGCCTGAGCCATCCTGCTCTGTTTACCTCATGTTAATATAGATAAACATTTGCAGAAATGATCACATTGCTTATGTTTCTGTTGCAAAAGGAATGTGGGGATACATTGGACTTTAAGCGATATTCAAGATCTTTTAAAGTCATTCTGCGATGGTTCATGAATATCGTTTCTCTTTGCTTGGCCAAGTAATAAATAAACAACTTTCCATTTGAGAAAAGTAAAGGTATTGAAACATTCAGAAAATAATAAGGAATACTTACGAAGTGGCTCTTTCAGATATAAATTGCGTGTGTTATGAGAGCTATATATTTTTATGTAATTTTTGTACCTCTTACCGCTTCCAACTTAGGCAAAGTCATCAAGAGTCTAGAGCTTTTCAAACTGAAATTGTTTTTTTATTTCTGGAAACTCTTTAGTTGTTATGGTCCTGAGCTACCCATTCAGTACTGGGCATGAAAAGCCCCGCTTAATTTTACTCAGATGCCTCTTTATCAGGCTTCAGATTTTTTGTACGTGCCGTAAATTAAAGACACGAATTCACTAGCTTTACCTCCAGTCCGAAGGAAAGAATTTTTATGCTCAAAAAGTTCCATTGCCCTTCGCCTGGTTTGAACGCAGACTACTAAGGACATTCTCAGAAAATTCAAGATATGCGTTTCATTTGGCATGAAAATATATTAAACATTCGGTATTTTAATAAAAATCGGTAGCCCATTTTTGAGATGTTCGAAACACGTTCCGTTTTAAGGGTGGTCTGAGATGAAGGAATTTTCTTGAAAGTCTTCCTTCGCAACCTTGGAAGATCCTGAACTTAACAATTTTAGCGTTGAACTGATTTCTCGTTTTTTTTTTTTTGTTTTTTTTTTTTTTTATATTTATGTTGTTCACAAACACTATTTTTCAGAGATAAAAAAAACATGATTTTTTTTTTAAATCTCTTTATTGAATTGTTGAATGGAATGTACTTCTTACACGTAGTAGAGAAGTAAGAGGTAAAGAGTGATTTGCTGAAAAGCCGATTTCGTGGAGTAAATTCATCTACCGCTAGTCTGTGGGGTAACCAATTGTACGAGGGTAGGTCAAAAAGTAATGCCGCCTTTTTTTTTCTTAAATAAGTAAGTTATGTGAAATCTTTGAATTTGGCGCAGTTCCTCAAACTTTCTTTTCCAATTTCCTGCAGTAGTAACTTCCTAAGCCAACAGGTGGCAGCACTGCATCCTCTTGCAAAATGGATAACATCGACATTCGTATTAGACAGCGTTCTGTGATTGAATTTTTGACTGCGGAAGGTGAAACACCAATTCGCCTTCACTAAAGGCTAAAAAATGTGTATGGTAATGCAACGGTGGATGTCAGCACTGTTAGACGATGGGTTCCTCGCTGTAACGAAGCTGAAGGGCAAACACCATTGGCAGATGAAAAGCGAAGCGGCAGGCTGGTGGCTGCAGTGACTCAATGCAACATTCAGCGAGTCGATGACATTCGTGGTGATCGCCGGGTAACAACAGGTGAATTGTGTTTCATTACCTCCCTCAGTAAAGGCAGCGTGGTGGCGATTATTCAACAACTGGGTTACTCAAAAGTTTGTTCACGTTGGGTACCAAGAATGTTAACCGCCCAAAACAAAGAAACAAGGAAAACAATAGCCTCCGAACACTTGCAGCGCTCCAATTTGGAGGGAGAGGAGTTTCTGGAAACAAATTTTACTGGAGACGAAACGTGGGTTCATTTTTTGAACCTGAATCAAAGAGGCAGTCAATAGAATGGCATTGCACAACTTTCACCGAAGAAAAGAAAATTCAAAACTCAGCGGTCAGCAGGGAAAGTTATGGCGACAGTGTTTTGGGATGCAGAGGGTGTGCTTATGATTGATTTTTTGGAGCAGGGATGCACAATAAATTCTGTCCAATACGTCAGAACCCTCAAAAAGCTGAAAGCACGTCTTCGCCGAATTCGCCCAACAAAAACTATGGCGGATGTTCTTTTGCATGACAATTCAAGACCACACACTAGCCGTTACACCACTGCAGAAATTGAGAAATTGGGATGGCAAATCTTACCTCACCCACCATACAGCCCTGACCTGGCACCATCAGACTACCATCTGTTGGGCCACTAAAGGAAGCTCACCGTGGGATTCATTTTGAAGATGAGGAGGCTGTGAAAACGTTCGTGCCTCAGTGGCTTAGGAAGCAAGACCGTGTGTTTTACCACACTGGAATACATGCCCTAGTATAAAGGTCGACCAAAACTGTGGAAAAGGACGGAGATTATATCGAATAGTGACAAATTAATCGTCAGTGTTGTAGTTTTCAAGCTATGTAAATTGGGTTCCATTTTCTTGGCAATTAAAAGAGGAAAAAAGTGGGAGGCATTACATTTTGACCCACCCTCGTAGAATCATCAGCTGTGGATGGCCACTCACAAACTCAGTAGTACACAAGAGACTACTTCCTCACTCTCCTATCGTGTGTAAACAATAGAATAGAAGTTAACCTAAGTAATGTCGGAAGTCGAATGATCATCTAGGTTGTTTCGTGCAGCACTAGGGTACAATAACTCGTGTGTGTTGTACAACAAAATAGGAAACCAAGTAAGGGGTTCACAGTTGGCATAAACTAGTTCATATATCAGTGTGAAAAAATTTTTTAGGATTGATACCCAGCGATCTCACTCGCCAACGTTCAGAACTTCTCCTTCCAATTTACCCATCGGGATAAAACTGCTTATCCGCTTAGAAGTGGAGAGCAAAATCATATTTTCCATAAGAGGTATGATACCCGGCAACTCTGGTAGTTGTCTCTGGTGAATTTAGTCTATACAGCTGTCACGGCAGACACAAATTTGGAGGTTGTCCCAAAAGTAGTTTTAATAATAATGTATGCAACATTAACAAACTTATAACAATTACTACTTCTATAGTTGATGATGTGCAATTGTTTCATCAAATCAATGTTACAAATAAAATAGAAGAGTTTAATCATTTCAAGCAGAGGTGCTGGAAAAGTTGCTATTTTGACTACCAGTGGTGATAAGCAATGATGACTTTTGTGACTAGACGGTTATTTTTTATTAAGTTAGTGAAGTATCGCCAAACGTAATTAAAAACTATTATGCATCCTCATAAGCATCCTCAAGAACATAAAGGTATATTTTGACGTGAAAGGTGGTTAGTTCGTAAATGAAAGCAGCGACGATGTAGCAAATGATGAATCGGAAATACCGGAAGGTCAGCAAGCTTAAACACGTTGTTGAGTTGTCAGCTTAAGAAACGTAGAAAACATCTATTTCCAAGCGAATTACAACAACAATAACAACAAACATGGACAACAGTTATTTTGTAGTGACTTTTTTGGGATAACACGACTATAAGACAGAAACAACAAGCGCTCAAAAACGAGCATCATCATGTCGACCATAATTTTCTCGAGGTGAGGAAGAAAAATGTTATCATTTATCTTGTTAAACTTACAAAGTTTCTTGGCACTTCTTTGGAGACGGGGAAAAAAAGCAAAGAATTGTATATGTTGGTGTCGGCTTGGCAATTTTCCTGACATGGTCGCCGTGGCATCTTGCTGAACACATAGTACCTACGTAACAGAAACAGGACGTGGCCACTGCGACGTTGGACAGTAATAGGCCTCCCTGCTGGGACAGCAATCTTCCCTCTTCACCCTTCTTCTACAGATGTAATTTACAACCAGTAATATTTTATTTCACCTAACGTTCAAAACGCATTATTTTCTTGATGTTCAAGAACTGTATCCGGTTTTACGGGCTAATGTAGAAGAGGTTATAAACCACAACTTGGTTTGATCGTGCATTCCTGCGACAATGGTCGTACAGAACAGTGTCACCATATAGATTAAGTTATGAATAAATGAATGGAATCCTGCTACCAAAACCAAATTGACATCAAATATATAATTTAGTGTTTAGACGCTTTGATCAACCTATGTGCGGATTTTCCAGATGGTCCGATCACCTCTCCTCCCCGAAAATATTTATGAAGCATGCTGTGCTCTCATCTGATTTTAGTCGGTGAACAATAAGTGTGAAAAGTTTTCTTGCTACTCATCAATATCAACTACACTTACAAATTAAAATTTTAAAAAAATATCAAGGTGCATTGGATCAAAACTGAAAAGCTATATGAGGTGGTTTTATAGTCCAAATGAAATTTGAACCCGTATTTCAGCAAACATCCTCCTTTTTTGGTTTGATTCTTGAGATTGCCTCTCTTAGGTTACGCTCAACTTCCGATTTATGTATATCGATGTTCCATTTTGATCGCACACTTCATCGATTCAAGCGCTTCTGATTGTTGATAAACTATTTTCAGTGCTGAATGTGAAGCAAGAGGTACAAAAGATGGTAATCACAATAACGTGCATCATGAACCTTCGGTTCAATAGCCTTATAGGACAATAGGAAGCTAATGACAGTATCCAATTCGGCGATGTTAACGAGAAAATGTTATGTTGTCAGAAAAAGAAGTGAATATTGCATATGATAAAAAGGGTATGACTGGTCCCGTTGCTCAGTCGGTTGGTTGTGTGGGAGAGGTTCGATTACCAGCTGGAAGTGGGATGTTTTTATTGTCAAAAGTCTCTATCCCAAAGAAATACAATGACTAAAACTGACGATACGTCGATATGATCATTTCAAACAAGGGCGGGCTGCATTAGAAAGCGTTCGGGGAAGCATCTTAAACACATAAATCACGTGTTTAGCAAACGTTTACAGCCGTGCAAAAATTAAAACTTATAGCTGTGAAACGCTCACAAATTTTTAAGACAATATTCATTTTTTCCAAAATATATGGGTTCAAAGAAGCGAGTTAAAGATACATACTTTAAATCTAAGTAGTTTATACAAACATAACAATCATTACCAACAAAAATGTTTGCTTGTTTAAAATGTAGAAAATATTAGGAAATACTGAACTTTGTTAAGTGGAATCTTAAATACGAATCAGACAGTAAAAACTGAAAACCAAAATTAATGTCTGAAACTATGTTCAGCCATGGAAACTGGATCTTTGAACAGTGTCGATTTAGTTAAACACTTCTTTTTCCCTTTTCTTTTATTTTGTTTGTAAATGCCATCTCTAGTCTTATCGCTTTTTTAACAACTGAATAGGTGCTCACAAAAACTGGACTAGCTACAATTTTGTCTAAAGAGAAACGTCAAGAAAACATATGGCCCGCAGTCTCCAGTTTACATGGCAATTAAGTTTGCTAACATGCTATAGCTCAATGCTGTCTTCCTATGTTACATTTTGTTTAACTCGATTTTACAATAAGAAAATAAAATTACATTTAATTATAAACTTTGTATTTGCTAGTACAAGAATACTAAATTTAATCCAGAGGTCAGTACCGATATCCTGTAAAAATGACAGCATTTGATATGATTTTAACTTATGCCATTTATGCCGAAGAACCGTTCATTTTTTAATGTTAAGGTATTCCTTAAATTAAGCCGGTGCAACTCTTCAAAGCACACAGTTACTCCTGCATACTCCACGGAGGATAGAGAAAGGTTCCAAATAACGATAAATTAATCGCCCCAGTGAGAATCGACCATGGCCCAATGATATTTGGCAAAGTAGCGCCGCGGTAAAGTATGCGACTCGCATTTGGAAAGTCGCTCTTTCGATCCCCATTGGCCGTGTTCTCTTATTTGAGCTTTTTGTGGTTTTCCTTTGTCACATCGCCAACACTGTGAAGCTTATTTTCATACAACGATTTTCTTTCCATATTTTCCCTCCTTTCCATTTGCTAAACATCTTTCAAGTTTGCTTTCATCTTGTGATATATGTCCGTGCTGGACACATTGAGCCTATGCCTGCGTGTTTTAAATGCTATTCTTGTAACTAGGAAGCGTCGTGTGTCACTATCCTCAAGTTGGGCAGAGATGTTTTTGACGCTGGATCCGGTGTGTTTGTGGCATGCATTGGGTCCTGAAGAACTCTCAAATGTTAGGGACTTCCGCGCGTGCTTGTGACCTGTCCATGTGGCCTCCTGCGAGTCACTCATTTTATCCCTTCTTCTTGGGAGTGTTAGCCGCAGTAGATCTGTATGGAGGTTACAGTACGCGAGCTATTCTCTTCCGTCGTCTACCCTTTGCCCCTTAGGTTACTGTCCACTGCACCCCAAAGGCTTCTTCGTGATTCAATCAGAACATTCAATTTGTAGTTTACCAATATGACATCCAGAATAACTGATTTCACTAAAGGAAAGTTTCGATGTATTAAAGTTTCGATGTATTAAATAAATCATTCATCCTGGAGATTCAAACTACAATAAAACGTTCACTTGATAATTATTTACAGATGTTACTACTAAAAGGGGGATACGTTTCTGTTCTTTGATAACAGATCGTTATTTTCTTTAGAAATATAATTTAAGTTACTCCGATGTATTTATAAATTTCTACCGTGTTGAAATGCGGTAGGTATACGATGGATTTAAGATTTTCTTTTGCACTGCCTACGTCTTACTGTTAAATGCTTTTGGAGTTAACAATAGAAATAACACTCTCTAACCACTCTGGAGTTCTATAACTCAAGATCCTTAAGTTCGTTCACGACAGTGAAAAATTAGAGTTTAGAGAAGCTGTGGAGGAAGCTAATTTAGAAGACAGCCTCTTTAAAACTAAATCAATAGAAATATATTGTGGCTCTTTGGAGAGAAAGAGAGAAGTGCTGTTTGTAAACATCTCTTCTATGTGTTATGTATAATACTTAGAGAGGCCAAATTTTGGAACGTTCTGGCAGTGCATACTTTCATAAGAAAATCATTGAGAAAAGAATGTGTTACATTCATAAAAAAGAACCCCTATGGATTCTTCAATAAACTGTTCTTATAGAAGTTTCCGTTCTCTTGTATGACCAGTTGCATAACAGTTGAAGTAGATATGAAGTGTTTTACAATTCGAACTAATAAAGTATATTTTCGAAATGGTTAATGCCACAAAAATGTCATTATTATTTAACAAGATCTAATGTTTGTGCATTTGTTTGCTGTTTGCTAGTTAAAATAATGAATAGGACTTCCAAGGCTGTTGTTGTGTTATAATTTTCGACATAGAAACATATGTATAAATGAAAACATGCAAAATTAGGAGAAAAGTGTAGAGGTATTCGTGAACATGCAGTATTAACTGAGTTGCACATGAAGCCGATCTTTCATCAATAACCTGGCTATTATTTTCACCTACTCCGGTGATCAAAATCAATGAATCTACCTGAAACAAATCAAAACTGAAGATGTGGCATAAATCAGGCATGAAAATGGTTCTTTCCTTTTATCTGCATTCCGTAACCCAAATCGGGCCACGGCCAAACCTTACAGGTACCGTACCACTAATTTAATAAATATTTTGTTTTCCCAATTACAACAAAAATGTTGAATAAAACATGAGTAATGTGTGGAACTGTTTAGATACAGTACTCACAGAACAATGAATTAAGTAAGCACAATTCATTTTCGCGCGAGAGTAACTCACATAAGCATGTTCAATTCATACACCTAATGAACTTTACAGAACCTCTAGTGAAAAAGTAATATGCGTTTCAGTCGCTGTTACGCACAAACAAAATGCTTTACATATGTTCATACACAAAATTACCAATAATTAAATTATTTAGTGCACAAGCACTTTGCTTAAAAATCAGTTATGGTATTTATTAACAGAAATGCTGGTATCTTCCCATCACTATGTAATCCAACACAAACTTTTGTTATTTCCCTATACTTGTCACGGGATCCGAATCACTGTTTCTTTGGTAATTGGTTTATGAACCCAAATAATATTGGAAAGGTAGAGTCAGACTGAAAAAATAAAATCTCGACTATGGCATTGAAGTTTTCAGTCTGATTCTTATCTTTCCATACTTTGGCCTACACACGGCTAATGTGAAAGAACAATTAATTTCCACAAATAAATATTTTTTATGGTTTAACTTCTTAAATATTAATTCTATTGAAAATTTTACACAAGAAAACTTATAAGAAGCACTGTGTTTATAACCTGTTCTTAAACATCTTTAAAAACAAAATATAATCGAAAAGAATTCGATAATGAGCGATAGTGTTTTTTCTTTGCGCACACTGAGGATCGTCAGATTGGGAAATACAGCTAATATGATATTGTTTCATTAAAAGACTTAATGAAAATTCGTAACATTCGGTTCTTGCGCAAAACACAAAATACAGCGGAAAAAATAAGAAGAGACATCAATAATTTCTATGTTAATTTTGGCCTCTAATGCTTTAACGTATTATTCGTCCAAAATAAAATTGAAAATTTGTTTGTATACAGAGTCAAGTAGCAGTTACACTAGTAAGGTGAAAGAAGTGGAATCTTGAGTCTGTCACCCATATGTAATAAGTAAAAAGGGGAGACTTACTAAAACGTTGTACAGCATAACTTTGTTACTACATGATAAAAATTAAAATTCTAGTGTGTTACATGTTTATTAACTTCCTCCAATGCAAGTCGTATCGGACGATGAATGAATGAAATGGGAGAAATGATACTCAAATGAGCCAAGTGTCACAGAGCTTAGAGTTATAGAATTCATCTTTCAGGATAAGGGAAGCCCCGGAAAAAGTCTCACCTTAATCGAGATTCGCGCTCAGAACCTCTGGAAAGTGAGACAGACCTCTGAAATCGATGGTTCAGAGGCGGGCACATATTTCGTTGAATGACACAAAGGTGGGTGTGTGTACCGACAAGATACCAACAAGTGTCAATTACTTGACAATATTTTAACTCCATAAAAGCATAGTTTGACATAAATTGAGTTTAACGAGCACTGCCTATTTTATGTTGTAAAAAGTAGTGTATTTCTTACTATGTAACATTATTCAGAAGCCATTCAGGAAATTCAAGAAATGGTTTTCGTTTGTCATGTAAATATTATATTAAATTTGTATATTTTAATAAAAAAAATCGTTGGTTCTTTTTAAGAAATTAAAAAATGTCTAAAATTTCCATGTAAAATTTAGTTTGAGATGTCTGAATTTTTCTGAAAATATTAATGTATTTTATTTGGAAGATATTGAACTTAAATATTAAATTTGGTATTTATCACTGTTTTTGTAATTTACGGCCTCCAACGTTAAGTCATATCGGATGATGAATGAAATGGTGCCCAAATGAACCCAGGCTCCATAGAGCTTAGAGATACACAACATTCGTCTATCAGGATAAGAGAAAACCCGGAAAAAAGCTTATCCAGGTAACTCACCGTGACCGAGATTCTAACTCGGGACCTCTTGAACGTGAGGCAGACACGCTACCATCCACGCTACGGAGGCGTTCATCACATCTGTGTTATACTATTCGTACATATACATAAGCATCAAATTCGAACCTTTTTTCAAAAATATTGTTTTAAGATCAGAGAGCCTCTCAAAATGTAGTTTTAGCGGAATATAGTTACTGACATTTTGGATGATACGCTTGCCCTACATTTAACAGTAGAATTTAAAAATGCGTGTTGTTGTGTAAAGTATGCAGCATTCAGTTAAAGAAACATATCCTGACAAAGTAGATAACAGACATTCACATTCCATTGTTATTTACCACAGAATAGCCAACAACTGCCCGCTGCGCGCATTCCATTACTGTTTTAAAATGCCATAATATAGCTGGTGTTCTCCACACGAGGTGGAAATTAAAATACGGTGCTCTGGCATTAACTGCTCGTCATGAAAATAGACTGAACACAAAATATAATTAAAGTTTATGATGTCACCTCCCTCTCCAGCCACGTCACATAATGATTTATTTCCCTTTCCCCTCTCGGTGGTTGGTAGCTCTAAAATTCTGACATTTATAGCAGAAACAGCAGATGTAAGCATCACAAACAGTTTCCGTTGTCCATGGAACAGAAAAGGTTTCAGGTTTATCACCCATAGACCACCCATTGTGTACATAACCTAGCTCCCTGCAGGAAAATTGGTGAACCAAAACGACCTCTGCCTGTACCATTTTTTATTTCCAGCTTTCCTAATAAATTCTACAGACAATCCGGAAGTCGTGGTTTTTAGAATGTTGCATCGTGAACAAGATATTTATCTTGAGATCACGATTGGTCTTAAACCAAATTGATTAAATTCCACAGCTTATCGGTGGAAAATGAAATAAATATTTGTTATGCTGCCAGTAGGATATATAGAGCAGTCTCAGAGGTGAAAAGCTGGAACGATAATTTTATAAAAAACTATGATAATAGCATAGGAAAAATTCTTTATTCGGGTTTGTTTCTTTGGTAAAGATTTTACACTGGTTTCCTTAAGTAAAGCCTTAAGAAGGATGACTTTAAGAGACAATTTATTGACAATTTATAAGTAGATATAATGAATAAATGAGCCTGCAACTCCCGTTCTCCCTTTTCAAAACACTTTCTTATAAGTCTCCAATGTCAACAAAGTAGTCCACTTCATTACAACTGCGCATGCGAGTTAGAAAGTACCAACCCATGAGTAACCGTGAAATCCACGGAAAAAAAAGAAAAGATGATTTTTAGTACTTGATACAAACGTACTGGTTATCAGATTCTTGTCAGCTACACAGATGTCCATCATCGTTTCGTCTTATAAATGAACTTGCCTCTTGCTACATTTACGGCCTGGGGTCCTTAATCCTTCGGCTGCGCTTTGCGGCATATATAAGTTGTGAATGTCCTTTCAAAGAACATATCAAAATTTTTTTTAGTTAATTGATGGAAATTAATCATTTCTCCACACTAGCCGTATATAGGCTAAGATATTTGATGGATAGAGTCAACATGAAAAATTCACTGCCATAGCCGGGATTTGAACCACGGATCTTCTGGTTTCCGTCCAGCCGCACTACCATTGTGCTACTATGGCCAACGTGCCGACATGACATACGAGTCAAATGGAGAATTTAATGTCATGTCGGCACGTTGGCCATAGTAGCACAATGGTAGTGCGGCTGGACGGAAACCAGAAGATCCGTGGTTCAAATCCCGGCTATGGCAGTGAATTTTTCATGTTGACTCTATCCATCACATATCAAAATGTTTACTTTGCATTTCTTATCCCCTTTTTTATTCAAATGTTGCAGATTCTTCCGTGCAAATTCAATTCAAATAGTGAACAAAGCGTTTAGTGGCTGCTGTGAAATAAGCTCGGCTTATTTATTTCTTTGAATGTTGTTTATTTTAACTCTTTTGAACACTTTTTTTTAATGTATGTCCTCCAACATTTAGTCATTTCGGACGATGAATGAAATGGGTGAAATGATGCTCAATGTGTCCGGGGTCCATGGAACTTAGAGATACCCAACATTCGTCTTTCAGGATGAGGGAAAACCCCGGAAAAAGCCTTATCCAGGTAACTCGCCCTGACCGAGATTCGAACTCGGGACCTCTTTTGAACACAACTTGTGTATTAGAGCATTTGGGTTAAGCTAATGCATCGTGAAGTTTGACCACAACATAAAAAACTTAAATCAAATTGATGCCGTAAAATAATTGAAACTCCCCCCCCCCCCCCTACTGGACTCATTTAAGTACCCATTAATTGAAATTGTAAATGGACAGGCGCAGGCGCGTTCTTAGCAATAGGCACGCCAAAAGTTAAACTTTATATTTCCCCAAACTCTATTCAGCACTTTTCCGACATCAAAATGGTCCACATTATGCAATTATTTTAACTAATCTGTTTCAAAAAGTTAAGGAATCTCAAGAGCACATTGAAAAAAGTGCTCATATATGTTTCTTTAAAAAAAGAAATATCGAATTATGAGGAAGAAGTTATTAATTTTTAATAAATCAGAAGTACTAAAGTAATAACTTTGCCACGGTAGATATAGATTAATATAAAAAGCAGATAAGTCCTGTTGTGAATATTATTAAAAATGTGTCGCATGGAGCATTTAATTACAACAATGAATTTACACATTGAAAATTTATGTTTAAAAATCATGCAGCCAGCGTTTTAAAACAGGGTAAAAATGTAAGTTACTGGGTGTAATAACTGGCATAAATTTCAGCAGGTATGTTGTGGATTTTACAAATTTCACAAATACATTTCTATAAATGAAAACCCAAAGAGGTTTAAAGCAAATATTAATTTGAAATGCACAATATATAAATACAACAAATATACTGCAAGTAAAAGCAACTTTCGACCTGCAAGCATGACAGTAAAATGTACAGTGACTAGAGCTCAGAGCTTATCTATAAGTAACATGTCAAAGAATGTTACAAATTTTCCATAACTTTTTAAAACATTTCAAAATTTTCTGGCGATGTCAGAATGCTTTGGGATTACGAATCGCTTAACCTCGGGGAGGAGGTTAACCTTGAGTCCTGGTGATTGTAATTGACATTCCCAAAAGTTCTTGGATTTGATATCAGTGTTTGCTTCCTTTGTTATTTTTGAGGTCCTGACACTTCTCTAGAGAAAGCCCTATAAGCTGAGATATACCTACACAAAGTTTTTGCATGGGTAACAAGTAAAGTGTGAGCTAAGTTTTGTTGATATCAATGTAGCAGTATAAAAGAAAATTGACATCAAGTAGTACCATTGTGTTTCATACGTCTTTACAGAACAGGTAATTCAGTCGCAAATTGTTTGTTATTGGAACGCTATTATTTACTTTCAAGTGAAATCGAAATGTTTCATTACATTAAAGTATGGGCCTTAATGTGGTATGGCTAATGCCATGTGTAAATTATTAAATTACTGTTTTTAAAATGAATAGTTTGGGTGCTGTACTTCAGTTTTATAAAGTGATTTAATGACAAGACTGCAACGTTGAACAAAATTATGAGTGTTAAACATAGCTTGATCGATTCGGAATCTGGTCATAAAAAGATGAAGTGTGAATTTTTTGTTTGATTTTAACCTCTTAATTCATTTGTCCGTGATCATCTCCGAGTCGCATCCTAAGAGGATGCTGAAACGCGCGCGCGCGCTCACGCACATACAGACCTTTTTTAATCATTTTATTCAGACAGCCTCAAAATATTTATTTCCGAATAAATACCAATTCTTTGATAGAAGGAAATAAGTACTTACTTATTAGATATTTCGTAGAGAACATAATAAAAATAATTGCAGGTTCCGGATTTTTATGACCTAAAGAATATTTAAAAACTATCTTATATTGATGTCTTTTTGACCTAAAAGGTTATTAAAAATGGCCTAAAATAAAAAGGAATTACTTAAAAATTAACTTCATTTATTGTTCTTGCATATTTATTTTATATTTTATCATTAAATACTGAATTACAATACATAACAGATACCTTTTATAAGTTCTGTAATTTGAAGGACGGTCAATTTTCAACTATTTTTAACTGAAATAGTGAGGAAGGCTTAAAGGAGCAAACATTATGCATTTCTAGCTCTTCTTAATCGAGGGAATGCGTAATACTTGACTTAGTCAGCAATCTTGCAATTGTACGTTTACATTGTTCTTGTTTAATACATTTTTCAATTTTGTTTAGACAAGCTTTCTCACTTTACCTTCTACATTGCAACTGGTTTCACCAAGTCTATTCGATTTTCAACTTCGTGGAAATACTTGTTTTTACTTTCTACATGATGATATACAATATCACTTAAAACACTAACCTCTATTCTCGAAGCATTGTAAAATAGGGATGTAGCAAACCTAGAAAGTAGCAGCTGGAATAACCCTTCATTCCTTTAGAGACAACTTTGTTAAAAAAGGTGTGATCCGTCTAGTTAGAGAGTACAGATGTTTAACAAATAGAATTCATCCCAATAGGTTTCCAAGAATATTTAGTTCTTCAGCTTCTGAAACCTAATTATACCAATATACCCAATAATAATGCAACCAATGTCCTGCTCCGTGGCGTATTTGGCTAAGGCATCATGTTTTGGTTCCCTGTTACGGAATGCGGCCCGAGTTCGATCCCACCCTGGGGTTCGGTGACCGTCGCCCAGTCAACATCGTGAGGAAGGTGGGGAGCTTATTATAGGTAACCGGCCATGGTCAAGAAAACCTACGTTCCGGCTGGGGCATGCTCAGATGCTGACATCTCCTCCCCGTATCGGTTGGATGATCGCCCACCTCTACCTTGCGTATATGGGGGTGAGGCCGGCAGTCGGGTTGGTAGACCCTGGCCCCATATGGACTGTCGCGCCATGGGCAATATAATAAAATAAAATGCAACCAATTTGATACAAAAATAACAAAAAACTGAATTTGTCATCAAAAGTCACTTAAAAGTGTCATAACTGGTTAAAATGCCCTATCTCGTAAAATGAGTAAAAACGGAGAAAAATGGCTCTTAGAAAGCTTGAATTTAATTTAAAATGTTATAATCTACGTAATTTTTTCACATAATATCGTCCTATCATCAGATTAAAGAAGCAAAGTCAGATATCCGGCCGTAACATCGAGACGACAAAGTTAAAATGATAACTTGATAGTTGGCCATAGTAGCTCAAATGGTTAGAGCGACTGGACGGAAACCAGAAGATCCGTGGTTCAAATCCCGGCTATGGCATTAAATCTTTCAGTCTAGCTCTACACTTTCATACTGCGTCCTACACACGGCTAGTGTGAAAGAACAATTAATTTCCATTAATTGTACCTAATAGTAGTCTGAACTATAAAGCCCGGGCCTTAAAGTACTTACAGCATAGTAAGTCGCCATTAAGGTAGTTGTCTCAGGTGTTTATTGAGAACTTCTAAGTTGTTTACCGGGAGAAACACGAGTCAGTTGGAGAATTCAATGTCATGTTGGCATGTTGGCCATAGTAGCTCAAATGGTTAGAGCGGCTGGACGGAAACCAGAAGCTCCGTGGTTCAAATCCCGGCTATAGCATTGAATTTTTCAATCTGGCTCTACACTTTAATAAAATGATAAAACTTAAAAGTTTGGCTGATATCCCAAATTCAAGGATTTTCTATTCCATATTGAGCACTTATTAGTGAATGAAATTGCCGCTGTAGTATTTTGAATTGTGAAAAGGAAAATACATGAACGCCAAATTGTTACGTCTGTAAAAGGGGGTATACTGTTACACTGATCTCCTATACATGTGTATTGAGGTTCGACCTGGAAAGTCTGCCTTGACATACATATGAAGTTCTAAGTCTCTATTATAAGTGTGAAGGAAATCTAATTAATTGCAATTTGTGTTTGCAGGGACTATCAAGTACGACGAAGAAGCACGCTTTAGCGGGAAGCACGTAAACAGCGAGTGGGTAAGTAATATATACCACTGACCTCATTTTTATTTTCACACCCCTTGTACATTCCCCAGTTCAATAAACAAGGTAGCGGAATGTGCGGGCTCGTACAGCTGTCGCGCAAAGAAAATGAGCCAGAAAGAGCCAGGAATGTTCCTCCATGACTCAATGCATTAGTTGGCCCGCGTTTTACTTTTGAAGCTACTGGAATTAAACGTTCTGTCAACGTAGCCACCACTCGCTAATTAACTTGTTAGCAGGCAATTTAACACGCGCTGCCCGGTTATGACGAGCTGTCGAACTTGGCACGTTTTGCAGACCGCTGCGGATTTTGTTTTGCATTACAAGCGCTTACATCCCGTTTAAATGATTTATCATTTATCAAATGTGCAACAATTAATATGCATTTTCGTTGCCAATTGTACCGTGATATGCGGTTTAGGACTGTGATAACGACAGAAACAGAATAAAATGGGCGTCAGCGATATGTCAATCAGCTTCGTTGAATGACAATTTGCCTGTTGGATTAACTCTTCAGGTTTACTAAATTATTACTAATGTTTTGTTAATGAAGGGATGATTATTGTCAGTCTATACTATATTATAAAGAGAAAGTTTGTATGTAGATATTAATATAAAATTGTGTACAGCATTATTCCATTCAACCGATTTTGATAATCCTTTCACTTTCAGGGTGAATTACGTGGATAAGGATTTACCCGCGGTTTTCCCTTAGCCTAAAAGACGAATATTGGGTAATTCTAAGCTCTATGGAACGTAGGCTCATTTGAGCATCATTTCACCCATTCCATTCATCGTCCGATATGACAACGTTGGAGCACGTAAATTACAAATAAACTATATGCTGTACTCAAAGTATAAAAACAAAAGCCAGTTACGCTTTAGTTTGAAGCTATACACATAGATGGCTATAGTGTAACATGCAAACAGAACAGATTTTAAAAAGCAGCAATCGATCATGTTTGTAACGGTACGAATCAATCCTACGTTACGTTTATTTCTTTAATGCTAATTTACCAAATACTGTTTATGGATATTTAGCGAAACAGATATTTAGATACATTGAAATTTTCGAATAATAAAACTTTATAATGTTCCTCATACAAAATGTTGGAATTATTTAGTATGAACTTATGTTGTGATGAAGTTCGTTAATAAGGTATGCTAAATCATTGTATAAACAGAGAAATCTGTTAATATTAGAAATCAGTGAACTGAAAATGTATGTGAATAACTCAGAATTTGATTTTTTTTCGTTGGTCGTGCGGATCTCTATTTTGTTGCATATCTGAAAACGATGTAGCTTTTATGTTATTAAACAATAATGTAAAAAAGAGGCACATTGGTTTAAATTATCTAAGAGACTGCTCGACAATTCTGACGATGATTCATCCACAGCTAAAGTACAGACCAGCAGCATTTCCTAAACCTGCAAGACTGGCGGGGGAAGGGGAGTTAAGGAAGTTAAACATTACGCGGATATTCCACATCCTTTAGTGTGCATATACTTTCGAGAATACAATTAGGGGTGATGGAAAAGGATTCCCTATAAAAATCCTCAAGAGAATCATACAATTATCTTGTAAAAAGCAGAGGCAAATACATCAAATTAATTCATTCTATGGGAGTTTTCAAAGCTAACTAATGATGTGAACAATAAAATCTAAATGAAATAATTATTTGTTTGTGGTGTTTCAGTAAATATAAAGAGTAATTAAGTTCGACACTGTTTATAAATTACTACAACAGCGATTTCGCCCGCCTCGGTAGCTTAGATGGTAGCGTGTCTGCCTCACGTTCAAGAGGTCCCGAGTTCGAATCTCGGTCAGGGTGAGTTACCTGGATAAGGTTTTTTCCGGGGTTTTCCCTTAGCCTTAAAGACGAATGTCAGGTAGCTCTAAGCTCCAAGGACCCCGGACTCATTTGAGCATCATTTCACCAATTTCATTCATCGTCCGATATGACTTAACCTTGGAGGAAGTAAATTACAGAAAAAAAAGCGATTTCACATATTCCTTTTCTTTACTTGGAAGTACTTGCCTTTCAAGACTGATTTCAAAATTTCAAATTTGTATGAAGTGTTATTAATATCACGGCAATAATCTATTTTCTAAACAATTTGAACAATTTCTTAACTATCACTTTATCTAATGACGCAATGGTGGAGTTGGAACGGTAAATCCAATATTATCTTCTCTAGTGATTATCCAATGTAGGTGCTCTCATAGTGCGAATATTGACTTTTGACTACGCGTTATATACGGAGTTTATTTTTCTATTATTCCCCATGAAGTTTTTCAACCAGTATAACTCTATTTGATTATGCGGAATCTGCTATACCTCACGTGACCAACTATTCCTACTGTACCCCTAAAACACTTTCCCATTCAAGATTATAAATGATGCTACATGTTCCTGTCTTCAAGAGGCCCAAAATTTGGAACATGTAATCTACAGATGTAGAAAACAACAACAGAGGGACACCCTAAGACAATAACTAGCAGTGAAACGTGAAAAATGGCCAGTTGAATCAGATAAACTGATTGAAAAATATTGTAAACAATTTAAACAATTTATAGAAGCAATAGACTTCAAAACATTGTAAATAAAATAGTGTAGAATAAACACTGTATATAAACTGCAGTAGATAAGAAAGTATGAACAAGTAAATTGTAAATATTGTAAAGATTCATAGTTATAAGAATAGAAATAAGTTAGTGCTAGGTACATAGTACGTAGTAATGCACAAGATAAAACAAATGCATGTGGAGCAACTGTAATATATATATATAGTATTAAGAATGGGATCTCGATAGACATACAGCCATATTGCTGTCAGGGAAAGTAAATGAATGTTCAGAAGCTGTAATCTCAAAAACATGAACAAAAATTGTAAATATTTAACTTTATTATAAGTACAATAGCAGTAATACAGAAATGTATAATTATTGTAACTGCAAAGACTATGATGTAAAAGTATAGTAAGCAAATTATAAATAGTAAAAAAGCAGTGTAAGTATATCATGTAGTATTGCAGTATTGTAATGGAACATGCTGTGTATGTCAATTAATAAAATAATTTAAAAATACATGTTTTCTGCATCGTTTCGCGTCGCCTCCTTTAAACGACAGTGGCGTTACTCTCCAGCCCGATTTTCACATCTTTACCTAGCAACAATCATAATTGCATTGCTGTGTCCTTCAAATATTTATATACACGTTTGCTTTAAATTTTTTCTATTTTAAATTAATGCTTATATTCTAGTCACTTAAGAAATAGAGCCCCGCGAGCTTTTGTTGATTATTTTAATTTTGTCTAATAAATTATTCACTTACATTATTTGTTAACATATTTGTAATTGCATTGGGTGATTGTTCTTATTTTCAATACACATTTGTATAAATGTCACAGTCATTTTCTTATGCTATATTTTCCCAGTGGCGAGTCTTTCGACGTCATCTCCAGTCTCTTTATTAAATCTGCTGCTGGATTACACATTAGTGAACTATGAAATCCTTCTCTCAGGATATTTGGGTGGGTAAGAGAACAGACAACACCAGTTAAGTTTGCAAACAGTATTTATAACTTTATGACTTAAAATTACTCTTTCCGTAATAACATTCCATGTGTGACGTGTGAGTAGAAATTACGTTTCGTAATCTTAGCTCAGAATCTAGGAATAATCAACTTCTTAAGCATTAAACCTCATTACGTTTTGCAATTTTATGCTGCTAATTTATTGAATCAAACCACCTTGTATGTAAACACATACAAACAAAAATGCACTCAGACTCTTACAAAAACAAATGAATGGCACTATTAACACAGACTTCAAATGAAAAAGAAGAGCAAAAACAAATGGCGCCTACTTAGTCCTGGGATGTAAGTCCTCCATACGAAGAGGTTAAAATATAAAAATGGAGTTTGATACGGAGATTTCATCAAAAATAAATGTTTTATGGCCCCTGGGTCCAGGAAGAAACAACACAAAGATGTGCGTGTGTTTCTGTATATCCAGGACGTGACACAAAGATTCTGAAGAAAATCTCCGATCCTAAACTACTCGTGATGCAAAAAGGTTGTTTTCGTTTCTCGAAAATTTCTCCAAATATTTTGATTTAAATGGCATAAACATGACATTTGTGCGATACATGAAATGTGTATCATGTTTTATGGAAATAGCCTATGAATTCCTCTTCATTCTGAATACTTTTGCATAACAAGTGAACTGCAAGATGAAAGCAAACTCTTACTACACAAAAACTGTAGATATCTTTGAGGTACACAATGTATGTCATCGCCCCTACCCCCAAAATATCACAATAGATATTCCGTACTATTAGTCTGAAATTGCAAATTCTTATACTTTTCCCAAGAGAAAAGTCGCTACTTTTTCCCTTCTTTTTTATGTTCCATTTATACCCCGCCTTTAACTCCAATGGTTACCGTTCTCCTTTGGAACATATCCTAGGTAATTAACTCGTATTTGTTGGGTTTTAATCATTAGATCATGCACACATTCGCACTCTCATCCATATTTCCCCAGACTCTGGGGAAGATGGGGAATTATCTTGGTCGGAGAAAAATCCCCACCACCACAGGGATTTGAACCTGAGACCCCTAGCACCGCAGGCAGGTGCTCTACCGACTGATCTACGGGGCCAGCCTTCTTTTTTGTGGCACTGCAATGTTCTTTAAACTTCCGACTTCGCTTTATTTGCTGTATCCTAAAATGTAATGTGCAAATGTGCATAATTAAAGCTTGTTTGGCTTGTTTGATTTAACAAGAATTTCAAGAATAAAAGCCATTCCAAGAATAGTTGGTGGAAGAATAAGGTGAGAAACTTCTGTGAATACAATTTTTTTCTATTGTGACTGTTGTGACTATTGTGTTTCTAACAATGCGAACTACTTAATTAGGAAACATACACAATTTGGATGCCTTAGCTCTGCTGTCAATTAAATCTTCCATATTCGTATGTTGCTTTAAAAGGAACTAAATATCATATGGCATGTATCTCTTTCTTCATGTTATACAGCGGAAATTAAAATTTCTGTTTCAGCTGCGCGTGTTATTTTCTTGTGAGTGCTTCTTGTGTCAGATGTGACGTTTTTATCCGCTATTAAACTACGTGCTCTCCAAATAGAGACAAGATAACGCACAACGTTAGAGAGAAGTGGGTCTTCAAGCAGCCACTTCACTGCAAGATAACTGCCGAATTAGCGGGCCATCACGGTGCCTAAAATGGTGCAATTATTTGTGAACGAGATCTTTTGTTTGCTCTAAGATAAAACTGAACTACTTCTAAATTATGATTTATTTACTAAATACGCGATTAAAATATTAGTTCAACACTCCATGCGTTATATTTATCATATAAATGAAACTATTAGCCTACATGTTATGATTTTAGTGTACAATGTTTAACGAATACCTACATGTTAATGCGTGTTAATCTAATTAGCAGTTTATCATAAATGTGTGCTACACCAAACTTAGTAGTACGTTTTTCAAATGGGAAGAGTTCTGGCGTGTAGCGAATCAGATGCGTTAGCGCACTCAGCGTTCGCCAGCTCGTTACCCTCAATCTTTTTATATCTGTCTCTCTCGCACACGCACGAGTCTTCTTGGTGCTATACATAAGGGAACGCAAACTGAATTTTTCAAACTTTTGTAATAATGCAATTAATAATGCGTATTCGCATATTATGCACATGTTTTAAATGCTATAATTGTAATTATAGTTTATGAATTACTTGTTTTTCTAATATAATTGAACTGTAGTGGCGCATCTATATAGCTGTAAATGTCACTTACGTCAAGAGAGAATTCGTTATTGTCTTCATCGTCCGAAGACAAGATTTTTTATGATGATAGACTCAAAAATCTCGTCACGTTCTATTTCTTTCCAAAAATGGTCTTCTTGTAGTTTATCTGCATCTCACGAGTTTTCCTAGTCTTGTGTTACCTTGTAAAGTTCTTCGTGAATAAGTCGTTCAACGTCAGTTCAGTTTTAAGTATTATTCCTTCTTGCAACATAATTTAGAGCCCATATTAACTCGATTGGATTGTGCTGGAAGTGGCAGGGGGAGGCGGGTTACCTCGTGCATCATTTCAATTGCAAGTTGATCTAGCTGATACACTTTTCACTAGCTTTTAAACCGAAGAACGACTGAATAATACTGCTTTGAACTCTCTAGAGTAAATATAGATTACAAACCATTCATAAACAAAACATGTGACAACACACGTTCCGCCGATGCTACATTCTACAAGCCAGTACTGTTTGATCTCTCTGGAATTTAACAAACCCTTAGCTTATTCAAAGTAATTCTTTTATCACGTCATGTCAAACGTTTACATTTCAGTTCTAAGTAATTACAAATATACGTACACGCATACATACCAACTGTTGATATTAATTACAATCCTCCAAATGTTTATACTCCATTTATTTGTATTAGGAAAACTATCTTAGCTATAAATATGGGTTGTTTTTTTTACCGTAATATTAGGTACATTACTCTGCCTTCCCCATGGATCACTTTTTGTAAAATCTGAATATTTGTCTTGGCACAAATAGTATTTATTAGAAATGGATTCAGCTGGCGCTCGTCACACACCACTTACGGGGAAACTAATATGACAACTACGCAGGACTCCGATTGGTTGCTTACCTAGTAGTGTTCAAGGATAAACATCCCATTTGAAACACATAATAGTTCAGCATGTCCAACGATACGTCATGAGGATTTTAAGATCTCCCCATGTGAAAATGTCCTTTATATGAAAGAAATTTGTTAAAATTTTCTCAAAAATAGCAAAAACGATTTTAGTCAAAATATCTTATGTTTAAGAGTTTATATGACAAATTTAATGTACATCTTGGGTATTTTGGAATAACCTGTGAAATCTGCTTCATTTGGAAGGAATTGTGCATAGTAAGGAAACCGTAAGAGCTTCACAAATGGGAATATACGAAAGATACATATCTCTTTAAATCATATTTGATTCTAAATGCCTTTATGGCGTTTTTTTTTTTTTTTTTTTTTTTGTAATTATCACCTTTATTGATTCGAATTTTCAAATCACTTTTATTTTTTCTAAATAGATTTTCAATTGTTTTTCACAATGTCATGGAAAAAGTATGAAATTTTAGGTTCACTTTACATCGACCCAAATTTTAAACTTCTGGCTATCGATTCGGTTTCTTTATCCTCTTGTAAAACGAAATTTGTAGCAACACTATTTTGCAGCGGTACAAGATTAATGTGAAATCGAAAAATAAGATTTCGTAAAAAAGCCATGTGAATATAACACAGCCTTTTCACTTTTTCTATTACGTATAGTGGGATAGGATATACCGGATAGATTCTTACGAAGGGGATTAGATACGTCGTCTAGACTTGATCTATTGTGCCTGCACCCGAAGTAGGGCAACGCTGGGAGGAAGGATGAGATTAGAGGAGACAGACGGCGGCCGACACAAGGAGTCACGACAGTGCATGAGAAGACCCCTACTATTGACCAGTTGGGAACTCCCGACAGGCCAGCACAGCCGGCATCTCACCCACTATGGTCCTGAAACAGCCTACCGTAGACTGGAGATCGTCGTACCGGAGTAGGAAATGTTTAACCAGGACCATGTTTAACCTGCCATGCACCGCCGACACTTCTACCCTGAAAGAGACTACCAGATGAGAGATGATGTGAAAGATAATCGAAATGAAATGGAGAGCCAGGAAATTTGGGGGATGTAATTTACCTACAACAAGGAAAATCCTGACAAAAATAACCATGGGAGAGATAGACCGGCCACGGGAAGTAAACCCGGACCTCCCGAATGCGGGCCACAGACGAAACTTTCCGAATCATCCCGCTGTGTATTACGTAAGTATAGTAAGTAAGGGAATTCCATAAAAAAAATTTAAATTGAGATTTCACTGGAAGTACCTGGATAAAAAATTGGCAAAAGCTGTACGTGACCATCTTCATAGGATACGACACGACGTGTTTCAAGAAATGCTTCCACCTCAAAGTATCCTTTACATGGGAAACTCTAAGAATACATATTTTGATTTTCTCAAAATGACACTAACCATTTTGATTAAAATACTATGTTTAAGGTACTTTCATTATAAATGTAATGTATATCTTAAACTCTAGAAATAGTCTCAAAGTATTCAGTCAGATTACTTCCAAACAATTGGTAAACTTGAAAGATACGTGATCTCTTACTATATAAAAACGTAGATCTAGTTAAATCATGCAATTTACAGGGTGAACATAAAGTTTCAATCCATTTTCGAGAAAACGTAATATTAGATGCAAACAAATACAGGTATTGTAAACCATATGACATGGTAACACATAATCCATAAATGCTTTTTCTTAGTCTCATTCTATATGACCACCTAGCACTTCCATACAGGTTTCCCAGCGATGCACTGCTGCCTCAGACACTATGTTCAACATTGCAGGTGAGATGTTGCGCACTGTCTGCCTGATACTCTACTTAAGAATGGCAATGGAGGTGATTTTAACTTTGTAGACTAGTGATTTCACGTGTCCCAATGTAAAACAGTCAAGGGGTGTCAGTTCTGGGGAACGTGGCGGCCATATGCGGTGTGAACCCCTGCCAATCCATCAACGTGAGAATGTAGTATCCAGGTACTCCGAACAATCAGTGCGAAATGAGGAGGGGCTCCATTCTGTTGGAAAACCACAGTTTCCAAAATGCCATTGTGGTAGAAGGAACAGTTTTAGCATATCAAAGTAAGAAATTCCTGTCACTATATGTTCTCCAAAGAAGAATGGCCCATACACCTTCGATTTTGTCAGCCCCAACCACACATTATCTTTTGGGAGGTTTCGTTCCCACTCCATGATGGCATTTGGCTGTTCATCCGCCCACACTCTGCAGTTGTATCTGTTGACCATGCCACATTTGTAGAAGGTGGCCTCATCGCTAAACAACACATTTTGCAACAAATTAGCTTCTTCAACTGCCCTCAACAGATCGTAACAAATTGCTTCGCGACAAGCGTGGCCTTTCCCTTTCAGTGCATGTCGAATTTGGAGGTGATATGACCGTATTTTTAAAATGAAATGCATAATCTTCCACGTTGTCGATTGTGCTACACCAACTTTCGACTTAACCACCTGGTTGATGCTTTCTGGTCACAGCATTGCTTACCTGCTGCACAGTTTCATCTGTCACCCGGGGTCTACCCGAACGTTTCACGTCTTGCACACTGCCTGAACTTAGAAATTTCTGCCCTTGTAGGACCGGGTTTATGGAATTTTCGTTCAAAATCCGCTTGAACCTCCTGATATGTAAACCCCCTCAAACGTGCAGAAACAACAGCGATTCGTTCTTCACTTGACAACTTTCATATCTCATGTAAAAGAAATTCAAAATCAACCGTTTTCTCAAAAATGGATCGAGACTTTATGTTCACCCTGCATTATTTTGTGAGGAGAATGATGTTCAAATATTCCTTGTTACCTGTTTGACTTTTCAAGTACTTAGCGTTCTTTTTTTCAGATAGGAAATGATTCATTTGTTATGTCCTGGGCATTCAGAGTAAATAGTGTTAGAGCCATAAACGTGACCAGCTCTTAGAAAATTATTATCGCTTCAAGCCTATTGATTCTGTTATCTCATTGTTCCTATAATGAATAATGAAAAACCCTCTACAAACATTTATCTAAGTTACCATGAAGTAGAAGAAATGGAGTTTATAAGAACAGATTTTAAAAATGTAAATAAAGAAGAATATGTTTTAGCCATATTCATGTGAAACTGTGAAACAATATGTATACCAGGTAGAAGATGAGCCGTTTTGATAGAAGTATTTTGCTAGCTCTTGTAATCTGAGTTAAGATATTCTCTCTATCCCGAATGTTTGAGCGAAACTGACAAGTTCTCTGACATATTACTTTTTTGTTGCATCATTTGGGTAGGTGTAACTGTCTTGGAGCTTCGCCGAGAAGGGCGAGGACCTCAACTCGTAAATATGTCCACTTTGAAATGTAGTATCTCGCTGTTTCATTACGAAAGTATTATTTCCAAGCTGCTTAAGGATTATGAATGATGCTCCTGAAGCCAGAGAATTATGTTTCCAGAGACAGTTTACTCATTGATGCTCTCCGCTTAGAGCAACCCTTCCTCATTATTTCAAATAGAAGTCGCTTGTAGCATTTGGGAACACACAAAGAGATTGCTGGTGTTACAGCTACAGCAAGTGTTTACTAGATAAACTGAAGATAATCGTTAAACTACAGCAAACTTAATGTGTAGGAATGGGACTTCGATGCCTTCGATACTCTCGATATATATTCGGTGGTGTCGAAGTGTCTAATGCTTTCAGATAAACCTTCGATACTTTTAGTTTTTAAGTGTTCTGTTATTGAAATTTTTTGCGTTTAACTTTGTTAGATAAGTCCTATTCAGAGTTTTAATTTAATGCTATTTCTTCCTATGTTTCCTCAAAGAGTTGCTTGATGGAACTTGACTGCGTTTCCTGTCAGGGAATGAATATAACATTCCATAGACTCTTGTGTCCTCCTTGTGTCTAAGTAACAACATGCAAAACAATGAGAAAAAGGAGCGCTTATTGAGTTGTGAATGAAGCTGATTTAGCAGACGTACTAAGTCACGTTCCTGCATAGCTTGGCTTGATGACTCACACCCAGCCATTACATTTACGTATTCCGGTGAACGAAATCTGTGAATCCAGCAGAAACAAATGAAAACGGAAGAGATGTGAGTGAGCACATGAAAGTATTTGTTCTTTCTCTCCGTCCATTAACTTGTGTCTCGTAAGTGAAACTGTGGTCAAGATCGTACTTATATAAGACATGACGTAGGCAGTAGGCAATACTGATTATATTAATATGTAAAATATCCAGAAAAACATTTCCGCGCAATGTAAGTTAGATAATGCACAAAGTTGAAGAAGCATGTTGCAAGTTCATACAATCTCTTTTGAAACAGGAATGCTATAAGTGTTCCTTTGCAGTCAAGAGCATGATACCGTGACATCTGAAAATGATGATCAACATAATGGTTTACACACAATAAACTACTAATAAGAACATAATTTAGTGAACAGCTATCGCTTGCTATAAAGCGAGTTTCGACTGTCTAGATATAATGGTGTAGTTCCATTGCCGCTTACGTGTTACACACAGAATATGGTGTTTCCTATCCATTATAGTTTAATTTATAACCCTTCTACAAACATTTGTTACAGTAGCCTATTTTTGAGCCATGTAAAGTTAATCGAGGCAAATATTTGCTAAATGAAATGTGTAGTGTTTAACGCCCGCTTTTACTACATACGGCACCGCAGGCGATGAACTGATGATATATGAGATGAAGATGGAGCACCGGTGGAATGAGATGGCGGGAAAAACCGGAGGTCCCGGAGAAAACCCGCCCCAGCGCCGTGTTGTCCACCACAAATCTCACTTTGCGGTCGCCTGGGATCGAACCCGGGCCGCCTTGGTGAGAGCCAAGCGGTCTAACCACTGGGCCACGGCACGGCCAATATTTGCTAAAATGATTGGCACTTTGATCTATAGATCTTTTCTACCTATTTCAAATCCTTACCTACATATTTCGTTGCTGGTACAAAGGGAATAGAGAAAGAAGAATCAGTTTATATTTAAAGGCAGACCCAATGACGTTCCAGCCGGATTTCCACTTATTCCATGAGATTGCGGAAAACAAGCAAATAGCGAAAACACTTTTAAAAATATCATGTTGCATTCATGTGGCTTTCGCTATTCAATCTTTTATGAATTTTTTATAAAAACTTATTCTTACAGGTATATTTAGTTAATACAAATAAACCTTGTTTATTCATTTATCCATTTCGTTGGTATAAGAAGACAAGCTAAAGCGATAATCAAATATTTTCAAAGCTGGTATAATTTAGTTTTACAGTAATTTTATCATATTTTGAAATGTAGCTGTGCAGTTGTTTATCGCAATGTCATGGAAAGAGTATAAAATGCTTATAGCGACCCGCTTTTGAACATTCGATTTTGTGTGTTTTCTTGTACCTACAACGCAATCTGCAATGGAACTTTTTTTCTAAACGTACATCTCTATTAAATTAAAGCAGGTTAACAAAATAAGCTTTTGTAGGCATATTTTGTAGCTTTTACACAAAAGTAATCATGAGAGTATACGTAAAAGAGAAACTTTTGTGAACGTCAGATACTGTTTTGCCCCGAAATCACTTTGAGGAAAACTGGGTGTGCTCACAAAGTGATAGGATTAAGATGACATAATTCCAATGAATATTTCCTGTAAGCTAATTATTCTCAAGAGTATTGTTCTTGTGGGTCGATAAGCGATACTGAGTGGGCAAACAAGGCTAAACCTTGAGCCCACGTGCCACTTTGACTTATAAACATCTGACTAATACGCAAAATGGTGCACATGTATTCAGAAAGAAGAAATATCAATCACTATGTGTCACTAATTGAAGTGCATAAAAGTTCTCTAGTTCAAGGAGACATCCAACTTTAATTTTTTTTTTTTTTTTTTTTTTTTTTTTTTATCTTTTCAAACGACATTAAGCTTTGGATAACTCACTAAGAAGTTTGAAAGCTTCGCCTCTCGAAAAGCAATTTGAGATTTTTGCAGTTATATTGTTATTATGTTTACAAAGAACCATATGATATCTGAAAGAGACATAACCGTAATACGCAGATAAAACCGTAATAACTATGAACATTCCGACCGCTTAGGTAGCGTAGATGGTAGCATGGCTGCCTCACGTTCAACAGGTCCCGAGTTCGAATCTCGGACAGAGTGAGTTACCTGGATAAGGTTTTTTCCGGGGTTTTCTCTTATCCTAAAATACGAATGTCGGGTAACTCTAAGCCCCATGGACCCCGGACGCATTGAGCATCATTTCATGCACTGTCCGATATGACTAAATGTTGGAGGACGTAAACTACAAAAAAAAAAAAAAAAAAAAAAAAAAAAAAAAAAAAAAAAAAACCTGTGAACGTTTTGTTTGCTGAGCCAAAATCAAAATATTCAAATCTCGATTCTTATTATATTAGTTTAATCTCAGTCATTTGCGCAGTGATGCTTGAATAATATTACGTAAAATTGTTCATGCATAGATGTCACTGGCCTGATGATAAACTTTGCAATAAAAGAACGAAGCAAAACACGCACTTCATTTCTTTATAATTGCCTTACAAATATAACTCTCTAAAGTTCAGAGAGTTTTGATTATTCCTAAAACATGTTCTATTTCTGTGTATGGTTTTATTTCCGTTTCTTAATTCTTAACTTAAATCCTAAATAAGCATGAGACATTGAGTTACGTTTTTAGAAGTATTCAATAAAGTCTGTTGAATGTATTCTAAACGATACACCTGCTTTTTCGTACTTAAGTTTAGTTCATAAACAAATAACAGATTTTCTCAAGTTTATTTGAGAGTGGAAGTCATTTTTCTAAACCTTAGTATTCTACAATATACAGGGTACTAATGAACTACACCAAAATAATTTCAATGATTGAAGATGACTAATATAAGCAAGTTGAAATAGGCAATGCATGATCTGCAGTTATTTGTATTAAACCCAATTGGTATCAATGCTAATACGCTGGCATTTGAGCAAGATGGGTGAAATTATTGGTCTAAAATGTCTTTAAAACTTCTTCCAGAGTATAGATTCCGAGTATTGATTATTAGAAGCTCGTTATTGGTGATCTCAAGATTAAATTCCTTAAATATCTCTCAAATCTCGAACTTATCACCTGCTAGTGCGACACTGAAGAGCGATTAACTGGCTTCTTGCATCCTGCAGCCTACTCTAGTGGTGTTTCTATAGCTTTCTGGTGGCCCAAACCGTAACAAACTTAAGTGTTGTTTGAAAGGTCACTGGTTCGGTTCCTGTCATATAGTTCATTTCTTCTTCGTCTTTTCAATTCGTATCTCAGAAGAGGACTTAACTACCCGAACCTTATCCTGATAGACGAATGTCGGGTAACTGTAAGCTCCATGGACCCTGGACTCTTTTGAGCATCATCTCACCCAATTCATTCACCGTCCGACATGACTTAACGTTGGAGGACTTAAATTACAAAAAAAAAAAACCTACCCGAATAATAGCAGCATGTGAAGTTATTCACAAAGGAATTTTAGGCAGAATACGACAGTCGTTCTTTCGCCGCTGTCAACTTTGCATTGCAAATCTCAGGTCGTCATTCCCATCAGTTTTTATAAACTTGTCGTAAAGAGTTGCATTTCCTTCTCATTTTATGTAAGTTCTTTCACCCTTTAAACCACCTTCCATTTAGACGTACAGCATGTGAAACTATTAAGCAGGATTCAGCCTTTGTTACAAATAATTGTAACTAATTGTACTGAAACAAACAAAAAACGCGGTAAAAATGCGAAAGAGATTCGAACTCTTTACCTCTCACTTGAAAGCTAATGCCATAACCACTGCGCCACTCCCAGATAACTTTTCATTATGGTGTGTTGTGCACTCAAGTGGTATCATTAGGCATTGGAGTACTAGCACTTTAGAAACTTAAAGCTGTAACTTCCACATTTGAACAACAAGCCGTAAGTCTCCTATCTAGAATGACTTGTTTAATATTTCTCCACTTGCTCTGAAAATATTTCGGTGCAGTTTATTAACATCCTGTATAATAAATCAGTATATATTGTCATGGTTTCTGTCTTTAGCAATGCAAATTCATGCCAGGTATCATCCAAGACAAAACACCTTCTTCCATAGACAACCGCACCCACCTCATAACTATAGATATAGTGAATTCAAGGGCCTTTGTGTTCTTGCAACCTCAGACACAGATTCTCCAGTAACGTTCAAAAAGTACGTTTGTATTTATGCTGTGCTCAGCCATAAGCATACGTCAGTGTAACTGCTAACATGGAGAACTTCAGAGAGGTGCGCGCCTGATCATGTAACTTTTGTAATTTACGTCCTACAACGTTAAGTCATATCGGACGATGAATGGAATGGATGCTCAAATGAGTCCGGGGACCATGGAGCTTAGAGTTAGCCGACATTCGTCTTTACAGGATTAAAAAAACAGGGTACGGGAAACCCCCGGAAAAAACCTTATCCAGGTAACTCACCCTGACCGAGATTCGAACTCGGGACCACTTGAACGTGAAGCAGACATGTTACCACTCTATCAAGGCGGGCGATCATGTAACTGACGAGACCATTTACATATATTATTAGGTCAATTAAATATTTGGCTAGCCCCATAGCTCAGTCGGTAGAGCGCCTGCCTGCCGTGCTCCCGGGTTCGATTCCCGTTGTGAGGATGGGGATTTTTCTCCGACCAAGATAATTCCTCATCTTCCCCAGAGTCTGGAAGTATGAATGAGGGTGCGAATGTGTGCGTGATATAATGATTAAAAGACCCAACGAATACGAGTTAACACCTTCGATATATTCCAAAAGAGAACGGCCGCCGATATGACCATTCTAGCTAAAGAATGGAAAAACTAAATAAAAAAAGGAAAGAAATAAAAGAATTTAAATACTTGGTTTAGTTTTCAAATGTAGAATTCTTAGTAGACATTTGTTTTGAAAGCAAAGAACAATATGTTTGAGTTTTTATATAAATGCGAACATCTTAAAATTAAGAAGTCTTATGTGTGGAAAACATGCTAATTGCTATACATTTAAATTAAATTTAAACTAAAATTAATATTAAATTTAAACAATATGAACCCCGGACTCATTTGAGCATTTCACCCATTCCATTCATCGTCCGATATGACAATGTTGGAGGACATAAACTTTAAGGGGAAAAAGCCGAAACTCAGAACTGATAGGTCAGAGCCGTGATCATTCAACGTAGAGGCAACCTAATACCTATATCTTCTATTCATACTAGCGATAGTTTGTAAACGAGAAAAGGAAACAAAATCGTAAAAAAGCCATGTTATTTAATGTTTTTCACAAACAATATAAACAGTTTCTGGGTTTTTAGATATTGTGAAAAACAGATTGAAATTTTATACACCGTAATTTGAGCAACTTTTGTTGCCGCCATTCAAATTTGACTGAAATGTATTTAAAAAAAAAAAAGTTATACAGACAAGGGATCGTTGGACGATCCACTGCAGGCACAAATAGGAAGTTTATTCTGAAGCAAATTATCAATAAATTTAAAATTTGATTGATGTAGATGCACAATTAAGTATAACCCTTAAAATTATTTTTTTTATTTCCCAAAAGTACCTAAAAATACAAATTATGTTTATATATTAATTCAGTATTTTTTGTAAAATTCTCATTGATTTAATACTAATATATTTTAGAACAAAGACCATCGTTGGCGACGTAAACAGTTGCGAAATTATTCTGCCCACCTTAAGAAAGCAAGTGGAACCTGAAGAGGGAGAGGGCCTTGATTCGTTTGTCTGTTCCGCCAGTGGATCTGCTTACTACGAAATGAAATGTGTAGTGTTAAACGCCCGCTTTTACTACATACGGCGCCGCAGGCGGTGATACTGATGATACATGAGATGAAGATGGAGCACCGGTGGAATGAGATGGCGGGGGAAACAGGAGGTCCCGGAGAAAACCCGCCCCAGCGCCGTGTTGTCCACCACAAATCTCACTTTGCTGTCGCCTGGGATCGAACCCGGACCGCCTTGGTGAGAGCCAAACGGTCAAACCACTGAGCCACGGCGCGGCCTTGTTTACTACGATATGAGTGTACGAGAGTGCACGTAAGTCACCCATGATGTCAGATCTAATGCTCTTTTGAGTAACTGTAGTGATAGGTATTATGCATGTTGGTGTTATGCGACAACACTCTGGATTTTACATGAAGTTAGCGTGTATATCACTACATCTGGAAAGCGAGCATAAACATCATACGCACTGCAAAAGTGATCACATTACACATTCTTCCGTCTTGACTTCTTGTTTTGGTTGGACAGTATGAAACATTAAACTGCTTAAAACAAACACAATCAAAATCGTGATATTTTTGTCCCTTTATTTTAAAATTTCTTTAGACTGAACATTTAAAGACTTTCCGGAATTATGGATATTGGTGTGCTTTTGGAAACCCAAGTATTATTTATCCAGACACTTTTAAATATGATTGAAACAATATTGTATCACTTAATTAAATCATTTATATGAAAACAAAGAAGGTCTCAAATAAGCAACCTACCAAATGTAAAGTGAATGTTTATTGATGTACTATGTACACAGCTTATTTCCGCCAATTGAGGAGCTGCTTGATGGAGAAATAGCATCCCTAGTTGGGGAGACCACATTTACGGCAGGGGAACCATGTCCCATGCTCCAGTACTGCACCCCACTCATGACGCCTGTGATCGCAATGCAGCAGTCGGACGGTAGGCCTGGGTCCGATGAGAGCTGTTGTACCACGAGTTATCTAGGGTATACAAAAGAGGGAGACACCTCTTGCGCTGTGACATACGTGAGATCTTGCGGCTACGTCACCCAGGAGGAAGAGATGCATACGGGAGATCACATACCGTAGGTAAGACGCAAGGAAATTCCTAATAATTCCTGGTTTGAAGATTCATCTCACCAATAGAGCTGCACAGAGAGGGCACTGAAGGACCTGTCCATCCAGGCAGTGCTCTAGTGTCCATTCCTGCCAACTTTACAGCACTGCAACACACCTGGGAATACCTGAAAATGAGAAGGAAACGGAACGAAATGGAAATAAAGGAAAAGAAATCGTGGTAGTTGAGAAATCACCCCAGCATTCGTCTACTGACTCCAGAAAACCATTAAAATCCCAAGAGCATAGTGGGCCGTTGAAAGGAATCGAATCCGGGACATCCCGAATGCGATGTTTGCACATTATCTTAGAACCAACTTGCTCTGTTAGTATTGTACCTCGTACAGACAACTGAATCATGATTGAAACAACATTTATTTTTCTACGACGTAAATAAAGAAGGCTTTGCATGTCAAACAAAAATTTGATACCCCACATTTCATTGAAAATAGACGTTTAGAGGTCTCCTGAACAGAAAAGAAAGAATCTTAGAAAAAGTTCCGAGTGGCGAGTACAGCTCTAAAAGTCAGTTAAATACCACAAGTTTGGCATTTTCCAAGGATACCACACAAAGATTTTAAAGAAAATGATTACTACCTCAAACTATTCTTTACACGAAAAGATTTTCAAAAATGTTGATTTTTACAAAAATGGCTCAACCCATTTGAATCATATGTTTAAGATAATCTCATGAAACATGAAAAATGGATCTATAAGTTTTATGAATGTACTCAAGAAGTCATCTTGATTTTGGATAACTTTTGCACACGTGTTAGTTAAACTGAAAGAGCTAGAAACAATCTTATTGCACAAAGGGTTAGATCTCGTTAAAGTACATAATTTATGACAAATACGTTCTTTGTGAAAATATCCATTTTTAGATATTCTTTGTTGTGAATTGTAGTTTAAAACATTTATGTCTTTCTTAAATAGGAAGTCATAATTTTTTTATATTCTGGTCATACAAACGGAATTTCAAAATCCATCACATAGCGACCAGCTCATAAAACATTTGACTATCGCTTAGAGCCTACTGTATTCCCCCCCCCCTTTTTTTTGCTTGTTCCATTTATACCCCGCCTTTAACTACTATGGTCATATCGGTGGCCGTTCTCCTTTGGAACATACTGAAGGTGTTAAACTCGTTATCTTTGGGTTTATTTATCATTAGATCACGCACACATTCACACTCTCATTCATACTTCCAGACTCTGGGGAAGATGGGGAATTATTTTGGTCGGAGAAAAATCCCCACCCCCACCACCAGGAATCGAACCCGGCAGGTGCTCTACCGACTGAGCTACGCCCCAATTATTTTTGTACCTGTCAGGGAACCATTTCTACAAACCTTCATCTCGACTGGCATGAAGTGGATCGAAGAATAAGAGTGCTAAAAATAGTTTGTACAAGAGTTAGCAGAGAAATTCATGTGAGGGCAGACATAAAAATTTTTAAAACATTTTTTTATATACTGAATGGCTATTTAGTTTTACCCCTTTGTTAAATTCCGCGTGGTAGGTACGTTCTAAGTTTGCTTAAAATACAACGTAGGTATAACCTCTATATAGAACCTCAGCTACACAGCTCGTCAGAGTTCAGTATGGCTGACTCAGTGTTATGGTTAGGTTTATTGCTAACGGTAAAACCTCATGACTATTAATAAGCAAAGTCATATAGTTTGAGAGAATAATAATGACGGGCATATAGCGCTCATTAACATATTAATAGCCTTTCTTGCAATAAAGAGAACTTCAAAATATTCTTATTTCTATCTCAATGGTTCTTCATGACATCTTTGCAAATTCTGCCAACTTAAGCACTTGTTAACGACATTATTATTTGTATTGAAGTTTTAGTATTAATTCAAAGTCTCACTGAAACATATCCAACTAATATCATTCAGAGGTTATCCGGATTAGCACTGTATTAATGCAAAGGTCAAAGAAGATGGGTGTGTTGTGATAAACGTACGCGAACTAGGCTAAACGAATTTATGAGCACATTGTCCTCAGAGCTTCTTATAAGCCAACGATGATCGCGAATGTTTGTATTAAAATTTAAGTGGGGTCAAGCAGGAGGGCCAGCAACACATTGGGCAACACAAGAAACCATTGTAACGGCGCTCCCCTTTTAGTTTTAGAATGTCACTGGATTCTTTTTTGCGTATCTGGCAGTTGACATTGTTTCCGAGTGTTATACACTAAGGAACATTAATATATTTTGGAGTTGCCACACGAAATAGAAATCTAAACACTTTATGAATGCTAACTACCTCATTTCTTTATAGGTGTTTTACCTTGAAATAAGCAACGATTGAATATGCTGATTATATATGGTATAGAATAAATAGATACGAGAGGTGTAGTACTGATTTATACTTCTTATACCTTCTCCATAGTTTATATGATTTGTGGTAGAAATGAACATCCTGACCACTGTGCAATTACTTCCAGGTTATCAAAACATATGTTTCTTTAAAGTCGCTAAAGTGATATGATCAGGGGATCAAGCTGAGAGATTGGGTCATTTGGCAGCACTTAAAATCTGTGTCTGTAATTTCACAGTCAGTTTCTCCGGAAATTTGCCTCCTCTATTGATATGCGGAATTCCAAACCATGTTCGATCCAGTTAACACTTTAAGCTTTGCTCTCATTCTCATAAAAAGTTCTCTATCGTAATTCAGTACAGAAATACTCAAATTTTGCGTTACGTGTTTCATGTCCATTTCTTTTTTTATTATACTCTCTATATGCTCCACTACTTAAGCAGTACTACATGTTTTTCACAATTGTGGTGTTTTTACAATTATTGTGATGTGATCTTTGTTAGATTCTAAAAATACTTACTATTTCGGTCTTGATTTGAATGTGTAAATATTTTGCTTGTGTTACATATTAGTCTTTTTCAGCACTTGAAATTATATATAGTTTACATATTTTGTGAATGATTTTAAACGTCTTTTAATTAGGACGGACTTGTGAAATGGTCAATTAACTGCTCTAAGGACATTATTAGAGTTTCTCTTGCACTATTCACCGCACTGCACTCGGTGGTTCACCGTTTGCGGTCCTCTCCTGCATGAACACTCGGGGCGTGAATCTTTGGAGATCTGTGTTGATGTAACTTATCATGTTTGGTGTTAGATTCGTTTAAGATGGGTTAAAAGATCATGGTAAAGGTACTACATCTCATAAAGGGACTGTGAGTGGAGCATAGCGTCTCATGTATTCCTTTTTGCTTCCATTGCGACACCTGGTAGAGAGGGTGCCGATGAGTGACCTGTTCAGGAAACGAGACATGCGAAAAAGTGTTTAGGGTCCCTAACGTTTCTATATTAAATTAATTCGACACCGCTCAAGCTCTCTCATGGACTTAGGAAACCTTTGTGAATCTATAGCGTAGGTGGTAGCGTGACTGACTCAGGTTCAAGATGTCCCGAGTTCAAATCTTGGTCAGGGTGAGTTATCGAATACCTTTTTCCTGAAGTTTTCCCTTATCCTAATAGATGAATCTCGGGTAAGTCTAAGCTGTATGGGCCCTGGGCTCATTTGAGTGTAATTTCACCCACTTCATCATCCTATATGACTTAAATTTGGAGGACGTTCATTTAAAAAAAATAAAAAAGTAACTAAGGTTGAATCCGTGAGCAGTCCAATCGACGTCCGGTATAAACTTACACCCCAACACACAGAACGTCTCCTTGACCTTCAACTCTAAAGCGCATGATGACCAAAAAGAATTATGAGTACAGGATAGTCGACCCAGGAATCCACAAAAATTTTCCATGGGCAGAATGAACGGTCGCAATGACTCAAAACGCGAACCTCGCACATTACCGCAGAGCTGTTTCGTTAGGTTTTAAAATCGGAGTAGTGCGTGTTTTCCAAAGGCGTCATTTGCATCTGAACGTGTAAAGCAGGGCATAATTACGTTTCAGCATCTAAAAACTGAAATTTCATAGCAAAGTCACACACACACAATTATATTCTTACCATTAGAAGCTTTAATAGTCATTTATGCAACAAGAGATTAACCTTGATTAAGACAAGTGAACTATATCGAATACGGCAATTACTAGTGCCACATTAAGACAACCCATGGGTTGGACACTGTTATACAATTATAGCGGTATAAGTTACAACAGATTAATAATTTTCCATCAATAGCTGACATAAGTGATACGACTTCAACAGTTATGAGGTGTTAACCTCTGTATCTTAGTTTCATTTATTATTCCTTGGTGCGTTAAACCGATAAAAAGTTGACTACTTATATGTATTGTAGGTCAAAGAACACCAGACATTGCGTGCTCATACATTAGAGGACGCACTGCTCTAGAAAGAGTGGCAACAACGAAAATAAATCAAGAGATTTCAATAACATGCATGTTAATGTTTCAAGAGGCTAGCTAAAACCTTTGAGAATATAAATATATGTACATATCATACTCTGAATTACAAGAGTCTCGCTAAATAATTTTCTTTAATTGTAACGAAACATTTGGAATATTACAGAGCAGAAATAAGTCTTAACAACGTCAATTCTTACCAAATGACGGGAGAAAATATTCCAAGTATCTCGGTCAAAAGGTTATTTACAGGGGACAAGAAAACAGGTTTTGCTATGAATAAGATATGAGATGTTTTATTAATCACATATTTGCCGTGATAAATTTTATGTGCACTCTAGCCACTCACTCCTCCCTCTCCATTTTTGGAACTCCTGGTGCATATCATCTGTACATCATATGAAAGTATATTTTCCACTAAGTAATTTCTAACCCAAGTTAAATTTAATATTTTAAATTGTATGCCTTCTTTACTTGCAACCTTCATAAATGTAATATAAAGTAACTGAACACCATAGTAATCGCCAAATACGAGATTCTATCAGTATTAGTGAAATAGTGAAATGAAAATTCATTTAAAACTCTCTTAGCTCTCAAAAGCTTCGTTAATGCTATATGATGTTTAAAATACGATTAAAATATTATTTTAAAACAAGAGCTAAATCCATTTAATGGTTTCGAATTAAAAAGTAGATGTGAATTAGGTAACATAGGCGACACCTTATATCTCTATCTGCAATTGGATCTTTTGTACGTATGCCTTCGGGAGGAACGGATGAAGTGAAGGAACCACAGGAGATATATGGGCTTCAGGAACTGGAGAACATAAGCGGGAGAAATGCGTAGAGTTCCCTAACAGTTTCTGGCTTGACCACCCGACTGAGAGGGCCCAAACCGCCGGAGAATGTATCAGAAATTCCCTCTATCAGGAACCTGGAAGGTCGATTCCACAGTGTGGACTTGAAGGGCCACCTTTTGGCGAAACCTGACGAAGTTACAAACCGCAAGCTGCTGCACCATCTGCCCGCCGTCGACCGACACACAGTGCTGTAATATGAAAGACATAGACGAATTGAAAGGAAATGGGAGAAAAGAGACTGTAGTACACTCACCACTTCAACATTTGCCTTGCTGACCAGGCAAAATCTTATGGTCGGAATCCCATGGCAGCCACGAGGAACCGAACCAAGATCCTCCAGAATGCAAGTCTTACGCGTTACCACGCTACCTTCTATTCGGTTTAAGAATTAGTTATCTCGTGTTCTCCATAGTAATAAACATAACCAAGAACCGTAGCACTTTAAAAAGAGATCAAAAAATGCAACCTTAAGTCATAAACACTTCATCTTTTCGACAAAGAACGTGGAAAAGCTTAAAGAAATTAGGTCACCGCATTTAAAATCTGTTACGAGCAAGACACTTTGTTTACAGGTGGAATTGCAGAATCCTTTGGCTTCGCACGCAACACTTATCTTTGTTGACTCAACCCAGTTTCTACAGCATCATTATAAACATTAAGGTCTGAGGCTTCCGTTGTAATGGCGTGTTAATTATTCCTTCTTTGAATTATTCATATAAAGCCTTGGCAGGCAACGTCTTTGCGGATGGTGACTTTGTGTACTCACGGGAGAACATAAAACCATCCAACGCATCTGTTGAAACGGATATTGGTTGCTAAGTTAGCTTCCTCCTTTTGCAGAGCTTTATTGGAAATATTGTGACGTCGAGAGTGACACAAACCTGTAAAGGAAGTTAAACTACCCAGCGGAAGAAGGAATGTATTAGAAATAATCTGAAACCCTATTTGTCCGTTCTCAGGATGAAAATCGTCTTTTTCAAATACTTATAAGAAGGATTTTTATGATGTCATATTTTAATTGATGCATTATAAAGATTTCCATTGTGTAGGTTCAAAATACCTTCCTTATGGGTAAGAAAACATATTTATTACGTGATTTCTTGTCGTTTTGTGCCATTTTCAATTGTTAGGACTTTTTACGTAACTATCTTTTTTTTTTTTTTCATTTTCTTGGCCTTACACTTTTATTTACATTTTCTTGCATTTACATCGAGTATATAAACAGCTTTACATTATAATATTTTGGCATTTTACATAGGAAATCGCATTCCTATTTAATAACAATTAGTCTGGATAGATCGCCTGCGAGTGGAGGGATATCCATTATCAAAGGAGTAGGTATAATTACAATTAAGAGTTATAAATTCATATCCCAAATCAGAAGAGATCAGAGTCCAGTTTTGCAGCTTTCCTGTTAATAAGTCGGTAGAGTCAGGTTGCTTTTGTTTTGGGCCGTGTCGTATGATAGCCGTGTCCTTTTCATTCGCTATGAATACTGTATAATCCGAAAATTTAGGTTAAGGAAATTAAGAAAATTGTGTTTGAAACAGGCCCTATAAAACTGAAGCATTTTTAATTCTCAGATTATCAAAATTAGTTGCAAACGAAGATACTTACATGACGCAAGCTTAGGAACAATAACTGATTGCATTAACGAGAAATTTGTAAAACTAACCTGTCTGGTCCTGTTTGGCATATGATCTCATAAGTGTAATTATATTTTCTCCCCTAATAATTTCTATTCTTCTTCCCATAACTACTCTTACCAAGCTAACCATTAGATACGAGTTGATTTCCTCTTCTTTTTTTTCTTCAAAATTTCGAGTAAGTGGTATAGAAAATTACTCTTGTACTCTAAGTTAAATAGTGAAATTTCTAATATTTTAAATGTTATCCTTATGTAAAATATCATAATATGAAGGGCGTTATATACTATATGTAAATACAAGAAAATTGTCATATAAAGTCCCAGAGGGCAAGAAATACAAAATAATTATTTAAAATAGAAAAGCAGGTTTACCCTAAAATTGTAAAATGGCATAAACTGAAAAAATGACATAATACGTATGCATTTTCATAATCTGGGACCCAGGTAAAGATTTATGTACACGTTAGCAACAATTAAAAGATGACAGATCATCAGAATCCGGTCGTTCATTCCCTCGCTTTCTGCCATGCGCCTGTTCTCTGGAGAAATTGTGGGGGCAGATGACGATCGACATTGCGCAGCATCGTTTGTTGATGACGCAGAACAAGTGAATATGGAAGGGGAAGAACGGTTTTAAAGTGGGTCAGTTCCCTAAATTAGTCTCTGCATTTCGAAAACACAGTAAGCACATTGTCGAGGCACATAAATTCTGTTACAAAAGGAACCTCGTCAACTATTCGTTTGTTTGCTGAAGAGTTTCGGCGACATTTGGCAAGATGAAACAAGCCATAGTTCACTACAAGTCGAGACTTCCACTTGCGGAGCACGTAATGTTTGCATGCCTGGCATAACCAAGTCACCAGGAAGCCTCTCGTTTCAAAGAAAAAATTTGCGTTCTGCGTACTCATGAAAGTATGGTTTCTCACAGTGTAATAAATTTCTAACGGTTTGTTGTAATGCAACTCGCTAAAAGCGGAGGGCGAGGGTTTATTGTTCACGCCAAGAGTTGCTACAACGTGTAACACATTCGTTTCAGAAAATAGCAAACAGCAGGTCATAGCACTTTGTGAAATGTATAAGGTTTTAGAACCCCATAGTTACACTTGCGAGTAGCCTTGCACACTCGATCCAAAATCTCTGGAACATTTATTAGTCCCGCTTGTCCGTTTACCTTTCGTGGCTATTATTTCTGAACGTCAGATAACCTTCCAATTACAATCTGCTTCATGCAAGCCACTCAGATAAACTCGAGGCAAAGTTTGATTTGCAAGGTTTCGCAGTTACCCCTACCTATAATGGGGGATGTATTATTTATTATTTATCTTGTTCCATCAGAAGACCCCGTAGGGGAGGGTATCCGTCCCCTTCAGCTGCCGTGGTGCGGTCGCTGCGGACCCTTAGCACTCGTGGTACCTCTGACGTTACTAGAGGAACCTCGGGCCGAACATCTGACCCCCTCCTTCGGGAGTTGTTAGGATTGGGATGGTCTCGAGGGGGGCAGTGGTTCCCGATAGCCGTGGGAATCGGGTACGTCTAAGGACGGGGTTGAGGGAAGCCATTAATTCTCCCTTGTACTAGTCTGCAAAGCTAGTAGAAGGTGTGCTAGATCGCCAGGCGATCCCACCGAGGTCATATCGGTAGTCTTCACCTTTGGTGTTGGCGCGCGTGGCGTATCCACTTCCATCCCGTCTTGAGTCCTAGGACCAGATGGGGGGCTTGTTTGTCCTATGGAAAGCCCCACGGAGGACACCGAGCGCCCTTTGGGACAGTTCGGATAACTCCCTGGTTGAAAGAGGCCCGGGTCTTGTTCCTACGGGTTCAAGACTAATGGGAGTAGAACCTCTGGACTCAAACTGTTCCATCAGAAGATTCATATGGAGGTCTCTTGCAATATAGCTTTTGAGATGCAATAAATCCTTTTTTTTTAATGTGCATACGCTTGAGTATGTGTCTATCTGTAAAAGCACAAAGTCAAAAGGAATCATATCATCATACAAACAAGGTTTAGACCATGAATGCTCTGTTCCGTCTTCAAACTAAAATTGTTTTGTTCATCTCCTAGCAGGTCTTCCTCGACTTCGTTGTCCTCTTGGCCTGTAACTTCCTGCTCTTTGGGGAATACTATTATGTTCCATTCTGCAGAAATGGTTGCACCCTTTTTCCGTGCCATTTTGTCTGTTAGTTTGAATATTCCCAACTGTTCTCGAATATCTACACTCTTCTGTTTAACCATTAACTATAACCTGCAACAAACCTCAGGAATTTCATTTTCGCAACTTCTAACCGTCTTAAAGCATCTCTATTTAGATTGCAACACTCAAACCGGTATGTCCGCCTCGGCAGCGTGGTGGCAGAGGTCCCGGGTTCGAATCTCGGTCAGGGTGAGTTACCTGGATAAGGTTTTTTCCAGGGTTTTCCCTTATCCTGAAAGACGAATGTCGGGTAACTCTAAGCTCTATGGACCCTGGGCTCATTTCACCCATTCCATTCATCGTCCGATATGACTTAACGTTGGAGGACGTAAAATTACACACACATATAGAGTTTCTTTGCGAAATTTCTTTGATACAATTTTAATTGTTTCACGTATGGTTGGAATAAATAATGTTTTCCATTTATGTCTTTTGTTTTATCGTTGCCAATGAAAACCCCTATCATTTAAACATCAAATTTCATAAGTAGTCAGGTACCGTTTAAGCACGCCAGGCGAATATTTACAACTAAACTACACGTTGCATGGAATTTTTTCCTTACCTTACTTTTTTTTCTTTCAAAAGTAATTTTAACGTTTCTAATCAAAATACAAGTGCTTAATGCATTTGCACGACTAATAAAGTGCACGTCTGGAATTTTCTACGAAAAGCCTGAGATATGCTCCTTGTTTCCATTGAATTTTGTATAACCTTGTAGAAATCGTAAATCTTAAGCTACACAAAAAATATAGAACTCATTCAGATGATAAAGTACTCTGTACATGAGTACCAGTTAACCACGCTCAACTGGGACAAAGTGCCGTCCCTGCTCATCACTGATGATTTGAAGAAAGTGAACAATGAAATCGTATAAGAAAGACGTAAAATTGTGTATGTTACTGCTTATTTCTTAAACGTTTCCCATTCTTTATATAATATAATAATAACCCATGGTACGACAGCCCTTAGAAGACCAAGGCCTACCAACCCGACTACCGGTCTCACGCCCACTTACGCATGGCAGAGGTGGGCGATCATCCAACCGATACGGGTAGGAGATGTAGTCAGCATCTCGGCATCCCCCAGCCGGGACCTAAAATCCCCACCACATGTGTGGGATCGAACCCGGGCCGCTTTCCGTGGCCAGGGACCAAGGCATGCTGCCTTAGCCCACTAGGCCAAGGCGAAGGACTTCCCATTCTTTGCCTGGTGGAATTGTATCCGAACATCTTTACTTAGTGGCCCGTTGGCCGTCGAGTGCATCACGAGTATGTGGACGGATGTGACAATTTCTTAAATAACAGAGGTGATTGTGTGGAGAAAAAGAATCACCTTCAGTGTTGTAAGTGACATGTTTTAGTAAAACTTTTCTGGGTATAGCATAACCGTTAATATGTTATTAGCGTCCAAAAAAAACAGGTTTTGAAATAACTTCGATACTAATTATGGCTGGATGGTTTCGGACATATGCTATTGATTCCCTATACACTCGCTCAAGTTCCTTTGTCGAAATGGGCCGCGATTCCTTGAACACTCGCTAAGTAAATGAAAATAAAGCACTCCACATTACAGAACAATGCGAAGTAATAGCCAGAAACTGCGTGAACATATTTTAGCAGACGGAATGCACTAACGAAAGAGTGGCAACTTAACAAAAAAAGATCAAAATGTCAAAATAATAATCAAGAGTATTTCAACAAGTATGGTTATATTTCAGGAGAGCTAGCTAAAACCTTTGAAGGTATAAATTATCCGTCACATATTCTCAATTACAACAGCCTTACTTAATTCAGTAGTTAAATAACTGTCTTAAACTGTAAGAAGACATTTTGAATGCTACGCGTAGATATAAGTGAACAAACCTCCATTCATATCAAATGATGGGACAAAATTTTCCAAGTATCTCGGTCATAAAGGTTATTTGCAGGAGACCAAGAAAACAGGTTTTGTGATGAATAATATATGAAACGTTTTGGTATTCTATTCTAATGATGTTAGCGCTCATACGGCAATGAACTGTGGCATGTAGAAAGAGAAATACAGTAAAAACAGTACTGGGAAAAACTGACATTTATATAGAGATTAAAAGTTATGTCCTACCAATGTTAAATCTCCAAAATCTTTTGAAATTTGAAACTGAATTGTTATGTTTCTAAGTCCATTGAATCCGTGTATGAAATGTGTAGTATATTAAGGAGACATAATTTATTTTCTCATTATACCATAATTTGATTAAAATGAATCAGCAATTACAACAGCACTTAGAGCGAGTTTTAATCATCCGAAAATTTAATTTAGCTATATTTAGAAGTTTTTAATTAAGCGGTTAATGTATGCAAGTAAAAACTGTTCAACGTAATAACCTTAAGAAAAAATTCTCGTATATATTTCACATGGCTTGAGAAGAACACACACGAATCAGGTACTATCTAATAATATGAGTTAGGGTTAACCTCTCTATTCCAAAGTGTGTAGGAGTTATTTTGGTAAGGAAGCGCGGCTGTTACAGTTTAACATATCACATGCAGTACCTTATTAAACAGTATACTACGCGGCAAGATTATAATAACTAGTAATTGAGATGCGAGTATACTCTTGCTCCTCTACTTTCATAATTTTCATACAAGCATCATAATTGACATTATACTTATGTTTCGTACCACTATTTACGCTCGACTATGCTCTACGTTTAAAATATTTATAAATTAATTTCAATATTCTGCACTTATCTGCGACAAATTTATCTTATTCTATGTAGTGAAACAGCTGGCAACATTGTGGTATGTGTGCAGACGCGAAAGTATTAAAGTTAAATACGGATCGTAGAAACCTGCAAGTAAATGAGGTTCATTAAAATGCAGCTACTCGAAAGCTACACTTTAATGTGCACGATGATGATGTTGTAATCAAATGTCTCCAATATTTTTGTTAAAAATGCCGTATATTATCTCCTGAATCCCTCCATTTACTAGTGAAATCCTCGTTATTTTCCTTAAACTGTTTTTTTTTTTTTAATTTTTCTTCGTATTCCTGGTATTCGCCATTGTTCATTTTAAGCTTTCAGCATTTTGAACAGTACATTTTATGTTGCCATTCTATAGTTTTTTCTTTATTTCCATGGATTGTAATATGAAAGCTGGTATTCGTTTTTAAAAAGTTGGATCTGTTCAACCTCTTACGAGATTTTGTATGCCTACAATGAAAATGGCACATAAGGAAATTCTAATGAACATTTGTTATGATTAATATTAAACAGAAAAATAAGGTGATGGATGAATAAATACAGTGAAACTTTGGAAATAAATAATAACACAGTATTTGTACCAATGTATATATTCTAAAGAGGTTTCAAGATCTCAATAATTAATTGTTTATTATTAGATTCTCTTAAGGACAACGTTTATGTGTTCCCGTCTTATACTAGTGGTTAGATAAGCTGAACACAATAAAGCATGTTTCACAGAAATAAGGAAGGCTAGCCATATATAGGATTTTAGAAGGGTTCAAATATTTAAGTTAATTGATGGAAATTAATCATTCCTTCACACTAGCGTGTATAGGCTAAGGTTTTAAATAGAGTCAAACTGAAAGATGCAATGCCACGGCCGGGATTTGAACCACGGATTTCCTGGTTTCCGTCCAGTCGCTCTTACCCAATGAGCTACCATGGCCAACTTGACATCATGGCATTCAATTCTCCAATTGACTCATATATATTTTCCCGATAAACCGCTAGGTGCTCTCGTATTCGAGATACACCGTTTGTGGCGACTTATTATTGTAAGTACTTGAGTTCCGGGCTTCATCATTAAACTCTTATTATTTAAGTTAATTAAAGTTAAGTTAATTAAGTTATTTAAGCTAATTGATGGAAATTAATCATCTCTTCACACTAGCCAAGCATAGGCTAAGGTTTTGAATAGTCAAACTGAAAAACTCAATGCCACGGCCGGATTTGAACCACGGATCTCCTGATTTCCGTCCAGTCCCTCTTACCCATTGAGCGAGGAGTATAAATGACTAACCTGCAGTCTGTATGCTTGCCCCTAAAAAGAACCTCTAGAGTTAGTTCTACATTATTGGAATCAATCCGCTATTGACTTTCTTTTGTTTTCATCAGTTAAATGCTTGTATGCCGTTCGTCTCACCCAGTTGAGCTGTAGTGGTAATGCGGACACAAAAGTTCTATAATCTATCTCAGGCTAGTTTGACCCTGCTGTAAATATCTGGGTGGGAAGAGAGACAGAGACAGATATTGGAACAGAAACGGTTAAGCTGTTGATTGATTTAGCGACGTTAATGGGCGTTTTCTTTTATTTGCATGCGTACGATAAACCCCTCCTTTAAGTACAGTACTGTAAGTAGTTTTCTGATCACTGCTCTGTGCGAGCTAATTTCGGAGACAGAAAAGTATGCAAATTTCGATTCTTATAAACACATTTTATCTTTCGGCTTCATATACTACATAATATGTTCTGTATACTACGAAGACAGGTGAAATTATACACACTATTAACGTTTATGTTAAAATAAGCTGCATTTTATTTAACAATTACGAAAGGACACTGCTATTATATAATATTTTTCTTTTCCTATACCACGCAGCCCACTCGCAACGAGGTCTGTATCGAGTTGAATGCTGATTGAGATGTTATTGTTTATAGTGTAGAGTTGCTTGTGATATTTAACAATGTATTTCCTGTACATCTCGAATACCTCGCAAGCCCAAGAACACTATGTATATGCAATTTAAAATCAGTAAGCTTTTCATTTTGTAGCAGGCCGGTGTTTCAGCCGAAATGAAACACATTCAAGGCAAACCTTTAAAAAGTGGCGAGGGGTTTCGCGGCGCTTGAAGAAAGAAACGCGGAAATGTCTATAAGAAACATTTATAAAGAAACTGGTGATCTTGGTGTTTCCGCAAATAGTGTGTGTAGCATTAGAATGGAACAGCAAGCATCTGGAACTCTAAGAACACCGGGAAAATTGCGTAAATGCAAACAGCGTGTGGAGAAATACGATGATTTTGTGTCAATTAAAATACAGCACATTTTAATTAGGAAAAAAATCAGGCTGTAGAATATATGCATGAATCTCCGGCGACAGTTGCGACTACTGAAAGAAGTACGATGCATTGAGTTTTATGTACCGTTATACACATTCTAATTACATTACTAGATAATTACACCATGTTACATTAAAGAAAAGAACATGGACGTAGTACAAAGAACATTAAAAAAATTCACTAATTGCTAAATAGTGGGCGTGGCAACATGTGCAGGAATGCGGCATATTGACATTCGGAGCGATTATATAAATGTATTTACCTATACATATCTTAATATTGATTAAGGTGATCAAAAACGTGAATAGCTGACTTATGTTTCTTAAATGTTTATAATGATAACTTTTACTTCCATGTCAGCAGTTTTGAAACCACAAATAGCTATTTAATTGGCTTTCTACAATTTAGAACTTAAACTTCACTTATTCGATTGCTTTTGTTTAGTCTCTTCCTTTGTTTGGAATACCCTTTGGACCACGCGACTTGTTGGCGTGACATTTTCATGAGAGCTTCAGGAATGCCTGCTCAACAATTTCTTTATATTTGCATTTACATTTGATCAAGTAAATATTTTGGGAGTTATACGATAAATCATAGATTCCAAGAGCATTTTAAATTACTAGTGGTCAATTATGAAAAAAATAGTTAATATTTTGACAGTTTGTTATGTGAAACTTACTTTTTACATTCTGAATGTATGGTTTAAAAACTGTCAAAGCATTGGAACAAGGTAAGAAATGTATTAAAATAAATGCATTATAATTTCTCTTAACTGCTTTTTTTTTTAATTTACGTCCTCCAACGTTAAGTCATGTCGGACGATGAATGGAATGGGTGAAATGATGCTCAAATGAGCCCAGGGTCCATGGAGCTTAGAGTTACCCGACATTCGTCTTACAGGATAAGGGAAAACCCCGGTAAAACCTTATCCAGGTAACTCACCCTGACCGATATTCGAACTTGGGATCTCGAACGTGAGGCAGACATGCTACCACCACGCTACCAAGATGGGCGACTTAAGTGCTGAATTTTTAAACGTTCTGTAACCTCATTTTAATTTCTTACATTATTTTTCTGACAGTGCAAAAACAACCAAAATGCTTTTTACATAAGCCAGCAATTAAAATTTCGTTCAACGTCCTTAGCATATCTATAATATTCCTTAACAATGTTCTGCATAGATATCAGTAGAGTTAGTTTATTTGTACCTAAACATAAAATATTTTCTTAGAATTCTAACCACAATTTTCCAATATTGTTAAACTTGTCAGCTGCTTATATTTATGGACTAACAGTGGTATTGGCTCCCTAGCAATTTACCTCTATTCTACAGTATACCATAGGAGAGAAAGTCTCCGGAGCGTGAGACACAGGGGGGTGTGGAGAAGGTTCCCACTCTCTCCTTGGATAGATTTATGACACCCCATGCCAGTTCAGTTACAGGCCATTCAAAAACATTCTGACGTCTTCTGATTTTGTGAATGAATCTTCTCGGTTTTAGTGTACAGAGTGAACAGGGCGCATGTATTTTAAGGGTTCTGCTCCTTGTGTAGCACGCGTTCAATGTCACACACATTCGCTGTCATCCCATTGTGTAAGGGTGGCACTGGATGGCACATTCCTTTCAGGGACTTACTTTGCGTTGCTGGACAGTAGCCCTTATGCCACCTTGACCTAATATTCCGTTGTGTCCTCCATCTCCCTTCTTAACTTCCTTACCCATCTCATTCTTTTCGTTAGACATAGCCCAGGATATAGTTACTTCCTGTGACTTACTATAGTTCTTTAATTAAAACCTATGAAAAAATACTGCAAACTAAAGCACAAGTCAAGCAGATTTATTTGAAATTGTATATAATTTTGGACCTTCGCAGCCACTAAAAATTTCCTTGGAAGTCGCGCGTACTCACTATATTTCTGTAGTGTCCATTCTAAAGCCAAAGTAGGGTTTGCATTAGTTGCAGGGTTACAAAACTTCAAATACAACTAGAGTATAGTTGAATGATGGCACTCCTAAAAATGTTACTATTCACCATCACTTGTACACATTTAAGCATAAGGAATGGGTGCGTAATTCCTTGGCCTCACCCCGCTCTTTCTTTTAAAATGAAATCAGAGTTCTCTACCCGAATTTTTGTGTTTAAATTCGAATTTGGAATAGAAACGCTACCTCTAGGGAAAGTAATTATTTACTTGTTGTGTATTTCAATAAATATCTATTTAGTTAACGTTAAACTTCGTATGAAAACTTCCTGTGCAATCCCTCTGGTGTCAATAGGGAACACTTTTTGTACCAACATCCAACATCGCCTCACACCACGAAACAGAGAACCGCACCTAAAACATGAGGAGTAAACGGAATGAAAGTATGGTAGATTGAAAAACACTCCAGCATTCGCCTACTAGTTAGGGACAGGCATGAAAAAACAAAAATCAGAGAGCTCTGTTAACTGGAATAGAATCCAAGACCTTCATGAAACGATACGGCAGAGGTAACTGGCACAGTGACATAAAATAGTATTTCTAAGTAAATTGCTAAGGATTACTATGGAGGGATTCGGCACTGTGACCAGTCCTGATAAATTGTACCTCTGCCCCAAATGGGGCATCCCCGGAAGGAAGGAGGAAGGATGAGGAAGGATGAGGTGAGATGAGATACACGGCAGCTGCCTCAAGGAACCACGACAGTGTAGAGGGCAGAGTCCCTGCATTTAACTTAGATGAAAACCTCCTCTGGTAGGCCAGGACAACGAACATTCTCCCTAACGTAATCCGGAAGCGATCCCAGCAGCCGTTCTACCAGAGGAGGAAGTGCTTCATTCAGAGAATATCATCCTGTCATACACCGCCGAGACACCCGCCGACACTTCTACCCTGAAAGAGGCCACCAGATGAAAAATTATGTGAAATAATAATGGAGATGAAATAGAGAGACAGGAAATTCGGGGAATGTAATTAATCTATCCGGCATACGCTTGGCGACCTAGGAAACCCTCGAAAAAACCCATGAATCAGGTAGGTCGGCCACGGGAATCGAACCTGGGCCTTCCGAATGCGGGCTGCAGACGAAACCGCCTGAGCTATCCCACTCGGTTTCTTTAATATCTAAATGATGTTCTAATATTGTTTGTATTTTTCTGAAAATGGTAATAAATGTCAAGGATATAAGAAAATAAAGGCGCAAGGATGAAGGCTGCAGCACAGTAGCTATTTATACCCAAGAATGAGTGATACAGACGCTTTATGAGTATTTGCAGAAGGGCGTGACGGTAACTCATAATGTACAACTCCTCTGAAATCATCGCGGCAAAGTGCGAGGAATTTAGAAGCTGAAAGTTCACGCCTCATTAAAAACGGAACAGCTAGAAGACCACACTAGTTGTTGGAGCAAGGAATCTGCAGAATATGAATTGCCAGGAATTTGTGAGGAGGCGGAACTTAATGATCTCTAGAAGTATTGTTTTCTTTGATGAAACTGTTCCAAAGAATTCCCAACACCTGCCTCAAGCTACGATGTAAATGTCATTTTTTGTCGGTCGTTAGAGGATAACACAGACACGCAGACTGACTTTCTGGGCGTCTGTCCAGAACAGAAGTGCAGACAGGAAATTCTCTTGTGTTAGCGACTAGGTTGTTAACCATAAAACGTATTAGAGAACCTCTAAAAATAGCTTTAATTCCCGATTTCACCAACATTATTTTCTGAGCATACTGCGGTACGCTTTTGTTTTCATTTTCGTCTTCACACAGCTGAAAAAATGGCTGGTGAACAAAATCGTAAGAGAAGCCGTGGGATAAATTTCTCATCGATGGTAAAAGAATTGTTAATTGAAATGGTGACGAAGTGTAAGGATATCGTGGAAAATAAGAGAGCGGATGCAGTGAATGTAAAAGAGAAAGATGTCACATGGGAAAAGATTGGAAACGAATTTAATTCAAATGCATGTGTCACTACTAGAAGCACGAAACAACTTCATCGGTATTGTGTCAATTTAAAACAAAGTGCGAAGGAGGAGAGAAGTGACGAGTGATTTGTACGTTTCACGACAGGAGGTGAATTATGAAATCACAAATTTATTAATACTTTAAGCAAAGTCGAGATCGGCATATTCCTTTCAATGCATGTTCTAATGTCAGTATTACGTAAATTTAAAACGAGGTGCGAAGGATAGAAGTGACGAGTGACTTGAATGTTTCAAGACGGATATGTCGTTTTTAATTTACGTCCTCCAACGTTAAGTCATATCGGACGATGAATGAACTAGATGAAATGATGCTCAAATGAGTCCGGGGCCCATGGAGCTTAGAGTTTTCCGACATTCTTCTTTCAGAATAAGGGAAAACCCCGGAAAAAACCTTATCCAGGGAACTCACCCTGACCGAGATTCGAACTCGGGGCCTCTTGAACCTGAGGCAGACACGCTACTGTCTTACGCTACCGAGGTGGGCTTCAATACGGATTTTTTTTTTTTTTGTGATTTATGTCCTCCAAATTTAAGTCATATCAGACGATGAATGAAATTGGTGCAATGATGCTCAAATGAGTCCGAGGTCCTTGGAGCTTAGAGCTACCCGACATTCGTCTTTAAGGATAAAGGAAACCCTCGGAAAAAACCTTATCCAGGTAACTCACCCTGACCGAGATTATAACTCGGGACCTCTTGAACGAGAGGCAGACACGCTACCGTCTACGCTACCGAGGTGGGCTTAAAGACGGGAGGTGGACAATGTATTATCCACATATTTAGTGAATTATAAAATCGCGAAGTTATTAATACTTGATGCAAAGGCGAGATCGGCATATTCCTTTCGATTCATGTCTCTAAACTGTCTTGTACTTCCGCAGTAACCTTCATAGCAACTTGTTTCAACAGTCTATATACACCTCTGTAGAAAATTTTCTTCCGATAGCTCCTCAAAATCATTTTTGTTCATAGGCCGTGCTCTATTACGAATGCCATTTAAATGGTCTTTAATATGGCAAATCGACATCAACAGCTGCGTTCACGCCAGCCCCCTGTTCATTCACAATTGCTTTTGCATAATTGGCAAACTGTAGGAAGTAGACAAAGCTGTACTATCCAAAGAATGTATATCATGTTGTCTTTGTGAAGTTAACAATTTCCAATTATTCCGTGTTATTGGTTTGGATTTTCAAATATTTACTCGTTATATCGCACAACGAAATGTTCAGAATTGAATTGAATCAGTTATTTCAGAAAAGTCTTATGTCCAGCTGGCACAGTTTTGAGAAAACTGAAAAACAAATTATGTTATCGTTTTAAGCAGCTTTCTCGTTTTCTTTCGATTACCATTTTAGAGATATCGATAATTATCATTATGGCAGATAATGTTTGCACATGTTATGTCTATTTTCTGGTAAGAACTAAATATTTGGATGGACATGGGGATATTTTGAAATAAGTGAGAAATAATTAATTTAAAGCTTTCAAGATATGCAATAAATATGCTTAATCTACATAAAACTAGTCAGGGAAACATCTAAGGCACGAATAACTCATGTAAACATGTTATTTAGAAAAAGAATGTGTAACCAATACTTATATAATTTTCTGTATGCTATGCTATGCTGTCGGCCACTGAATAATAGTATTCCATAACTGTAAAACATCTTCTTGTATTAGGTAAGCAGCTTTATGTCTACCATCTTATTTGCAGTATTGCATTGTTTAAACTGTCCTGGACACAGGGTTCTTTTAAAATCGACTAGAATTTATCAGGTCTATTTTGTGGCTATTTGATTGAATGCCCTGTCTGCACTCAACGATGGGTCGACTTCAAAGAAACACATAAATGAATCTAATTCAAAAAGTTAAAAAGTGCACTTAGGGTCTTTCTGAAATAAGCGATTCAACTTAAAGTTTATCTGGGTTAACACTTAAGCAGATGGAATAATGAGCTGGTATAAGAATTATTTTAGAAGAGTTAATAGAAAATTCATATGAACGTAACACATCAAAGATATGTTTAAATGGTAATTTAATTAGGATTGAAAGAAGTAATAGTATTTATATAATAATTATGTGTAGATACTTCTAACTAATTAAAATGGATTAAGGTTGTAGTATTTGTTAAATCAGTTTAAATCAAACTTTAAAAACGCTCCAAATACTAAAAGAAATTGCGCTCGTAAGTGTGGATCTCCATTATCGTTGGCCTGTTCCCTAGTATCTTTCCAGATACATTAAGAGAGCGCAGAAAAGATATTCTAACAGAAACATTAGTTCTCGCGTATTTAGTCTCTTAACTCGAGAAAATGTCACACACAGTAAGCTGTGCACGAAAATCGATGCTCTTTGATGCTATCTGTGTGATATCTGTCATATCCAAAATGTCCAACAAAGGACACAACGTTTTTGCAGAAAATTTCTACCCTTTAACCCAACATATAATGGATATTGATTAAATTACGATTTCGATTAAATTATCATATATTCACAGGATATTAGGGCTACAAGTGCGCAGATTTCGCGAGCTGGAAGATCCAAATGTGATGAATAATGATGTCCCATAATAATTCCATCTATCCTTAAAGATAAAGGAGATGTGTAATGTAGAGCGAGGTCTACCCAGGACTCTTCGGACTCCTTCCCTTAACTTCCAGGGAGTGCTGCAACCATTCCGTGGCTCTTTCCATAGGGCAGTATGTGGAGGCTTGAACATTACTGAATATTGTCATCCTATTATCGGAAGGCACGACCGACTGGCAGCTTGGTGGGTGACAGGAGGCATTTAGACCACGCCTACCCATTTATCTTGTTGCGTTCACTGAGGGGATGGTTGGAAAAACATCACTAGACACTGTACCGTCTCTTTCCCCCCCTGACGTCTGGAACAATCGGGATGATGTTCCGAGCCGCAAAGCTTCCAGAAACAGCGATCTTCCTATATAAGGGCTGCAGTGGAGAGTCAGTCAGTTCTTGACGAGCAGCCGCGAAGAGCGCAGTGCTAGCGAACGGACCGGAAGACTGCGTACGTGTATCAGAAGCGTTTTCAGTCAGCTTTAGAGAGAGTTGTACGTAATTGGAGTGTTACGTAATTGTGTGTGATACGTGATCCTGCTGTGATTTGTAAGTAAACCAACTGTAATTCGGTGGAAATAAAGAACATTTTGAGTTTGTGCAACTGGATTTTAATTTCACGAACCCACAAAGTCACAATACATTATCTGCACAGTCTGGCAACAGAGAAGGACTGTATGTTTTTGTTTGTTTGCGGCCAGGCATGTGTGTACATCTGCAATGTAGGTAGGCCAGCGCTTGAAAGCCGGTTCACCACGTGCCTGTGTTTTATCAACTGCCAGTAACGGGGTAGGGTGCCTTTCTTTTAAGCTACTATACAAGAGTATTCTACGACCACTTTTTCTATATGCCAGTCCTGTATGGGAATGTGCTTCACCTACTCATATTCTCCAACTCCAGGTGTTTCAAAACAGTATATTACGATTGTCTGTGAATGCCCCGTGGTACATCCGGAATGCACAGCTGCATAGAGAATTGGACATAGTCAGCATTAATGAGTACACCTCTACAACGACAAGCAGATTCTTTGCTCACCTTCCTTATGTATCAGGTGCTTTATTCTTCCAACTGGGACGTCGCCTTGATGCTGCACCAAGACTGAAGGCTAGCTTTCCACAGGATATTGTATTTCTATAATGTTTATTTATTCTGTAATGAAGAATTTATTTAATTTATGCTCACACTAATCAGACCAGTTTGCTTGAGGACTCTAATATGAGTATCCTCTATCCCTATATACTTTAATTTTATTATGTATATTATGTATATAGCTCCACAATTCGTATAGCACCAACTGTGCTGAGCAATTGAAATAAAAATTCCACAACACAAAAAGTCGTATTCACGAAACTTAAACTAAAAGCTGCGTAAAAGTAGATGTTGTTTAGTAATTTACATCCTCCAACGTTAAGTCATATCGGACGTTGAATGAATTGGGTGAAATTATGCTCAAATGAGTCCAGGGTACATGGAGCTTAGAGTTACCCGACATTTGTCTTTCAGGACAAGGGAAACCCTTGGAAAAAACCTTATCCAGGTAACTCACCCTGACCAAGATTCGAACTCGGGACCTCTTGAACGTGAGGCAGACATTCTACCATCTACGCTACCGAGGCGGGCAAACGTAAAAGCAGATAGTCTGGTGACCAAAGATAGCAAATTCAACTGTTAACTATGGAAATACTTCATTCAAGTGTATCAAAACCAGATATTTTCTAAACAGTAAATTTATTAATGGTCAATAACTGCAAAATCAACAAAATGTCTATTTAAAGTAGATACTCAAAACGTTGGACTCTTGCTATCATTCTTGGAAGTGGAATTCTCCTATTGGGAAACTTCTCTCAATTGTTGCGGTTAATGAGTGTTGCAGTCAGCTTTGATTTGTGAAGACTGTCATAGCTCTGAATGCATTAAATGCATCTGAAACACAGATAGAACCTGCAGATGTGCAAAGTGTCACGACAGGTAGGTTTACTGTTTATAGTCCTGACCTTCCGTTCCACACGCACACACACGTACGCACACGCACTAACACAGTCTTGCGGGGTTACCAAACGTAAGCCCACAATTTTATTGCAATAGACACGGAAGAATCCAGTTATTTAATATCAATTTGTGGCTGAAAGAATTGTTTTAGTAATATATGGTTAAGGACACAAATAATTCATATTTTATAGCTCTAACTCGCAATTCTAATTACAAAAGTAACTATAAATTTGTGGTGACGTATTCACGATCAAAACTTTGATCAATTGTATTTTGTATTTCTGCAACAATGGACTATGTAAGAAATCGAGGAACTTATATTTCAGCTCGTCAGGAAGCTGCCGTGAAGGCTGCACACGCATACCCCTAACACCTTGTATGTATATCGTATATATGTAAGATATTTGTATGACAAGTGAAATGTATATTTTCTGGTTTTATAATGAGAAGGGAATATTAAAGCAATCATATTATGACTTGCTCTTAAAACATTTAAAATCTAACCAAGTAGGCTTGGTTAAACCTATTGTCCTATTCCCGTGACATGTACATACATGAAGCTCGTACTTTTAGGAAGAGATGTGTGTATGTGTGTGTGTGTGTGTGTGTGTGTGTGTGTGTGTGTGTGTGTGTGTGTGTGTGTGTGTGTGTGTGTGTGTGTGTGTGTGTGTGTGTGTGTGCAGCATAACCCAAAAGCAAAATATTCGTTAAATACCAAACTTAGTGTCTAACTTCAGCACATTTCAAGGACTTCATATAGAATTTTTAAGAAAACCCCAAACCCCAAACTATCCTTTGCTTAGAAAATGTTTCGAAATTTTCTATTTTCTCAAAAATGCTTTTGAATATTTTCGTTGAAACGCCATATATTTAAGATATTTTACCTGCCTGTCAAATAAAATGTTTATTTTAATTTTCTGAGAATATAATCTGAAATCCTATTCACCCAGGAGTTTTACATAATTTTGTTCACTTTGTAAACAAGCTACAAAAAGACGTTATTTCAAAACTATTCACCAACGCTTTGTTTTCAAAATACTTTAACTGTTAGAGGGAATTTTTTGATTGTCCTGCTAAGAAGAAACGAAAACTGAAGAGAATGAAAGAGATGATTGCTTTTTACGTTCGATCGTCGAAACTCTATGCGTTGCAAAGTACAGTCCAGGGTTGAGAGCCCTAAACTGCAAAGCGCTGCCGAGGGGTATTTTCATAAAAAATCAACCGCAACTGCGGAACTTAGACATACCGTAGCCATTGGATTCGTGAAGCTAAAGCCCAATTATCCAGGATGGAAGGGAGAATATTAGTTTCAAATAATAATTAGGCATATGTAAGTTGCAATAAGTGTGTTTGGAGAAAGAACGAAAAAGAGCTTAGCGCACACAAAATGTGTATTATCTTTAAAACACTCACTAAATTTCGAATTACGTTTTCTGTGGCATCGGCCATTACCGAGATAACTGTTTATTATGGTTTACATTTTAAATACTTCGTTATTTTCGTTAAGTACCTCCTTCAGTTGTTACTGAGAATTTTTTTTAATGTACGTACTCCAACGTTGTCACATCGGACAATGAATAAAATGGATGAAATGATGCTCAAGTGAATCCAGGGTCCACAGAGTATAGAGTTACCAAACATTCATCTTTCAGGATATGGGAAAACTCTGGTAAATCCTTATCCGGATAATCAACCTTAACTGAGATTAGAACTCGGGATCTCTTGAACGAGAGGCAGAAACGCTACCATCTATGCTACCGAGGCGGGCTTTGTGTCGATGTCATGAAGAAAGCACAGAATATCTGGACCAGTATACACGAGATCACTTTGAAACTTTTACTATCAATTGTTTCCTCCATTTAGAGCTTCAACGAAATGTATAATGGAACTATTTTTGGAAAGCTTAATCTCGGTTAGCGTGAAGTACAGAGAAAAATTAGCTTTAATTATGATACATGAGATGGAGCACCGGTGGAATGAGATGGCGGGAGAAACCGGAGATACCGGAGAAAACCCGCCCCAGTGCCGTTGTTCACCATTGCGGTCGCCTGAGATCCAACCTTGGTGAGAGCCAAGCGGTCTATCATACATATCTAGAGAAATGTTAATATAAGATAGATTCTTATTACGTATTTATTGCATAGAGTGTATTAAATACTCGCATTTGCCACTTAACTAAGGGAGAAAATTTAAGTTGCATGTCACAGTGAAGAAAAGAAAACATTAATTTTTGCATTAACATTTATAGCATGCGTTTGTTCCCGGGAACATAGAGTCTACCCAGAACATGGATTATCAATCACTGCTAAATTGTCCGTTTTGTTATAGAGCACTTGTTTGCTGTCCGAGTTCGATTCGCGGCTGAAGGTAGAACAAATTTTCTAACCCGCGCGCGCGTATCCGTCTCCATAAACATAATTAAAAGCGAAAAGTTGGCGACATACCTAACTTGGTATTTAAATTCAACATCTTTGAAGAATGTGGAACCAAGATTTTCAAGAATATCGCCTACTCCAAACTAGCCTTCAGATAAAAAAAAAGTTAGTTTTTATTTTCTCAAAAATTGCTCTAACATTTTTAATTAAAAACACCATATATTTAACATATTTTCATGGCAAATGAAATTAATATTTAGAATTTTCTAGAAATAGCCTGTGAAGTTCTCTTTTTTCTGGATGACCTTTGTATAACTATTATGTGTTTCAAATGGGAAGGGTTCTGAAGTCCAGCTAATCAGATGCCGTATTACACTCAGCGTTGCCAGCTTGTTACCCCACTCCTTTTATATTTCCCTCTCTCTCTCGCACACTCATATAACATGCAGGTCTGCTTGGCGCAGACGTAAGAATAGGAAAATTACATTTTATAAACTCTTACAATGATGCAGTTGCCAAAATCAAAATTGGAAAAGCATTTTCGCAAATTCTGTATATTTTAAAATACTATAACGATAATTATAGTTTATGAGTTACCTGTTTTTCTATTCCTATGGAACTGCCAGTGGCTCACCCATATCGCTGTCAATGTCACTTCCGTTAAGAGACAATTCGTCATTGTCACTATCTTCATGTCTGAGTCTTGCACATTTATGATTATAGGTTTCAAAATTTCGTCACATGCTATTTCTTTCTTAAAATTGTCTTCTTTAAGGTTTTCTGCATGCCTCACGCAGTTTTCCCAGTCCTGTTGTGTAACCTTGTCAATTTCTTCGTGAACAAGTCGTTTAACGTCCGTCTGTTTAAAAGTATTATTTCTGTTTGCAACCCCCCTTTTTATTTGAGCCCACACCAACTCAACTGGATTATATTGGCAGTGGTAATGTGGGTAGCGTATTACCTCGTGTCCCGTTTCAATTGCAAGTTGATCCAACACTTTCCGTGCTTTTAAACGAAAGTACTCTTTGCAATAACTCAATTTCAGTTTCTGTTTCCGAAAAAATTTTGAAGAACGTGTACACCTTAAAAATAATACTTCGAGCCTGACTTTGCAATACCTGCCTTTTTGACTTGGCCACTAAATTCACCGCAAGAAGCCATTGCACTATTTAACTCTTACTCTGTTGTTGTATAAAGAACAACTGAATGATATTGATCTGAACTCTCCTGAGTAAATAAACACTTCTTATCCAGCATTCATTCATAAACATAAGCATACAGCATTCCACAGGCTAACAGGAAATGAAGTGTTTGCTCTTTCTCGAATTTAACACCTTGACTTATTCACAGTAATTCTTTTATGCGTCATGTCAGTAGTTTAAATTTCAGTTCTGAGTAATTGAAAGTATATGTAGGTACATACACACCAACCACTTTGAACTCTCTAGAGTAAATAGAGATTACGAACCATTCATAAACAAAGATATAATGTGGCCAGACACGTTCTGCCAGGGCAGCAGGAAATTTATTGTTTTCTCTCGCTCGAATTGGATTATTCAAAGTAATTCTTTTATCACGTCATGTCAAACATTTACGTTTCAGTTCTGATTAATTACAAATATACGTACACGCATACATGCCAGATTCATTCAGTGCTTACGTCGCGATTTATTGTTATAATACAGGTAGTAGTGCTTTATTTACTTGTATCAGAAAAACTATTTGAGCTAAAAGTATGGGGCTTTCATAGTTTTGTTAGATACATTACTCTCTACCTTCCATATGGATCAGTTTCGGCAAAATCTGAATTTTTGTCTTAGCGCGAGTAGTATTTCATACAGATTGATTAGGTTGGCGCTCCTTACACCACTAAGCGGAAATGCAATACGACAATACCGCAGGACTCCGATTGGTTGTTCACTTAGTAGCGGTCAAGGACAAACACCTTCCCATTTGAAACACACAAATAGGAAGTCTGATTAACAAGAGGATAGAGAAATAAGCGTTTGTAATATTTCGTACAACAGTAGAAAAAGTCATGTCAATACAACACATTACATCCCTCCCCCCTTTAATATCCCGAAACTGCATCTTTAATATACACAAGTAAGATGTACCTTTCAACTTGGTGCTGATAAGAGTTGTCCTTCCAGTGCCCGTCTCCTTTTCCTCGCCACCTTCTGCTAAAATAGTCGTTTAATCCCCTCATTGTTCCCGCTCTTTCTTCCCATGCCAGTTGTAATAATCCGAACATCAAAGGAAAGCGATTTCTCGACTTCTTCGCGTTATTTCGGGTGGTAAATCGCATTTTCAAATCTTTACGCTTTGCAGTGGCTCTCATAAACCGTTGGCTTTGGCGCCTTCCAAATCGCGAGGCAAGACATTAAATTTTGCGTGAAATCGCCTTCTCCTACAGCTGTGTGGGGGAGCTTATGTCGGCGTTAATCGCGCATCGCAACATGGCGTCTCTAGTCCTGACTGATTTTACGATCTCTGCAACTCTGTAACCTTCCAAGAGTGAAGAATCCTAAACTCGGTTGCTAAAGAGCACAATATTCCTCTACTGAAATATTTTATTATTTATATTATTATTATTATTATTATTATTATTATTATTATTATTATTATTATTATTATTATTATTATTATTATTATTATTATTATTATTATTATTATTATTATTATTATTATTATTATTATTATTATTATTATTATTATTATTATTATTATTATTATTATTATTATTATTATTATTATTATTATTATTATTATTATTATTATTATTATTATTATTATTATTATTATTATTATTATTATTATTATTATTATTGGCTTTATGTTGTTCAGCAGGGTATTTGCATATATTTCTGTAATTTTTAAGGAATCTATTACATAAATTTATTAAATGTTACATTTCAAAGGGCATATAGCAATTTAGGGTCTACATGATGTCAGAACATGCAAATAAATATTGGACAGTCTATAATTTTTGTGTAATTCTCTACCCTTAAATTTAGTGGGTTTGAAAAGCCTATCATAGACTGAAATATTTTTATATTTATTTTCCACCTCTTATGTACCAAATACAGAAGACTTATTGCAATCCACACGCGCACACAAAATGCATGTGATAAAAAAACGTAACGGGAATTTTCTTAATTCTTAGAGAATCGTTATTCATTTATCAACATCTTTTTTAGAGTAATCCCTCTTAGATTTATTGCACTTGTGGCAGCACTTTCTTCTATCATGGAAGCATTTCTGTAACTCACTTTTTCTTGTAGGTTCGCCTCCTTCAGCAATTCTGTTTTTTCGTCAGTGCTGGCCCAAACTGTGTCATATTATGGTTCTCTTCAGCCTAGAGAATAGAGGGGGTCCTATCCGGTGAACAGAATGTTTGAAGCAACTTAATAGTTATGTTTGTTGCCCCCCCCCCCCCCAAAAAAAAATCACGAACAGGCATTGAGGTGTGAGTGGGAGCACTATCGTGATGCAATTCCACGGTTGGTTGTGCCACAAATCTGATGACCCTCTCTCATTTTCTTCGCTTCTTCCACAGCATCGTCAGAAATTGATGTGCTAGGGCGTCCAGAGCGGGCCGTTGTCTTCTCGACCCTCTATGAAACGTTTTTACCAATTGTAAAGTCTTGTCTTACACTTAGTAGATTCGCCAAAAGCCACCCTCTGTTGTAGTGTCTCCTAGATCCGACTACCCTCTGTCTCCTCTTACCTCACCCCTCCCTTTGTGGTCGCCCCGTCAGGTGCAATATGCTATCTCCCCCTCCAAACTTTATTATACCTCATACCTCACGATGATGAAAGCTTAATATTTTGAATTGTTTATGTTTAAGAGTAAATGACTTCATTTTATTTTAGTTTCTCTCAATCTATAATACGGGTAGGTAGCTGAAAATGAGGTCTAAAGTAGTCCTTCTGTAAGAAGACCCCAAAACGTTAAATTCCCACATTGCATTTTTGTATGAATGTAATATTCCCTATACATTAGGTAAGCTGCATAGAGAATACTAATAGCATAGCAGCTAAGACATGCTAGATAGTTGGACCTCTTGCTTCCAGCAATGTTTTATGTTTTTTCCTCCTTGGCCTTCGCACTTGTCCGATTAACTACCTCCTTTTCCTCGGCGACAGTTAAACCAACTGAAAGTTAAAATTAGCTTCATTACAGACAATGGTCAGTTCAAGAGTACGCACTTTAATTGTGTACATCATGCATGTTGACCAAGTCTTCCCAGAATTGCTTCTCTTTCGGATTTTAAGCAGCTATTAAAGTCCCTGACATGTCCGGGGAGATAACTAATGCACTTGAAATGCCCTGCATTTTGAAGAATGTAAAAACTTTTGAGTTGTAAACTGATTGTCAACTCGAAAATGATTAGAAGAATATTTGTTGAAAATAATGAAATAACTTTGTGACTTTTGCTAACAAACTAACTTGAGAGGACTTTTGGTGTGATATCAGCACACTAGACACAGTAGGAAACAGCTCATTGATTGATATACTTAGAGATATGTAATGTTCTAATACAACTTAAATAATTTTATTTTCGTGGGGTGTCAAGCTTATGTACAAAAGCTAGATATTGCATATAAAAGAAGTTTTTATATGGAATGTTACCACTATTTCTCGGTACTCGATTCCGATACTGCTTACCGAGCGTGATAACTCAAGCAGTTTCGCTTTGGCCTGCATTTGGGTTCGATTCCCGTGACAAGTCTGCCTGACCCATGATTTTTTCTGGGGGTTTCCCAGTCGCCAGACGAATGCTGGGTAGTTTAATTACATCCCCCGAACTTCCTGTCCCGTCATTTTATCTCCATCATCATTTCACATCATCTATCATCTGGTGGGTTCTCTTAGAATAAAGGTGTCGACGGATGTCTTGGCGGTGCATGGCACGACGATATGCACCTGGTAAAAACTTCCCCCTCCTGTAGGATGGTCTCCAGTCTCCAAACCCGGTCTGGTGACCACAATAGGGCGGTATGCCAGTTGTACGGCCTGACGGGGAGTTTACAACTGCTGAAGTGTAGGAACCCTGCACTCCGCATTGTCGTGGCTTCTTCGGACGGCCGCCCTATCTCCTCTTGTCTCATCTTTCCTCCCGGGGTGCCCCAATTGGGGCATAGGTACAATAGAATAAGCTTGGACCTCCCCTCCATAGCATTGTCCAGTCCACTGCGATACTGCGTTTTAAGCACCTCTACTGAATACGCATTTTATCAAACGCTGTGAAGGCAACAGCTCCTTCTCTGATTATATTCTTCTCATTAGTACTTTTCTGTATATAGACGCGTTTTATCAATTTCGAAGTTGCGGCATCAAATTCTAAAAAATTCCTCACCTTTTTCAATGGAGGTTCTGTAAACTTCACTCGATATATCAAAGTACGAGAACATGCTTGTTAATTGTGTTGCATTGTGTGACATTACAGCGCGAAAATATTGTTCTGTATGTTTTATTACTCTGTCATTATTAGTAATGATTTCTTCAAAATAGGTTCTCACATTATTCATGATATGTTCATTATCACTGCTGTACAATGGTAAAACAAAATAAAATATTTATTGAAATTAGTTTTACAGTATACCCTTTCATCCGAGTTTAATTTGGAAAACACAAAGTAACAGATGGAAGAAAAGAGAACACATTGTCCTGCGGAGCATTGTCTGTTTTCTTAAATAATGACTTGTTTCTGTCGAATTCACTAGTTTTGGTTACCAAAATAGGTAAATAATGGCCGAGAGTAGGTAACCAAGCCAGCCTATTGCATAATAGTATATTATGCAACGACACTATAAGGATAGTAATTAAAACGCGATTATTATTATTATTATTATTATTATTATTATTATTATTATTATTATTATTATTATTATTATTATTATTATTATTATTATTATTATCATTATTATTATTATTATTATTATTATTATTATTATTATTATTATTATTATTATTATTATTATTATTATTATTATTATTATTATTATTATTATGATCATCATTATCATCATCATTATCATCGTCATTGTCATTATCATTATCATTATCATTTTCATTATTATTATTATTATTATTATTATTATTATTATTATTATTATTATTATTATTATTATTATTATTATTATTATTATTATTATTATTATTATTATTATTATTATTATTATTATTATTATTATGATCATCATTATCATCGTCATTGTCATTATCATTATCATTATCATTTTCATTATTATTATTATTATTATTATTATTATTATTATTATTATTATTATTATTATTATTATTATTATTATTATTATTATTATTATTATTATTATTATTATTATTATTATTATTATTATTATTATTATTATTATTATTATTATTATTATTATTATTATTATTATTATTATTATTATTATTAATTATTATTATTATTATTATTATTATTATTATTATTATTATTATTATTATTATTATTATTATTATTATTATTATTATTATTGTGCTTGATCATGTATCTAAATTAAAGATTTCATTTCAAAGTACTTATTTATGGTTTGAGTGAGAGTTACAATCGTTATTGTTTTGCCTAAAGGCAGATGTAGTACGCAGGCGCAGAAATGTTTATTACTTCCCTATAAACAGCTGATAACGTGTGACACAGTTTAACCTAAAAACATTAAAACAAAACATTGGTAACATTAAAAAGAGTAATTTACTTTTATCATGAGATAATTAACATCAGTTGCTTCATTTATAGACGGTTTCAACTCATCAGGTGTTAATGTTTTAGCTTTTTTTCCGTTTACATTCTTCTGATTTGCGTTTTAGAAAACTGTTCAGTTTTGACTATTTAAATAAGTCAATTTGGTGCCTAATGTTGAGTGTTGATTTCAACGTGGACAGGGAACTCCTTGAGTACCAACTTCGTCCTACAGCGCACAACAGAATTTCGTTCACTACTCCACGTGAATTGTCCCGCTTTATCCATCGTCTTCCCGTTAAAAAGTCTCCCGGTCATGACTTTATCCCTAACGTTGTGCTGAAGAATTTGACAAACAAAGCCCTAGCTTATTTATCATCAATCTTCAATGCTGCTCTGCGCATTGGTCATTTTCCATCTACATGGAAACATGCGGAAATTATAGTCTTCCACAAGCCCAACAAGCCAAAAAATCTTCCCTCAAGTTACAGACCAATCAGCTTATTACCTACACTTTCTAAGCTTTTTGAAAAGATTATTCATCAACGTATTTCTCATTTTTTGATCCATAATCAGATAATTCCGTCTTTTCAGTTTGGCTTTCGCCCGAAGCATGCTACCACTCACCAATTGCTCAGAATCACGCAGTCTATTATTCAAGGTTTCGAAAACAGACAATACACCGTAGCAGCATTCCTAGATATCGCCCAGGCATTCGACAAGGTGTGGCACAGTGGACTACTACTTAAAGCATATCGCATTGGTCTCCCTTATTATCTGATACAAATCATAGCAAGTTTTCTCACCAATAGAACCTTTGTGGTGCGCATTGCTGGTTTCACATCCACCCGACGGCCTATTTTAGCAGGTGTACCTCAAGGTTCAGTACTTGCACCACTCCTCTTTAATATATTCACTTATGATCTTCCTGATATAGCTCCAGTTTGTACGGCGTTATACGCAGATGATACTGCTCTCTATTGTTCTCACGCCAATATTCTTCATGCCATTCAGAAACTGCAAATTGCCCTAGATCAATTAGCTCATTGGTTCTCTCACTGGCGCATTTCCCTCAATACTAACAAGACAGAGGTTAAGATCTTCTCTTTACGACCTTATAGGGATCCTCCTTCACTACGGCTGCTGGGGGAACCGCTCTCATGGTTACCAAGCAATGTGCCAGTGAAATACCTTGGGGTGTTACTGGACACTCGACTTACTTGGAACGCCCACATCTGTCGGTCTGTTACGCTTGCATTTGCCCGGCTATCAAAACTGTACCCTCTACTCAACAGGCGCACTTCACTTGGTTATGAATCCTCCCTGCTTCTTTACACACCTCTAGTCCGTCCCATTTTTACCTATGCAGCTCCAGTCTGGGGTGGCACCAGTAAGACTAATCTCCGCCGACTGCAGGTACTACAAAACAGGGTGCTTCGTACAGTTACAAACGCTCCATGGTTCATCCGAAACCAGCAGCTTCATCATGAGTTTGGTCTTCTACCCGTTCACCAATACATCCGACGCCTGGCACGTCCATTCTTTTACCATCTCAAGGAGGTCCCTGGAGCTGTTACCTACCGTCTCGGCTGTCGCACTCGCCAGCCAACTCGCCTGAAGCGCAGACTGCCCCAAGATCTTCTCCTGAGTGACGTCTCCAGCACAGACGACTCAGACACGTGATTACTACCATCAGACTTTAAGTTCTCAATTTGTGTTACAGTTATCCTCCATATTTAGTTAGAGGAGTCGTTCATGGCTACCTCCATTGTTATGTGTCCTGTTCCTATGTATCTTATAACAAACATCTGTAAAGCATAATTGCTGATCGATGGATAAAATAAAAAAAAAAAAAGTTGATTTCAAAGTAGAATAGTGAGTCCACAAGGTCAATGATTTCATATTTTGAGACAATTCTTCGAAATACGCTAGCAGTACATTTTGTGAGAACGAACCTTTTGATATTCTCCAATGCATGAATTGTAAATAGAATTTCTCGTACATCTTTCTTGACTTTAGTGGCAACAAGTTATTGGTAACATTAAGTGCTTTTGCCGTAATTTCTAGCGTTGTAAGTTCAATGTCACAGTTACTATTATGTGTTTCAAATGGGAAGGGTTCTGGAGTCCAGCTAATCAGATTCCGTATTACACTCAGCGTTGCCAGCTTGTTACCCCACTCTTTTTATATTTCCCTCTCTCTCGCACACTTATACAACATGCAGGTCTGCTTGGCGCTAGATGTAAGGGTAAGCGAATTATATTTTACAAACTTTTAAAATGATGCAGTTGCCAAAATCAAAATCGGAAAAAGCATTTTCGCAAATTATGTATATTTTTAATACTATAACTATAATATAGTTTATGAATTACCTGCTTTTCTAATCCAAATGCGGGACACACTTGTTTTACCTACACCACACGCTTCAGCAGTAAGCCGTTGAGCATTTTTGAAATCGAGCTGGTTTCTATATTCCTCATTGCCCAATTTTTTGAAGAACGTGTATACCTTAAAAACAATACTTCGAGCCTGACTTCGCAAAATTGCCTTTTTGACTCGCCACTAAATTCACCGCAAGAAGCCATTGCATTATTTAACTCTCACTTTAATGTTGTGTAAAGAACAACTGAATGATATTGATCTGAACTCTCCAGAGTAAATAAACATTTCTTGTCCAGCATTCATTCATAAATATAAGCATACAGCATTCCACAGGCTAACAGGAAATGAAGTGTTTGCTCTATCTCGAATTTAACACCTTGATTTATTCACAGTAATTCTTTTATCACGTCACGTCAGTAGTTTAAATTTCAGTTCTGAGTAATTAAAAGTATATGTACATACACACCAGCCACTTTGAACTCTCTAGTGTAAATAAGATTGCGAACCATTCATAAACAAGGTATAATGTGAGCAGACACGTTCTGCCAGGGCAGCAGGAAATGGATAGCTTCCTTTCGCTCGAATTGGGTTATTCAAAGTAATTCTTTTATCACGTCATGTCAAACATTTACGTTTCAGTTCTGAGTAATTACAAATATACGTACACGCATACATGCCAACCAATAATGATATACAGTGCTTACGTCGCGATTTATTGTTATAATACAGGTATTAGTGGTTTATTTATTTGTATCAGAAAAACTATTTGAGCTAAAAATATGGGGTTTTCATGGTTATGTTCGATACATTACTCTTTACCTTCCACATTGATCCGTTTCGGCGAAATCTGAATTTTTGTCTTAGCGCGAATAGTATTTCATACAGATTGATTAGGTTGGCGCTCCTAACACAGCACTTAGCGGGAATGAAATACCGCAACACCGCAGGACTCCGATTGGTTGTTCGCCTAGTAGCGCTCAAGGACAAACACCTTCCCATTTGAAACACAATAGTGTCAGATATTTTTACTTTTTTATAAACTAGCGCTCGTACCGTTGTCGATCGAAACGAGAATAATCGATACTCGCACTTTCACAATGTTACGTGGCCTCTTCTGATTGGTCGAACACCAATACTTTAATGAACAGAAGTACTTTAATGAGGTCCATAAAAGAACTGCCACTAGTCGTGTAAATACTAAAGTTTGGCATTGTCGAGCATAAAAATGACTTAGTACCTCAGATAAATCAGTTTAATTGACGACTCAGTCTGCACATTACTTGGATATCTCAGCTCTTTCTCCTGTTGTTTTGCATGCTTTCATGTAGAGTCTATGGAATGTTGCATTGATTCACTCACAGAAATATAAGTCACGGTCTATTAAGAGCTTACTGTCCACCAACTCTTTCGGGATACGTGCGAATAATAATATGAAGTCTTGACTCCTTTCATACCTTATGCAGCAAAAGTGTTTAACAGCTTTCAATAACGGAAAACTTTACAGTATCGAGACTTCTAACTGCAGATGATACATCGATTAGTTTGGTATACAAACGGAATGGAGTAAAAGCCGGACACCGTCCGAACTTATGGTGACACTGAGACTTTTAACAGCAGATGATACATCGACTAGTTTGGTATACAAACGGATTGGACTGAAAGCCGGACACCGTCCGAACTTATGGTGACACTGAGACTTCTAACAGCAGATGATACATCGACTAGTTTGGTATACAAACGGATTGGACTGAAAGCCGGACACCGTCCGAACTTATGGTGACACTGAGACTTCTAACAGCAGATGATACATCGACTAGTTTGGTATACAAACGGAATGGACTGAAAGCCGGACACCGTCCGAACTTATGGTGACACTGAGACTTTTAACAGCAGATGATACATCGACTAGTTTGGTATACAAACGGATTGGACTGAAAGCCGGACACCGTCCGAACTTATGGTGACACAGAGACTTCTAACAGCAGATGATACATCGACTAGTTTGGTATACAAACGGATTGGACTGAAAGCCGGACACCATCCGAACTTATGGTGACACTGAGACTTCTAACAGCAGATGATACATCGACTAGTTTGGTATACCAAATGGAATGGACTGAAAGCAGGACACCGTCCGAACTTTTGGTGACACTGAGACTTCTAACAGCAGATGATACATCGACTAGTTTGGTATACAAACGGAATGGACTGAAAGCCGGACACCGTCCGAACTTATGGTGACACTGAGACTTCTAACAGCAGATGATACATCGACTAGTTTGGTATACAAACGGAATGGACTGAAAGCCGGACACCGTCCGAACTTATGGTGACTGAGACTTCTAACAGCAGATGATACATCGATTAGTTTGGTATACAAACGGAATGGACTGAAAGCCGGACACCGTCCGAACTTATGGTGACACTGATACTTTTAACAGCAGATGATACATCGACTAGTTTGGTATACAAACGGATTGGACTGAAAGCCGGACACCGTCCGAACTTATGGTGACACTGAGACTTCTAACAGCAGATGATGCATCGACTAGTTTGGTATACAAACGGATTGGACTGAAAGCCGGACACCGTCCGAACTTATGGTGACATTGAGACTTCTAACAGCAGATGATACATCGACTAGTTTGGTATACAAACGGATTGGACTGAAAGCCGGACACCGTCCGAACTTATGGTGACACTGAGACTTCTAACAGCAGATGATACATCGACTAGTTTGGTATACAAACGGATTGGACTGAAAGCCGGACACCGTCCGAACTTATGGTGACACTGAGACTTCTAACAGCAGATGATACATCGACTAGTTTGGTATACCAAATGGAATGGACTGAAAGCCGGACACCGTCCGAACTTATGGTGACACTGAGACTTCTAACAGCAGATGATACATCGACTAGTTTGGTATACAAACGGATTGGACTGAAAGCCGGACACCGTCAAACTTCTGGTCATACTGAGACTTCTAACAGCAAATGCTGCATCGACCAGTTTGTTACACCAAACGGAATTAACTAACCGCGGGACATCGTTCGGACTTCTGGTAATAAGCGGACTTCGTAAAACAAATGGTGCACCAACTCGTTTGATATATCAAACGAAATGGCCTGAGAGCGGAAGAGCACTTCAATTTTAATAATGGCAACTAGTTCGTACTTAATTTGAGTGCGAATGCATTAATGATACAAAATAATGATCAGAACTCGTTAGGTGGAAAACTTACTTCGAACGCCACGAAGGTACACTTGCCCCTTGATAGATGTCATGTTATAGAGCTATAAATATATGCCGATACTAAGATACAAATATATTAGTTGTGAGTAGTGAACAAATGAACTTTTGATATAGGCAACTTGTAAAGGGTTGTGAGAACATAACAGTGAACATCGTGCCAATATTCTGGGAGCTAGTAAACACTTTGTATTACAGGTAGAGAGAGAGATTGTTGCCAAAGTCTGTGGTATTCCGCTTCGGAAATAGATGCATGCCATGTTATAATGCAACACAAATCATTTGGCGGCTGGTAGAAGAGTGCGGGCCTGGCTGCTTCTGGCAAGAATATATTTTTAATTAACTCTACACTTATAATTCACATAGACAATACTAGTACAGTTAATCCACCAGCAGTCCTCCACCAAGTAAATATTATTGAGAATATGATGGAATAGAATTGACAGCTAATACTTCTTTCTTCTACTATACTCTTTATCTTCATACCCATTTTCAAAATAATATTCATATTAAGATTATTATAGAAACCAGCTAATTATTAATATGCTGGGTGTTTGCTATACCAAAATTAATATTTCAGAAGGGATTTTGAAGGCAAGTGAGTTCAAGATCGGAGAGTTTAAATAGCACAGGTCAGTAAGAAAGGCTCAATGACATATCTTAAAGGTTTAAAGAATGGTCTAGAAATAATTCAGTGTTAAAGAAAAATGGAAGGGTAGGAGTAGTTCAGTTTGGATTGGATATGTGTAAGTTAAAGGGAGTGAGATGGGACGTTATCCCGGTAATATATCCAATATGTGGGGTGAATGAAGATGTAATTCACACCATTTTAATGTAATTTCTCTAATAAATAATTAGAGAGAAAGTTTAATTAGTAGGAAGTTGGCGTTCAGGAAGAAAGGAATGGCTTTGAGGAAAATATCTGAGGACCAGCAGATATAAGATTAGGATCGTTCCTGTAGAAGATAAAGACTAAGTGGAGCTGATTAGTGGAAAAACAGGGGAACCATGATAGAATAGAACTAATATGTATTGTTCTTTATGTACTATTAAGTCAGTTACGGTTATGGTCAATTAACTTTAATGCCGGATTATAATGTTACTCGTTACTTAATAAATAGAGCTTGTTTCTCCCCCTAATTTCTCTTAGATTAATACTGATCGCAAATGAAACCATTTTATACCATGATAATTTACGTGCAGTCAATACTCTTTATTTTCCTATTTTAAAAATAATATTCATATTAAGATTATTTTAGAAACCAGCTAATTATTAATATTCTAGGTGGTTGCCATACCAAAATTAATATTTTAGAAGGGATTTTGCAATAAATATCATTGGTATTTCAGAAGAGATAATAATGAAAATAAATGCTACCTAACAGGCCAAGACGTTTTTGCTAATTGTTAAAATCATACTGGTCCTTTGCCTTAATATAAACTATTTTGTATGTTTAAATTCTGTGTAATTATTTTCACTTTTATAATACTACAAGACTGTGCTCATAATTTTGTTCTTTAATCGTTTTAATTTGTCATTGGTTTGAACTATGCACTATATCAGTTGCTAACATTCTCTAATGCGCACTGATAGTAAGCAGAGAAATATTGTGTTTCACCCAAAAATTCAGTATCGGGTTTTGATGGGAAATGCGTGCTTTAAGACTCTCCGAAGCCCACAAAAAAAAAATCTTTAAGAAAGAGGTTTGTCTGTATCTCTCTTTTCCCTCTGTGCGCAGATGTTCGTGTTCTGAAGCGTAATTCAAAAAACGAAAGGTTAAGTATCAAACTTAGTGTATAAATCCTGCATCTTCCGAAGATGTACGGGAAGATTTTCAACATTTTTTTATTATTATTAACATCCCCCGGCATTCGAACGATGAATGAAGTGGTTGAAATCAGCCTAGGGTCCGTAAACCTTAGACTTATCTAACATACATCTTCCAGGATAAGGGAAACCCAAGGAAAAAAAGCTTATATCGATAGCTCACCCTGACCGACATTGAGCTCGGGACCTCTTGAACATGAAGCAGATATGCTACAACCCCGGGTCTGGTAAATTGAGAATAGCAGCCAATGTCTTAACTGCCTTAATTCCCTTGCCAATGCCCGCCTCGGTAGCATAGATGGTAGCGTGTCTGCCTCACATTCAAGAGGTCCCGAGTTCGAATCTCGGTTAGGGTGAGTTACCTGGATAAGGTTTTTCCCGGAGTTTTCCCTTATCCTAATAGACGAATGTCAGGTAGCTCTAAGCTCCATGGACCCGGAATCATTTGAGCATCATTTCACCCATTTCATTCATTGTCCGATATAACTTAACGTTGGAGGAGTAAATTACGAAAAAAAAAGGTCCCTTGCCAATGTTTCTCAAGCCATAACCATACTTTACATTTACATCTGGATGTTTCAAAAGTTTACTCTTTATTACCCTTTTGGTAAACAATTTTTCGTGGAAACATTTTCTAAAGTATTAATTTTTTTAAGAAATTGCTTTAACTGATTAAAATACCATATATTTAATATATATTGATGTATAATATTATAATATATTTAATATCCTGAATTGTCTCTGAATAGCCCTTGAAGTATTCTTCATTATCAATTACTTTGCATCAGTAGCAAAGCGTTCAATGAAGCGCTGGAAGAGCTGTTTTCCCAAGAATTTCAGGAGAAAAAGAAGAAGAAAAAAATTCATGCCATACAATATTTTATTTACTCTATATACACTTTCAAAATGTATTCTTAAACATCCGCCGTGCTGCGGACAATTTGACAGCTGCTTAAGCTCGAGTGACCAGTTGCGCGAGCTCTGAATATTTCTATATATTCATGCGTTCGTAAACTTGAATGCCAAGCTTTGTAGGTTTCTGTAAGCAATGGCAATTCTTCGGTAGTTAGTAGACACTGACATTTTGTCACGTGAAGTCTCTATAGTATGTGAAAATAGTTTATTTTGTTGTTAGGTAGGTACGAGGGCTGTTCAATAAAGAATGAACACATTTTTTTTGACAACGTACCTTTACCCATCCTCATAGTTTTGATGGTTCTTCTCAAAATAGTCTCCCCTGAATGTGATGCTCTTGTCCCAGCGTTTCTGCCAGTCTTCAAAGACATGCTGGAAACCATTTTTGAGAGATCCTTCAAAATCGCCTCCGCAGCCTTCACCACTGCTTCTGATGGATAATGCCTCCCACGAAGGCGTTTCTACAAGTTAGGGAATAGAAAAAAGTCACATGGAGCTAAATCGGGACTATAGGGAGGGTGAGGGATGTACTTCACGTTGATTTTTGTAAGATATTCAGCAACAATGTCGGCAATATGCGGCTGCGCATTATCGTGGTGCAGCATCCAGCCTGCTTCATGGAAATGTGGTCTTTTGCGCGTGGTATGGACTTGCAATGTTTTCAGGACATCCCTGTAGTATTGTCCAGTTACTGATATGTATGCAGGTACAACATGCTGATAAACCATTCCATGAATATCAAAGAATGAGACGACCATAACTTTCCCAGAAGAAGCAACTACTTTTGCTTTTTTGAGGGTTGGTAAAGAAAAAGATTTCCACACTGAGCTTTGCTGTTTGCTCTCAGGATCAAAATGATGTAGCCAAGTTTCATCAGCAGTAATTACGTTTGAAAGAAACTCCGGATCTTCCTCTAACATCAATTTTAACTGCATGTTATGTTCATTGCAGCGGTAGGCGATACTGAACATGTCTGAGCTAGGCTGGTTCTCACAGGCGGGAACCAAGAGTACCAACAATGAAACTACTACGGCGTGTTTGTTTCACATTAAGCTAACTCGTAATAAGATTGAATTTTAGTGCGATTAATTATGACGGTAAAACAATTATGATCATTCTTTATTGAACAGCCCCCGTATATGTGGCGTTTTTAAATACAACTGTAAGTATATTTCAATAGCATTAGCCATAGTAATTCACGTAAATTGTGGTAACAAACAAGAAATTTTTGTGAAGTTTTAAGTTATTAGCAGAAGTGTGTGAATTGCATTTTTGAATAATAATTCAGGCGGTGTTGGCCAGCTCTAGGAAAAGTTAGATCGTCTGAGTGGATAAGGGAAGTATATGTCTGCTTGTAGTGTAAACCAGTCCTGCAATGCAAGAAGGGCCTGCGTGTGACTACAATAATAAGAGTGCCAAAGAGTTATGCGCAGAGGATCTACCCAAAAGTCCGAAGATCCTGGCCTCCTTCTACCCGGGAGCGATGGATAACTCCGGGGCTCTTTCTACAGGGCAATATCTGATTTCTTTAAAAGCCCCCCCTCCCCACATCGGCAACAACCTCAAGACGGGATGGAAGTGGATACGCCACTTACGCGCGTCAACCCCGCAAGGAAAACTACCGAAAACCTCGGTGGGGCCGCCTGGTGATCTAGCACACCTTCTACTAGCTCTGCAAGAGCCAAGAGCAAGAGCCAAGAGTAGATGCAGGTCGCCCGGGTTCTCCTGGGCGGAGGGTTACACGCCACGGTACCTATCCGCTGTGCGGATTTACCTGTGCGGTATAAAAGATAAATGTATTTGCGCAAGCTTGCGTGTCGTTTGGTGAGACGGCGCGGTTTGCCTCTACTGATGCTTCTGGTGCCGGGATATCCCCCCCCCCCCCGTTCCACCTCGCTTTGTGCGGTCGCTAGCGATCCGTCAAGCAGAGGTTGAACCAGTAGCGAGAGACCAGATTGGAATTAAGGTTTCAGGTTTAATAAGAACAGGTCGTGCGCGCTCCCCAGGGCACGACTGCAGGTGTTAACCTTCCAGCCGCGGCCAAGGCGCGAGGTGACCTGGCGGTGATTGGTAGGGGGCAGGAGGAGAGGCAGACTTTACCACCCAAGGGCATCCTTGGGTAGGCGATAGCTCCTCCGTCTCCTGGGGAGACGGTGGTCGTATTGACCAAGTGAATTCACCAGCTGGTTAGGGTGAGGAGTGATCTTGGCATACAACGAGCGTGTTCGTTCACGCACGACATCTTCGACGTATGGTATGCCAGACTGGGTGTGCAGGAAGTGAGATGGGAACCTGCGGTCGGTACCGTAGATCATCCTTAAGGCCCTGTTCTGTACGGCTTGCAGCCTGCGGAGGGTGGATGAGCCACCAATCCCCAGACCTCGCATCCATACAGAATCAGAGGCGGGACGATCGCACGGTACGCCCACAGTTTGAGGCGGATGGGCATGGTGGATCGGAAGATGGGGTGGAGTTGCCTGAGCACAGCGGGCCGAGGCCGGCCTTTGCCCTGACATGCGGAGTGAATGTGAGGCCGCGGTCCAGTTGGATTCCCAGGTATTTGGCGGTTCGAACCCAGGGGATTCTTCTCCGCCGTAACAGCAGGTCTGCTCCCGGGCGCCAGCTATGGGTCTTAGCCAGCATAAGAGCGGAGCTCTTCTGCGGGCTAATGGCCATCTTCCACTTCTCACTCCACCTGCCAATGGCGTGGAGCTGTCGCTGTAGAGGGGGGAGACAGTAGCGGACGTTCTTGTTCTGCGCCAGTATGAGGACATCGTTGGCATACTGACACAAAATAGTGCGTGGTTCCGTTGGTAGGTCAGACATGTAGGCGGCGAAGAGTACCGGGGACAGAACACTGCCTTCCGGGACTCCAGCCGCTATGCGTCTGACAGAGGATAGCTTCCCCTGAAGGTGCAGTCCTTGAGGAAGCTGTCCCCTCGAGTCCAACCCAATCCGAACAACTCCCTGACGGGAGGGGCTCGACAGTTCGGCCCGAAGTTCCTCTAGTAACGTCAGAGGTAGCACGAGTGCTAAGGGTCCGCAGCGGCCGCAACACGGCAGCTGAAAGGGATGGATCCCCTCCCCTACGGGAACTACCAAAGAGTAACTTTAGTTCTCTGAGTCATTGTTCTCTCTAATTTTAACGAAAATTATTACTTGGAGCTTCCCTCGCTTTGGAAATCACGCCTCGCCACCGCTTTGCATAAGTGGTAAACGTTAAAAAATAAACATCTTACTACACTGAAACTATAATCTCATTAAAGCACACAATTTATGTAAACTAAAATGTGTGTGGAGATGGTCATCCCCAAGGTATTGCTTATTGGTTGAATTTTCAAGTAGTTGTTCTTTTCGCAGATAGTAAATCAGCTTTTATGGAATTTATAGGGACCACATAGCGACCAACTCTTAGAATATTTGACTATTTCTTTAAAAGCGATATTATTGATACATTGCTACAAGTAAATGTGCAGTAACACAAGTTCTACAAAAAGACAAACCTTTATCTCGATTAACACAAAGTGACAGTCGTTTGTACAAATAATTGTCATGTGAGTGCAATACGTTTTGGAAATAAGCTTCGTTAGGGATGTGACAAGCAGTTTCAGGTACAATAATACTGTCGTCGTACAATACTTAGGTTACCAATGATTATTATTTGATTTTATGGTGATCACTTTTACAGTACTTTAACGGTTACTAGTAAAATTAACTGGAACTACGTTTCAATATCGATACGGAATTACTTTTTTATTTGATGCAAACTTAAAGTAAGTGTGTCTACGTGAACACTTTGATTACTACAATGGTTTATAAACATGGTGCATTGACATATGCTTCAAAATGTATACACATGCACGCAGTTTGTATGGGAACAGTCAGGTGATAGAGATATTATAGAAAATTAAAATACATGTTTATTGCCAACATAACATGACTGAAGTTAAGCACGTAGTCATGTAAAATTCTCTTAGGACGTTAAACAAAACACTATAATGACATTTTGAAAAGTCAATGTTGCTAGAGAAGAGAAACATTAACATTATATGTAGCAGAGTGCATAATTAATATAGTTTTCTCGCCAGATGGTACTTAAGTTAGATCTACAAGCCACTCGCCGTCCCATGGGGGGGGGGGGAGATTAACACCTATTGCGCGTGGAACTGATATCGCTCCTGATAAGCGATATCAATGCACATGCAGTGAATGCAACCAGATTCGGTAACGGTTTATGAAATAACTACATTTATAGCCGAATAACTGCGTAGCTGACTGTCTCTTAGTTTTGTAAGAGTTATTGGGTGACTAGTTTGTATTCATTACTTTCGCAACCGTTAATTGGTAACCACCTCTCTTTATACTTGAGTAGAAGTTACATTAAGGTAAAGTTGTATTATTTGCTGCCCATATCTGAGCTAGCACCCACACAGGGTTGGGCCCTATAATTTGAAGGAAACAATTTTAACTTGTTCTAGCGACATTGTTTGCTCACCTTCATTCAAGGAAACGGGAAAATAAAGAGAGGCTCCGCCCATATTAAAACTTTCGTCAAAATAAACCATGTTTTATATTCAGTACATCGTTTAGAGCTAACGGTAAAATGAAATAATTAACACATACTAGCAATTCGTGCAGTCTAAAATAACTGCGGCAGTAAAACAGAGGACAACATTCCAGTCATCTGTAACTTGTCCGTTTAAGGCAATTATTGGAATGTTCTACCGCAACCTGAGGGTGCATTTAACCAGCCACTCCTACAACCTTCTCCATGCGGCAAATACATGTCACGAAGTGTTATTTTAAACACTGAAATACTCGCAACATTTGTTTCAGTAATTAGAAAAACAGTATTGAAAGTTATGCGATACCTTCTAACTTGAAGTGCATTAGTTGTGCCCAAGAACTTAAAACAAAAAGAACAGTCGATGTGTAGATGGTATTGCTCTTACACAAATCTAATGCGTCACATTTACATGAATTTTCTACATCTAAAGTATTTACAAAGGCAGTTCAGCAAAATAGTAACGTGACAATGGCCTCTTACAAAGTCTGTTTTGTTTTTGAAAGGAGTAAGATAGTATTCTACGGAGGGGATTCGGCACTCCACCATACTGATCTTTAGCATCCCCGGGAGGAAGGATGAGGTGAGAGAAGACAGAAGGCGACCACTTCAAGAGTCACGAAAGTGCAGGAGGCAGGTTTCCTAGCATTTTCCAGCTTCAAACTGCCCGGCAGTCCAGTAAAACCGGCATCTCTCCTACCGTGGTCCTAAAACAGTCCACAGTCCGGCTTGGACACCGCAGGACGCCGCCAGAACTGGGAATACTACCGGCAGGCTGACATTCTGCCGACCGCGTTCCTGAAACGTTTTGGCCCACTAGGCCGGCTTGGAGATCGGACACTGTTCCACCGAAGGACGAAGATGTTTACCAGGAACATATCCTGCTATGCAGCACCTAGAAACCCGCCTTCTACCTCAGTACTTCTTCCCTGAAAGAGACCACCAGATGAGAGTCATGAAAGGATAATAGAGGTGTAATAGACGAATAGGAAATTCGTGGGATGTGAACCTATCCAGCATTAGCCTGATGACCCAGGAAACCCTCCGAAAAAACCCATGAGTCAGGCAGGCCGGCCACGGGAATCGAACCCGGTCCTCCGGAATGCGAGTCATCTATGAAACGGCCTAAGTAATCCCGCTCTGAGAGGAAGTAGTTTAAGAAGCAATTATCAATTCCGCGGAATCTCTGTTCACTAGTCACTAAGCTGAATTTGCACTTGTGTCTTCTATCGTACAAAAGGAAGTCTTTAGTTGTCTCACCAATCTGTTGCTAGACGAGTGGAACAGATTTCTAAGATTTGAAGATAGAAGAACTTTCCGGGCTCAGGAGCCGTGTTCTGATGGAGTTGGAAGATCCATGTCTGCGGTGAACATCATCATTGGTGGCGTGGTCTGAGTCTTCTGGGTGAAGTCTCAGTCACAACTCACGCAATGATGATGTTCACCGCAGACATGGATCTTCCAACTCCATCAGAACGCGGCTCCTGAGCCCGGAAAATTCGTCTATCTTCAAATTAGACTCCGGCCGTGGAAGCTTAATTTTATTCAAGATTCTAAGAATTCAGAATTTTATTACATCAGGACTTGCAATCGTATGAATATTTTTCACTTTCAATTAATAAAAGCATTGATATTTCTGATATTGGATAGTTGTATTTACTTATCGGAGTGGTTTTTCATGACTTTGCAGTTAAAGAGGAATTTGTGAAGGTGTTGCTACTTCACGATCGTACTAGGGCATACTTAATGCAATCCTTGAAATTTGCGAAAAGTAGTAACATTCTACTCTCCGAAATTGTCGCTATAACAGACTTCAGTGACTGGAAAGAATAGTGGGTCTCTTGCTCTTTGTGCTAAAGAAATTCATTTCCAAAATGTCTTTCTTTTCACTGTACTATACACCAGGAAGTTTTATGTGCAAAGATCTTGAAGTTGAACCTTATCATGAAAATTATCACTCGTGTAGTAAATCACCTTGGGTCATCTTCCATACGTCACCGATGTTCAGAAATATTTTGAATATAACATTCTGAGCATATAACAATTCTTCATGCAGGCGTAAGGTGGCTTAGTAGGCGGAACACTCTGGAACGATTCTCCAGTCTTCTGGATGAGTTAACAAATTTTCTAAAATTATCTTCCGTGCAATACTGTCAAGAAATTGATGAAGTAACATCATATAGGTTAATGTAAATTTATATTGAGGAATTAATCCTTAAAGAATTAATCCTTTTAAACACATTACTCCGGTATATGGGTGATTTTTGATTAATTAGAGCCAACTGAAAAATTCAATGCCATGGCCGGGATTTGAACCACGGATCTACTGGTTTCCGTCCAGTTGCTCTACCCTTGAGCTACCATGGTCAACGTGCCTTTGATTAATTAGAGCCAACTGAAAAATTCAATGCCATGGCCGGGATTTGAACCACGGATCTACTGGTTTCCGTCCAGTTGCTCTACCCTTGAGCTACCATGGTCAACGTGGAGAATTTAATGTCAGGAAGGCACGTTGACCATGGTAGCTCAAGGGACGGAAACCAGTAGATCCGTGGTTCAAATCCCGGCCATGGCATTGAATTTTTCAGTTGGCTCTAATTAATCAAAAATCACCCATATACCGGAGCAATGTATTTAAAAGGATTAATTCTTTAAGGATTAATTCCTCAATATAAATTTACATTAAAAATAATCTACGATAAAAATCCTGGTAATTAAGTACTTACAATAGTAAGTCGCCACAAGTGGTTGTCTCAAATTTGAGAACCCTAAAGTGGTCTACCGGGAAATATGATGAGTCAATAGAAGAATTTAATGTCAGGAAGGCACGTTGACCATGGTAGCTCAAGGGTAGAGCAACTTGACGGAAACCAGTAGATCCGTGGTTCAAATCCCGGCCATGGCATTGAATTTTTCAGTTGGCTCTAATTAATCAAACATCATATAGGTTTCTTAGCAAAGATTTCCTCGAAATTAAATGAGTTAAATCTCGATATACAAGGGCAAGACCGCAACATTTCAGCCATGATAATTACTGTAAATGCATTTAGTATGAAACTAAACTTATGAATTACATATTTTAAATGAAATTCCCCATCAGTCTTTTTAAATTTGAAATCACTTATGGAAACCACACTTATGGAAATTCGGCAGATGTGATGTATCCCATCATTTGTAGTGTTCCTTTGAAAACTTATGATGATGATGATGATGATGATGATGATGATGATGATGATGATGATGATGATGATGATGATGATGATGATGATGATGATGATGATGATGATGATGATGATGATGATGATGATGATGATGATGATGATGATGATGATGATGATGATGATGATGATGATGATGATGATGATGATGATGATGATGATGATGATGATGATGATGATGATGACGATGATAATAATAATAATAATAATAATAATAATAATAATAATAATAATAATAATAATAATAATAATAATAATAATAATAATAATAATAATAATAATAATAGTAATAATAGTAATAATAGTAATAATAGTAATAATAATAATAATAATAATAATAATAATAATAATAATAATAATAATAATAATAATAATAATAATAATAATAATAATAATAATAATAATAATAATAATAATAATAATAATAATAATAATAATAATAATAATAATAATAATAATAATAATAATAATAATAATAATAATAATAATAATAATAATAATAATAATAATAATAATAATAATAATAATAATAATAATAATAATAATAATAATAATAATAATAATAATAATAATAATAATAATAATAATAATAATAATAATAATAATAATAATAATAATAATAATAATAATAATAATAATAATAATAATAATAATAATAATAATAATAATAATAATAATAATAATAATAATAATAATAATAATAATAATAATAATAATAATAATAATAATAATAATAATAATAATAATAATAATAATAATAATAATAATAATAATAATAATAATAATAATAATAATAATAATAATAATAATAATAATAAATAGGACAATTCTGTGTCCTAGTTTTCAAATATCCTGAGCTTTCATTTGCTGACGATGTGCTTATTATCCCGCATTGTTATTTTAAATTCCTATTCACAGTTTCACCTTCATGTTTATGTTGTAATTTGTAAAATCTTATAATAATAAGTTAAAAACGCCGGAACGATACTATAAAAAAACAGCCTTCATAGACTGTATTTCAACAACACCATTTTTCCTTAAGGTATGTCCTCCAGACGCTGCAGTAGTTCACCATTCAGGATCTCAGTTGAACAAATTAGAGTAGCCGTTAATTTTACAGAAGAGAGAGTTTTTGTTTCATATTTTCAGTAATATCTATAAATTCCTGCAAGGAAAGTTCTGATGATTCCAATCTTCGGAACCCATGCCTTTAATTTTTCAGTGAATGAAGTCGATGCCGTTATAAAGTCACTTTCACTAATAGGGGTTTCCTGGTAAGATGATTTCTCGAGGAAAGCTAAACAGATCTTTTTTTTTTTTTTTTTTTTTTTTTTTTTTTAATTTTACGCCCTCCTACGTTAAGTCATATCGGACGGTGAATGAAGTGGGTGAAATGATGCTCAAATGAATCCAGGGTCCATGGGCTTAGAGCTACCTGACATTCGTCTTCAAGTATACGGGAAACCCCCGGAAAAACCTTATCCAGGTAACTAACCCTGACCGAGATTCGAACTGGGGACCTCTTGAACGTGAGGCAGACACGCTACCATCTATGCTACCGAAGCGGGCTAAACAGAATTAGGTTCAAAACACGTGTAGTCTTGAAGGTTTAAAGTTGGAATTTGATCATTGTTGATATATTAAACAAGTGCACCGTCGCGATGCAAGGAAAGTGTACATGGGTAATAATATAAATGTTTGAATTACAGTTGTGCAACTGCATTAATATTAATTCAATGCTACTTTAATTATTAATCACTATTCACATTTTTAAAGAAAGGAAAATATAGGCGGGCTAGAAAGAAAGAGCATATAAATGTAATACATCATTAAGGGGGAAAAAAACTAAATATTTATTTTTATGTAACATTGTGCAAAACGTACGCTGAAATATGCAAAAATGTTTAAAATGAAACTTCAATTTAGCAATGTACAAGCTTCATTCAGCTCGAGAGTTTTAGGAACAATGGACTTTAGATCACTAAGTACCCATTTGTTTGGGGCTGCCTGCTATCTGCATTCCCTGCGCTGAACTAATGACGGATAATTTTCTATAAATGGACCCATTTTGTTACTTTATCAACCCTGCATTGATAATTATGTTGAGTTTAGTTTCGTACTTCTTTAATTATTCTTAGTTACCGCTGTCAATAAGGCATCTTTCTTAATAACAATAGTTGTTAAATAGTAATTTTCATTATGTCACAACCATGACCGCAGTTATTGTTTTCAGGATGACGCGAGCGACAAGCTGGAAGTCAGCAGTGCTGACACTGGTGCTGGCCCTGGCGGCCGTTAGCATAGGTTATGACTATTCGGATCTGCAGGGTCCGTACTGTGCAAAACGAGGGTGCTGTAATGGTCGACTTGACGAATGTGCTATGCCCATTATCGGAACCCTCTGCTACTGTGATGACTTCTGCAACAGGACTCGCAGCGAGGACTGCTGTCCGGACTTCTGGAGTTACTGCAAGGGAATCGAGATTCCTCAACCTATTCGACGTAAGTATCCTTAGGACAACTTGAATACGTATTAACGCACACAGTGTGAGAAAACTGATAATATATGTGTAAATAATACAAACTAGATACGTTTTTATCATTGTTTTAATGAATGGTGGGAAGTCCTTGATTTTTGGTGGTGGAGGCAAAGAGGTGAGTGTGTAATGGATCTGTTTGTGAAGGATAAAGAGGACAAATACACAAAGAGCAAGGAGTATTGATAAGAGAATTTTAGATTTAAAAAAAGCGGAAATTTACTCAGCAGGTATGAAGGAGTAAATCCTAATAAATACCCACATAGAACATAAGAGCGACACAAACATCTAAGATAATACGCCTTTCTTGTTCACACCTTATACTAGAATTAAACCTTTCTGAACTTAATTCGCTTTTAAGTAGATATTTTTTTTCTCCTTTTCGCTACCTCAAATAGCACCCAGCTTGCAGGTAAGGATCATGATAAATCCTTTATCTTCCGTCGAAGGGAAACAGGATTTCTTTCTCTTCACAGATAAGATAGATTTTAGACCTCTTATCTTTATCCATCTTTAACCCTTTAATGCAAGGTGTTGCCCTAGGGCAACATTAGGCTGTGTGTGTTTTTTTTTTTTTTTTTTTTCTATTTACGTCCGCTCCAACGTTAAGTTATATCGGACGGTGAATCAATTGGGTGAAATGATGCTCAAATGAGTCCAGGGTCCATTGAGCTTAGAGTTACCCAACATTCGTCTTGAAGCATAAGGGAAAACCCCGGAAATAACTTATCTAGGTAACTCACCCTGACCGAGATTCGAACTCGGGACCTCTTGAACGTGAGGCAGACATGCTACCATCTACGCTACCGAGACATATTCAACTTGAAAAATGTTTTAATGCAGTTCTTTTGTTATTTTAACATTGTACTGGCATTTGTCAAATATACACACATAATTTTGACTTTTTGAGTCTTCGAATTGTAAATATTATATTATTTTTACAATTACACTGTAGTATTTTATACTATAAAAAAGAAAAATCTAAGCAGCTGCAGTCAGATGATACCCCGTCAACATCCAAGAATGCCATCACAGCGATTATTTTACTTGGGCTCTCCCCGTCCTTTACCACAGTCACATTTGACTGCAGTTGTCGAGATTCGAACTTACGTCGTTTAGCTTTGAATGGATGGCCAGTCCTTTGTATATCGTTTTAACGATTATTTCTACTCCAATCGATTGCATTGAGGCACATCAGAAAGAGGTAAGATAACCATTTTAGAAATGTGCAGCAACAGCGGCGTAAGTAGCGAAATAATTCATGCATTAAAGGACTAATATATATCACACGTGTTTTCACGAACTCTTCACGTCCTCAAAATTTACCTCCAGCTTATGTTTCAATGGAATATTTTCCATGCATTATCGCCATACCTTAAGCGGTTCGTTACGTCATTCCTCACTCCATTTCTAGTCCCAACCCACCCTTATATTTTCTAGGCACTTTCTTAGTCCTTTTAGCCTATGTTAAATTTCCATACATCTTTCACTGCTCCTATTTTATATATTGTCATAGTTAACTTTAGTGTTATAAAAGATGATGAACTGCCATTTAAATGTTTCCTAAATAGGCCTATCGCATACCGCCATATGTATTGATTTCATAGGTTGCATTGCATTTGGAATAGAATAAAGAACGATTGCTCTTAAAACAAAGATCAAATTCTAACTATAGTATAATTAAATCACGAGTGCGTTTGAAATTTGAGGTAGACATTTGTATAGGTAAATTAAGATAGCCGTTTAATGGCTGACGCAATTCTAAAAAATTTCGTTGTTGCCTAAAGTTACAGTGTAAGTGCCTCAGGAGGGTAGTAAATTAATAAGTGGGATTACGGAATTATCATAAACACGAGATAAATCTTAGGAGAAATGTTATTTTATTATTAATTGTTTCGAGGTTTTGTTAAGTTGGCAGTAAGAACACTAACTAGACATGGATTCTTCTTGAAACATTGCAAACTGTAGGTGTCGTCCATGGAGACACCATCTGCACAAGAGGAATAAGCCAGTCATTTGTTATTGAACTGCGAGGTCCTTGGTAGGAAAAGACACCAGCTCTTTGGGACCTTGACATTGGATATGTCTAAAGTTCCCATCTCAGGGAAGTGAGTTCTGAAGTTTATTAAATCCAAGGACTCAATTTTCTGAGAAATAGGGAGGTGCGAGGGTGTGTTCGAACACTTAAATAAAATCCCCGACACTACTACTACTCGTTAAGTTATTGTTCTGGTATGACTGGATACAAAGCTTGTTTTCCATACGTTTTATCCACATCAATTCTATTTTCTTTTGATCATGTTAAGAGTGCCGATGTTTAAACCTTGTAATCTAACAATCCTTTACCGAGTAGCTTAGTTTTCCATTACATTGAACAGAAAAAGATACCAGCGTCTGATTATTATTGAACGTTTTGATCATATTGTCCATTAATAGACAAATTAATTTGTTTCAGAATGTTATGCCAATGGAAGATATTACAACTATGGCGAAACTGCGAAAATCAACTGTAATGTATGGTAAGTTCCTCATTTACACAGAATACAGCTTTCATGTGTTTCATTTATGTAGCCACCAATTTCTGTCCTCATATTGAGAGCTTTGCTTTTAGATGCAATTGTTTGTAAAACAAACAAAATATCATTCTTCTTATACATAGCAACAACTCAACTCTCTCTGCTCATGTTTTGTCTTTTCTGTCTTGCCAACTTTTGGACGATTACAATCCGTCCCGAGCCAAATCTCTCAATTGGGTGCCTCTGAGCGGTGAGAGCTAATGTCAGACGCCCAAACAAGGTCCACATCCGTGTTTGACCCTTATCTAAGTAAAGTACATTAAAGTCAAAGCAAAGCCAAAGCAAAGCCAAAGCGAAGCCAGAGCGGAGCCAAAGTGGAGCCTTAATGGAGCCAGAGCGGAGCCACAGCAAAGCCAGAGCAAAACCAAAGCGAAGCCAAAGCGGAGCAGATCAAAGCCAAAGCAAAGCCAAAACGGAGCGGGGCCGGAGCTTAACCAGAGCCAGGTTAGAGTGAATTCAGAGTGAAGTTAGAGCAAAGCCAGAGCAGAGCCAGAGCCAAGCCAGAGCTAAGTTACAGAATACAGTTAATGTGAGCCCAGAGTGAAGCTAGAGCGGGATTGGAGGGGGACCAGAACCTAGCCAGAGCCAAGCCAGAGTGAATTTAGAGTGAGGTTAGAGTAAAGCCGGAGGGAAGCCAGAGCGGAGCCAGAGCAAAGTCAGAGCAGTGCCAGAGTAAAGCCAAAGGAAAGCCAAAGCAAAGACAAAGCTAAGCCAAAGCGGAGCTAGAGCAAAGCCAGAGCTAAACCAAAGTGACTCCAAAGCAAAGCCAAAGTAGAGCGAGAACAAAGTCCAAGTTAATCCAAAGCAAAGCCAAAGCAAAGTTAAATTAAGCTAAAGTAAAGTCAAAGGAAATTTATAGTTAAGTAAAATACAGTTTTTGAAAGGGTGCTGATGACCATGAAGTTGAGTGCCCTTAAATATAAATCATCGTCATCTCTATCTATAACTCATAACTCATGGACGCCAGACTGTTAAAGATAAGAAAATCATTTCTAAAAGAAAAAAATACTTCATACCTTAGCAAGATATCCAATGCAGAATATCAGGTTGAGAAGTGAGAAAGCTTACCACTCAACCATAGAGGCAGCCAGTCTGCATTTTGTTTGTATCTGCATTTGTGGTATAAATGCCATGGGCAAATCCTTGAATGGCTGAGCATAAAGCAAGACCCTAAATAAGAGCAAATATTGTAATAAAGAAAGTGTGAAATCGGGGTATATATGTAGTGAATTTAAATTAATAGAACACATAGGCCTTGCAGCTTAAGTAAGATATTTAAAGCTGACCTAATTGAGTCCACAAGGGAAACGATAAGGAACATCTCTGCACTGGACAAATTCACGAGCAGTCTATTTATAATAATTTGGTGGATAAGAAACTTCACCACAAACTAGCTGAAGTTCCTTAGATGTTCGTAGCCATCTAGGCTGGATTAAAAGAGCCCAGACATGGCGAAAGCATTATTCAGGAACTGGTGTGCTCAAATATCAACATGCTTTCAAACGTCTGCACGTCTCAGATCTCCTGACTGTGGTATAGCTTCTCTAAAACCAAAATGAGTATAATATTACATCTATTTAGAGTTAACTTTTATATTTTGTATAGCACATAACTGTGTTACACAAATAAAAATATTTGTTAATTAATGTCCACTTATCTTAAGAAGTTGATGTTAATACTTCTTTCTTCTTTTTAAAAAATCGATTTCACGAACATTTGCTCGCATCATCAGTTAACACACTTCATAACTGTATTCTCATAAAATAAATAACTTTGGTAAAATTTCAGCAAATGCCAACAAGTTGGAGGTCAAGTGGAGCTGTTATGTGAGCGGAATGACTGCATGGTTGAACCAGAGCTCATCTCAGATGTTAATTCTGGAAGGGAACGTCTTGCATGGAGAGCAGGCAACTATTCTACCTTTTGGGGACGTAAATTGGAAGAGGGCATCTCTCTGAGACTTGGGACTCTACAGCCTCACAGAGCAGTAAGTCACAGCCTACACAATTATTAGGGGTGGTGATTTTTCAAAAATGCATATAGTGAGCAATAATAATAAAGGCTTGCACTCTTTTATTTTCAATCTTCACAACCTGTAAACCATTTTTGAATGTGCTTTGAAATGCAGTAAAATTTCAAATTGGCTCAAAATATGAAAATTATACTGAAATATTATATAAGTGCAGAGGCTATGATTTTTCAAGCAAAAACCTTGTTCTTTCTTCTTACTGAAAACTTCAATTGCAGAGTTTGTGCAGTGTGGAACATATTTGATATACTTGAAAGGGCAGTATCATAATCTCAAAAAAGAGTAATTTTCTTTATTCAATGAAATTAACATAATAAGCATATATAAAATCTGAATACTTTGGTGCAGGGAAAACAATCACAACTGTGAGTCCAATGACAGTGTAATCATTTCTAGGTAACATAGATATGGTAATTAGGGCAAGTATTATATTCCACCCAAATACTCAATGTCAAGATTTCACGGAAAATACATATTTTATAACCCCCTAAAATCTAAGAAAAACATTTTTTGAAAAAGGTTCATTCACGCATGTTTGTGTCTGTAAGTATGAGTGAGTGTTAGTGTCTGAGAAAAGCTCAAAAACAAAAAATATCAAACTTGGTACTTAAGTTGGGCATCTACCTAGGATGTGACACAAAGAGTTTGAAGAAAATCCAATAGGTTATCCTTTACATGGAACATTTTGCAAAACTTTTGATTTTATCAAAAAGGGCTGTAACAATTTTGATTAAAATGCCCTAAGTTATAGATGTTTCCATAATAAATCAGATGCATATTTTAAATTTTCTGGAAATATCCTCAAAAGTCCACTTCATTCTGGATAACTTTTGCGTAGCGGGTAAACTTTAAGACAGAGAAACTCTTACTGCACAAAAAATGTAGAGCTTAATCTCAAAAACTATTTGTAGTTGGTTTATTAATACTCTTGACTTACTTGTTTATATTTATGAGAGACTAGTTTCAAAGGCCAGTTGGAAAGAGATTGAAAATGGAGGCGAATGCCTTTGAAACTAGTCTCTCATAGATATAAACAAGTAAGTGACGAGTATTAATAAACCAACTACAAATAGTTTCTGAGATTAATTTTGACGTCACTGTTACTAAATTCCTCCAAACACATATAATGTAGAGCTTGTTTAAACATAAAGTATATATCAAATATTTTTGTTGTACAGAGAACCATTCTGGAGATACTCACATTCCTGGTTATTCGTATGAATTTTTCAATACTTCTACTTTTCTCAAATGGGAGGTCATTATTCATTTTTTAATCTCTTGACCATGCAAAGAGAATAGAATTTCTAAACATAGCTATCAGCTGTGCTCTTTAAAGATTTGATTACTACTTAAATTCTTTTCAGATTTTCCCTTGCACTATAAGAAAAGTAGCAATAACATAATGTTCTTGAGTAACATAAACTATCTTAGGAATAAGCATTTGTAAGGATAGTTTGTATGAAAAAAAAATACAAGGACAGAGAAAGTCATGTTAGTGCAACATACCTAATTTTTAAGAACAGTGTCAGGCTAAATAACTTGGGTTTTATTCATATAAATTGATTATGAGGTTAGAGGGCTCTTTCTTACATATTCCACAAAAATTGTTGGATGAGTTACTAACTTGAGGCACAATGCTAAAAGCTTGCTATACCTATGTATATGCTGCAGTTCATGGACCCTTTTTCATGTGAAAATACAAAAAGTAAAATTGAAAATAAATATTTTTACCAGAGTTTACACTTCATGCAACAAAACATTGAGCAGGCACACGAAGAAAAATTTGACTAGAGGTTGCTAAATTTTCTAGTCCTGAGTATTGTCAATAGATTTTCACAAATTTAAGTAAAATAAAAGAAATGCAGCATTTTCTGATTGCTAAAATGTATAATTCTGTTCAGGGATATAACAGTTTCATTCCCAGCTGTTAAAAATTATGCAGACTCCCAATGAGTTCAAATGCCAAGCATTTCTGCATAGATGCTGAAATATATTCCAATAATCCCCAATTATATGTGATATGAGAAAACAAATGATGGAACAAAATGTTGTGGTAAGTGAACATTATGTGTCACAGATTCATAAACTTCCCAATTTAAGTTAATTTTATACATTTTCTTTTTACTCTCATTTTGCATCAATACACCTCTTTTTTTTCTGTGTTTAGCTTTAGTCTGCACCAATTTGTCCTATTTTTCTTGACTTTGCTTTAAACCTATATTATTTCTAAATAAGTTCAAAACTTATTTTATGTATTTTTGTCTGTCAGTCCTATAGAATACAATTTTAATATTATTTCATAAAAACACCATTTGTTTATCCCAATTAATCCAACGTATATGTTTTTTCTTCTAAATGTAACTGAAGAACAGTGTAACTGCAAAATGCTAAACATATAATTAAAAATAGTAAATGTCTGATATAAAAATGTAAAAGTCACCATCCCTAACAATTACATATCTTTTCTTTAAAATCAATGTAGTTTCTGTAAATGATGTGATTTGCATAGCAATTTTGTATTATAAGTGCATATTAGAAAGAAAGTGATTTTTGAGTTTAAGAACTGTGAATGTGTTCTGATTTGCTTCCATTACTGTACTACACTGATACTTTTCTTTACATATGAGTTATTTATATATAGTTAATGAACATTAAATTTACAAGAAACTCCAAATTTTTATCTATATATGATAACACTATTTTAAAGTCAAACTTCTACTTTTTTGTTAATTAATTGATGGAAATTAATCATTTCTTCACACTAGTCGCATATAGGCTAAGGTTGTTGATAGAGTCAACATGAAAAATTCAAATCCATGGCTGGGATTTGAACCACGGATCTCCTGGTTTCCGTCCGGTCGCTCTAACCCGTTGAGCTACCATGGCCAACTTGCCGTCACAACATTAAATTCTCCATTTGACTCATATACTTCCCAGTAAACCACTAGGGGCTCCCACATTCGAGATACACCATTTGTGGCGACTTACTATTGTAAGTACTTGAGTCCCAGGCTTCATCATTTAACTCTTATTATTTTAGTTAATTAATAGAAATTAATCATTTCTTCACACTAGCCATATATAGACTAAGGTTGTTGATAGATAGAGTCAACATGAAAAGTTCAATGATGAAGCCTGGGACTCAAGTACTTACAATAGTAAGTTGCCACAAATGGTGTATCTCGAATGCAAGAGCCCCTACTGGTTTACTGGGAAATATATGAGTCAAATGGAGAATTTAATGTTGTGATGGGAAGTTGGCCATGGTAGCTCAATGGGTTAGAGCAACTGGACGGAAACCAGGAGATCCGTGGTTCAAATCCTGGCCATGGCATTAAATTTTTTGTGTTGACTCTATCTATCAAATTTCTACCTTTTTAGTAACCACCATTTCTGAAGAAATGATTCACTTTCAGTTCAAGAGTAGCTATTATTATCAAAAACATACAATGTTACAGGTGAAGAGTTTGAGGCCAGTGACACCAGTGTATGATCCTCGTCGTTTGCCACGTAGTTTTGATGCTCGAACCAAATGGCGTGGATTGGTGGAAGGTGTCAAGGATCAAGGATGGTGCGGAGCTTCCTGGGCTATTTCCACAACATCAGTAGCATCTGACCGTTATGCCATCATGTCAAGAGGACTAGAAAAAGTGCAGCTTTCAACGCAGCATCTTTTAGCCTGCAACAATCGTGGGCAGCAAGGTTGCAAGGGTGGAAACCTAGACCGCGCATGGTTGTTTTTGCGTAGACGTGGGTGAGTTCAGCTGAAGTCCGTACCAAATTACATAAATAGAATAAGTCCATTAATATCAATTATTGTACTGTTGTAATCCATTGCAATATTTGGTACTGATCACGTGTTACTACCCTTTTTCATTTCTAATCATGCACTTGAGTACATAGTGAGATTAATGAATACCTTGAAGTTTGGAATGGATAATAATTTTCATTGCTTCTTGTTATGCACTGGCATAACAGAAACCCACAGTTAGAGGCAGTCTTTATCCACTTCTACTAACTGAAAGAGTGAAGGACTAGAGATAGAATGAGATGGGATGAAGAACAAAATTATGTCTTGAGTACTGATTATTTGGTTATAACTATTATGATTCACAAAGCATGGTTTGCTATAATTATTATTGATAAAATATTATGAATTAATTCCTGCTCTCATCCATCCTATTTACTGTGTCAAAAACCATCTTAAAATATCTGTCTCTATCTTTTTTATTACTGGCTCTTGATTAAGCATTTTTCTTATTTGACAGTTTCTTATCCTGTCCCATCTAGTTTTTGCTCTTTCAAAATAAATGTGTACTGCCTACTTTCAAGATTGGTAATCCAAATCAGGGGAATAATACAAAAGTCACCATCTCTAGCCAGTCAAGGAGAGCAGCCATTATCTTTATCTTTCTAGTCATTGTTTGCTAGCTTGTCTGCTAGCTTGTTTAAATCATGAAAACTTGATTAATTGTATTTGTTCACTTATTCTCTTATTCACTTGTTCGCTGGTTCACTCATTCAGTCGTTCCTTGTTCATTAATTTATTTATTTCCCAGCAAGCCATAGTATTACATGGGTATTTATAGGTAATCATAAGTTTCCAGCCCAACCATTTTCTAAGTATGATAAAGAAAAAGCTATGTTTCATTTTTCAGTATAATCACTTTTGATTGCAATACTGGCTCACATCGTTGAATTAACATTTAAATTCCCCTCTTCCAAAAAATATAATCAGAAGTCTTGACATAAACAGCATCTATCACTCCATCCCACTTAAATTTCCTAGATCCAGGCTGTAGAATAGGTCGTTCATCTTAAAGTAACATTTCCTCACAATAGGAGCTTGCTCACAGGCACACTGTAGTGCAGAAGACACATACCTCTACTCAGCTTTCCTCACCCTTTTTGATGGAACATGTATTCTAGTCTGTGCATTGGGCCAGTATAGTACTCTCCATTTACTGTGGTGTTCCTCTCCTTAAACTATTCTTCTTCTTCTTTTGCTCTCCCTTATGCCCTTTCAAGCATCGGGATTCCTCAGCTGGTCCATGATCTATTTTCTATATTTTGTCCTATCCCTAGTTGTTTAGCTTCCCTCAAAGACTTTCCTTTCTTATTCACTACTTTCTCTACATAATCACTCCATTGTATTCTTTGTCGCCCTCTCATTCTTCTTCCTTCCCTTCTGGCCTCCCATAACTGTTTCGGTTTCCTGCTCTCATCCATCCTATTTACTGTGTCAAAAACCATCTTAAAATATCTGTCTCTATCTTTTTTATTACTGGCTCTTGATTAAGCATTTTTCTTATTTGACAGTTTCTTATCCTGTCCCTTCTAGTATTTGTTATACATTTCTGTAAATACTTCATTTATGTTTGATGGATAGAGTCAACATGAAAAATTCAATGCCATGGCCGGGATTTGAACCACGGATCTCCTGGTTTCCGTCCAGTCGCTCTTAACCTTTGAGCTACCATGGCCAACGTGCCTTCCTGACATTAAATTCTCCAGTTGACTCGTATATTTTCCCCGGTAGACCACTAGGGGCTCTCGCATCCGAGATACACCGTTTGTGGCGACTTACTATTGTAAGTACTTAAGTCCCAGGCTTCATCATTTAACTTGTATTATTTTAGTTAATTGATGGAAATTAATCATTTCTCCACACTAGCCGTATATAGGCTAAGATGTTTGATGGATAGAGTCAACATGAAAAATTCAATGCCATGGCCGGGATTTGAACCACGGATCTCCTGGTTTCCGTCCAGTCGCTCTTAACCTTTGAGCTACCATGGCCAACGTGCCTTCCTGACATTAAATTCTCCAGTTGACTCGTATATTTTCCCCGGTAGACCACTAGGGGCTCTCGCATCCGAGATACACCGTTTGTGGCGACTTACTATTGTAAGTACTTAAGTCCCAGGCTTCATCATTTAACTTGTATTATTTTAGTTAATTGATGGAAATTAATCATTTCTCCACACTAGCCGTATATAGGCTAAGATGTTTGATGGATAGAGTCAACATGAAAAATTCAATGCCATGGCCGGGATTTGAACCACGGATCTCCTGGTTTCCGTCCAGTCGCTCTTAACCTTTGAGCTACCATGGCCAACGTGCCTTCCTGACATTAAATTCTCCAGTTGACTCGTATATTTTCCCCGGTAGACCACTAGGGGCTCTCGCATCCGAGATACACCGTTTGTGGCGACTTACTATTGTAAGTACTTAAGTCCCAGGCTTCATCATTTAACTTGTATTATTTTAGTTAATTGATGGAAATTAATCATTTCTCCACACTAGCCGTATATAGGCTAAGATGTTTGATGGATAGAGTCAACATGAAAAATTCAATGCCATGGCCGGGATTTGAACCACGGATCTCCTGGTTTCCGTCCAGTCGCTCTTAACCTTTGAGCTACCATGGCCAACGTGCCTTCCTGACATTAAATTCTCCAGTTGACTCGTATATTTTCCCCGGTAGACCACTAGGGGCTCTCGCATCCGAGATACACCGTTTGTGGCGACTTACTATTGTAAGTACTTAAGTCCCAGGCTTCATCATTTAACTTGTATTATTTTAGTTAATTGATGGAAATTAATCATTTCTCCACACTAGCCGTATATAGGCTAAGATGTTTGATGGATAGAGTCAACATGAAAAATTCAATGCCATGGCCGGGATTTGAACCACGGATCTCCTGGTTTCCGTCCAGTCGCTCTTAACCTTTGAGCTACCATGGCCAACGTGCCTTCCTGACATTAAATTCTCCAGTTGACTCGTATATTTTCCCCGTGGTTCAAATCCCGGCCATGGCATTGAATTTTTCATGTTGACTCTATCCATCAAACATCTTAGCCTATATACGGCTAGTGTGGAGAAATGATTAATTTCCATCAATTAACTAAAATAATACAAGTTAAATGATGAAGCCTGGGACTTAAGTACTTACAATAGTAAGTCGCCACAAACGGTGTATCTCGGATGCGAGAGCCCCTAGTGGTCTACCGGGGAAAATATACGAGTCAACTGGAGAATTTAATGTCAGGAAGGCACGTTGGCCATGGTAGCTCAAAGGTTAAGAGCGACTGGACGGAAACCAGGAGATCCGTGGTTCAAATCCCGGCCATGGCATTGAATTTTTCATGTTGACTCTATCCATCAAACATCTTAGCCTATATACGGCTAGTGTGGAGAAATGATTAATTTCCATCAATTAACTAAAATAATACAAGTTAAATGATGAAGCCTGGGACTTAAGTACTTACAATAGTAAGTCGCCACAAACGGTGTATCTCGGATGCGAGAGCCCCTAGTGGTCTACCGGGGAAAATATACGAGTCAACTGGAGAATTTAATGTCAGGAAGGCACGTTGGCCATGGTAGCTCAAAGGTTAAGAGCGACTGGACGGAAACCAGGAGATCCGTGGTTCAAATCCCGGCCATGGCATTGAATTTTTCATGTTGACTCTATCCATCAAACATCTTAGCCTATATACGGCTAGTGTGGAGAAATGATTAATTTCCATCAATTAACTAAAATAATACAAGTTAAATGATGAAGCCTGGGACTTAAGTACTTACAATAGTAAGTCGCCACAAACGGTGTATCTCGGATGCGAGAGCCCCTAGTGGTCTACCGGGGAAAATATACGAGTCAACTGGAGAATTTAATGTCAGGAAGGCACGTTGGCCATGGTAGCTCAAAGGTTAAGAGCGACTGGACGGAAACCAGGAGATCCGTGGTTCAAATCCCGGCCATGGCATTGAATTTTTCATGTTGACTCTATCCATCAAACATCTTAGCCTATATACGGCTAGTGTGGAGAAATGATTAATTTCCATCAATTAACTAAAATAATACAAGTTAAATGATGAAGCCTGGGACTTAAGTACTTACAATAGTAAGTCGCCACAAACGGTGTATCTCGGATGCGAGAGCCCCTAGTGGTCTACCGGGGAAAATATACGAGTCAACTGGAGAATTTAATGTCAGGAAGGCACGTTGGCCATGGTAGCTCAAAGGTTAAGAGCGACTGGACGGAAACCAGGAGATCCGTGGTTCAAATCCCGGCCATGGCATTGAATTTTTCATGTTGACTCTATCCATCAAACATCTTAGCCTATATACGGCTAGTGTGGAGAAATGATTAATTTCCATCAATTAACTAAAACTTCATTTATGTAATTGTAGTTCTACTTTCATGTTTCTACAATACTGTCCAGCTTTCTGAGCCATAAAGAAGTGTTGGTAGATAAACTGTATTATATATTCACATTTTTGTATAATTTTAATTGATTTTTTTTCTATTAGTTTTGATTGATTTGGCAGTAGATTTGGTTTGCCTTATTTATTCTATGATTTAGTGATTTATTTCTGTGTCTATTTTTCGTTTTGAATTGATGAGTGTTCCTAAATATTCAAAGTTCTCAACTTGCTCCATGGTTTCTCTGTTCCATTCGAAATGTATTCTTTTTTCAGTTTGTATGCTAAAATGTGACTGAAATACTTACAACAGTTACTGAAATATTTGATTTCATCACATAACTTCACCTCATTTATAAATTAAAAATTAAGGCACAGGTCTTTGTGTGGAATAACAGTGCTAAATAACTGCGTGTAGACACTTTGACAATGACTTGAAAGTTCTACTGGCATGCAACTGAAAAGAAAAAAAAGTTGTACGTACCTAATTGGAATATAATAACGGACGAATTCCTTAAACAATTTCTACTTCCAAACTATTCTTTGATAATTCCTTTGCCACAACAATATATCTTAATGCTCAACAATTATATTTTTTGTGTTTCTGTTCACAAATTCAAAACCCATGTCATGAAGAATGGTATAGAAGCTCGTTTATCAAAGCTTGGCTAAATACAATCTTTGTTTACTGCTTGAAGCATGCTTGTTTCTTTTAAAGAAGCTATGAGCCATGTAACGAATAACACTTTTAACAAATTCATCACATTCACTTTCCACAACTGGCTTCATTCTTTCTTGGTGTTTTCCTCGAGTGGAAAGCCTGCCCGTTTTCACAATCTTACTTTGAGAGGCAGTGATACTTGGCACTGAAACACTTGTTAATTCTGCTGACAAATTAATAACGTCCTAAATTGCTAAGGTTGGGTATTTTTCACACAACTTGCGAAACATGTTCAATATATTTTAGTTAATTGATGGAAATTAATCATTTCTCCACACAAGCCATATATAGGCTAAGGTTTTTGATACATAGAGTCAACATGAAAAATTCAATGCCATGGCCGGGACTTGAACCATGGATCTCCCGGTTTCCGTCCAGTCGTTCGGGGAAATATACGAGTCAAATGGAGAATTTAATGTCAGGACGGCACGTTGGCCATGGTAGCTTGAGGGTTAGAGTGACTGGACGGAAACCGGGAGATCCGTGGTTCAAGTTCCAGCCATGGCATTGAATTTTTCATGTTGACTCTATATATTAACTTTCAATATAATTTGTTTTTTATCACTTAAGGTTTCCCTTTGTGATGTTTTACATATTGCACGGAAGCCGCCATGTTTAAACTGATTGTCTTCCCACTTCCTTTTAAGCTGCACAAGTGCAGCGTGCACTCTGATTAATTTGTATATACAAGTTAGGCTTACATTTACCAAATAAAATACTGGAAACGTAGAGTCAGACTGAAAAATTCAATGCCATAGCCGGGATTTGAACCACGGATCTTCTGGTTTCCGTCCAGCCGCACTACCATTGTGCTAATATGGCCAACGTGCCGATATGACATTAAATTCTCCAACTGACTCGTATTTTCCCGGTAAACCACTTAGGAGTTCTCATAAATACATGAGACAACTACCTTTAATGGCGACTTACTACATGTAAGTACTTTAAGGCCCGGGCTTTATAGTTAACCACTATTAGGTTAATTAATGGAAATTAATTATTCTTTCACACTGGCCGTGTGTAGGCTAAATTGTGGAAACGTAGTCAGACTGAAAAATTCAATGCCATAGCCGGGATTTGAACCACGGATCTTCTGGTTTCCGTCCAGCCGCACTACCATTGTGCTACTATGGCCAACGTGCTGATATGACATTAAATTCTCCAACTGACTCGTATTTTCCCGGTAAACCACTTAGGAGTTCTCATAAACACATGAGACAACTACCTTTAATGGCGACTTACTACATGTAAGTACTTTAAGGCCCGGGCTTTATAGTTAACCACTATTAGGTTCATTAATGGAAATTAATTATTCTTTCACACTGGCCATGTGTAGGCTAAATTGTGGAAACGTAGAGTCAGACTGAAAAATTCAATGCCATAGCCGGGATTTGAACCACGGATCTTCTGGTTTCCGTCCAGCCGCACTACCATTGTGCTACTATGGCCAACGTGCCGATATGACATATGAATATGAATTTTTCAGTCTGACTCTACGTTTCCACAATTTAGCCTACACACGGCCAGTGTGAAAGAATAATTAATTTCCAAATAAAATACTAATTAAGTACTGTTTGACTGTTGACTTGTAATAATATGATGTTGCTTGCATATTTTGCATTAGATGTAAAGTTCTTAAAATTGATATGCAAACTGTATTTTTCATCTGCAGAGAGTTACAAGGGTAAAAAACCAATGAGGTTGCACACGTATATGTACATTTACATTGTCATATAAGCTTAGGATGGTTCCAGTATATATAATAAATGGTAATGGGCTGAAGCTGTTCCCTTGAATTTCAATTCAAATTCTTCCACCTTGGCTCTTCCTATTCTTACCACCCCTGTCACTTTATTATATAGACTTAAACTCAATGAAAAATATTCTTTCACAGCACCCAAAAGATGGTGGCCACAAACTTTTTGATTGAGTGATCTTGACCTTAGTGGTGCCCTTTGCAAGGATTACAGCAATCCATTTATTCTCTTTTAGACAAGGAATCATGGTAGAGAACCATAGTTTTATCTTCTGTAACTAAAGTTTGCAGAACTTCTCTCTCGTTTCCATGGCAGAGCTCCAGAAATACATGACCACATATGACTTTGCTTGTTTTGTGCTGAGGAAAGAAGTCTAGGCACTCATCTTACACTAACCTTACTAACCGAACGGGATGGCTCAGGGAGTTTTATCTGTGGTCCACATTCAGGAGGCCCGAGTTTGATTCTCGTGGCCGACCTATCTGACCCATGATTTTTATGAGGGTTTTCCCAGTTTACCAGGCAAATGCTGAGTAGGTTAGTTACATCCTCCGAATTTCCTGTCCCTCCATTTCATCTCCATTATCATTTCACATCATCTCTCATCTGGTGGTCTCTTTCAGGGTGGAAGAGTCGGTGGGTACCTCGGCACTGCATTTCAGGATGTTATGGTCCTGGAAAACACTTCCTCCTTCAGTAGGACACTTTCTGTTCTCTGGGCCGACCTGTTGGACCGTTTCTGGATCAGGGTAGTAGGGATGCCACTTGTGATGACCTGCTGGGGGAGTTGCCAACTAGTAAATAGTAGAGATCCTGTCCTCTGCACTGTCGTGACTCCCTATGTCTCCTTGTCTCATCCTTCCTCCTGGGGTTGCCCCACTTTTGGCTTAGGTACAATAAACCACAGGTTTCAGTGCCAAATCTCCTTCATAGTAATTCTAATCCTAACCCTATTCATGTTTAAAAGTTAGTGAACCATTCAAAAATCTTTGTTTTTGAAAGATCCAACCTTGCTGTTATTTCTTTAACTTTGAGTCACTGGTCTTTCATCATTTCTCCTTCCAGAGGAGCAATGCTTTCAGGAAATAGCATCTCCTAAGACCAAGCTGCATGCTTTCAACTTCAATGCTTTCTCAAACCATTCAAAAAGGGTATGACTCATTCCTTATGGTAGTTTGAGGGGGATGCTTCTCCATATACACTATCTGATCACTGTTAAGTTTCATTTGGATTAAGTCCACCTTTTTTAAAGAACTTAATAATGCTTGATACTCAATTTTTAACGTTAGAATCTTTTATACACAGCCATCTTTATGTCACTACATATGAACAACAGAAGGCAGTAGAATGAAAGTTATAGCTGCAGTTATTGTTTAACAGATAAGCTATCTTAGATTTTAGCAGACGATGATCCTTATTGGTGCCAGAAACTTATAGATCTATCCTCATAAATACTAACAACTGCAAAACCTAAGTAGTATGGTACATGAAATCTTATCATCCAGGGAAATTTCTTGGAAATCTTTGTGTCGCATCTTTTGAAAATACTACCTACTTAATACAGAATTTTACAGTTATCAAAGTCATTGTGTTTTAGGTCCCACACCACACACACACACACGCACACGCACACACACACACGCACTCGCACGCGCACACACATGGAGCCTCAAAATATGTATTTTTGATGAAATCTTAGTATAACATTTTTGATTGAATTACTCTATCTACATGGTAAAAAAGTACAACTAAATCAGACGGAAGATGAGAATCAGTGAAACACAATGTATATATAGGTATTTAATAGATACCATGAGATTTGTTGTATGAAAAACTGTTTAGTTGCCATTGTACGTAAGCCATACTTTGCATATCATATGGTTATAATAAGATAACTATTCCTGTTGCAGTGTTGTTGATGAAGCCTGCTACCCTTATGAAGCTGGTTCAGGTAGCCCAGGAAGGTGCCGAATTCCTAAGAAAGCCAATCTTATTACTGCAAGATGCAATCCTCCATCACCACAGACTCCCTACAGATCTGATCTCTACAAAGTTGGTCCAGCATATCGTCTTGGATCTGAACAGGATATAATGTATGAAATAATGGAGTCTGGACCTGTCCAAGGTAAATACATTTTTATTCACTGTGTGTAACAATAAAGGATAATTTACTTGGGAAAATAAAAATAAGCATGGAACAAATTAATCAAATTGTGTGATGAACAAAATAGCATAGCATTAGAAGACATGTATGAAGGTAATGCTGAAAAGTTTTAGAAAATCAAGCAAGGATTCATTTTCAAACAAGATAAATGATTTTATTGTTTTTCAAAATGATTCCCTTTAACATCAATACACTTTTGCATTCAATAAAAGCAGTCCGTAATCCACTCTTTCTAAAGCACTTCAGAAGTAAGTTTATGATTTTCCACTAATATTCTGCTAACTAAAATGTGACTCCAGACATTTTGTTTTTAGAAAAGTTTTGCATAAGCTACTAGGTCAGGATTGTATGGTGGAGGGTAAATGATAATGTTTAGGGCATCCAGATACTCTCTTGGATTTATGTGATGATGCATTGTCATGAAGTAATATTAATTTTTCAGGCAGTTTACTTGATCTTTATCTAACATTTGCAGACATTTGTATACCATTTGATAGTAACAGAAGATAGTTTTCTACCTATAGTTGCTATAGTAGCAATACGCCCCATTTTAAGGGAGAAAAAGAAAAACAAGCAACCATCTTCTTGCCAGCACTGCAAATTTGTCAAACTTTTGTAGACTTAGGTCCTGTTCGAAACACCTTTGAACTGATTGACCTTTTTTTTCAGGATCATAAAAATAAATCCAAGGGAACTATCACTTTTCTCATACCTGTATTCGCTTGACAGTTTGATCATTTCTGCTCTATATGGAGCCTGTGTGCCAAAATCTGGTTGTGGAGTATAGCTGGAGGTACCCAAAAATGAGTCCAGATTACATAGGAACATATAGGCATAACACAGCATTGTTTGGGAGGGTTGTCTACCCCTGCAGACAGCGGTCTACACACAGGCATATGTAAGGAGTACCGGCACAGATCTCATGAGGGATGCCCAGCAGCTACTTGAAGTGGTCACATTCAGCGCTTTCAAGGCTTCAGTTTTCAGCGTTGCAGTTCTACTCCTCAGCATATTTTTGATGTACCTGCAGGCATTATACCATCAAATTTTCAGGTGCAGCAGTGTGAGGACAATGATAGTTCTCTTGCAAGATTCATCACTAGTAATGGTATTCCAACCTTTTCCTGTACCAGTCAATACATTGTTGTTTTTTATCATGAGTTCGTTTATGTGGAATCTATCAAAACAAAATTTTTTCTTATCTTAACTGTTGATGTAAAATGTTTTAGACTTGACTATTACCTATACCCAATGTCATCTGAATGAATTCATAATAAATTTACCAATCTTTTTCAATAATTGCTGAACAATAGTAATATTTTAATCAGTAACAGCAGTTCTTGGGCATACCTACTTGATGAAATTTATCACTAAGAAATAACCAATCTCTTTTGAATTCTCTGTACCAATTACAAATTGTTACCTTAGATGCACCATCTTTACCAAATGCATTTCTAAACCAATCTTCACATTATGCATGCCTGGAGAAATTTAGTAACAGTAACTCAAAATTAATTGAACAAACTATTAGTAGTAATATCGAAATTTTACTGTATTGGAACACCACAGTGAAACGAAACATATATTAAATTATAGATGAGTTGTATTTTTTACACATCAGCTTCACTTACGTACCTATATTGAGGACATGTTTTGCGAACTATTCACATCATCAGCTCTATTGCAACTAAAGCTTGATTCAGTGGTGTGGGTAGTTCTGTAGTTGCTGCAGCCATCTGTTGATTTTGTGATGAATTTAAATGTGGGGTTGTCTTCTGGCGGGATTTTGAAGTTCATTAGTTGGTTTTTATGCTTTTCTATGTATATTTTCTCCTAGATGACAAGTTCCCTATGTTTTTGTACATATTTCAGTAGTTTGGAGATATCTTCAATCTCATGATTTTCAGACCAGAAATGACCTGCTATTCCGGCTTATCAATATTTTTATATCTTAGGTGCCTGAAATGTTCTTTCTACCTAGTGCCTATGTTTCTTTTTGTTTATAATATTTATTGTTGGAAGAAAAAGACCAGAGGTCACCAGTGATGTGTTGCCACAAGAACTATCATGAATTTTAAATCACTGTTAGGAATACTTATTGTGATAAAATCCTCTTCTTAATTCATTTTCTAAATTATCTTATAATTTTTATAGCTACCATTTCTACTTGTTAGCAGTTATGTTCAACCCACAAATTTATTTATAATTTTCTGTATACTAATCGTAATAAGTACATCTCCATGTCAGATTATTTTTATAACATGAAAATCATTTTAAGGGACATTTTTCTATCATTATTAGGTCATCAAATTTCAGGCTTTGTTTATAACTATTTAAACTGCTGATTTATATACTACAGTGGAATCTTGTGTGAGAACTGTAGAACATTAAGAGAAAAAAGCTCTTATAAGCATTGTTGATGGATTCATGCTATTTCCATTTTATTTTCTTTCTTTCAATAGCGACAATGAAGGTTTATCAGGACTTCTTTGTGTATCATGGAGGAGTGTATCAACACTCTGGACTAGGAGCCCAGCATCGAACTGGTTATCATTCAGTGCGCATAATTGGTTGGGGAGAAGACATCTCACAAGGCCGCCCCATTAAATATTGGGTAAGTTAGTATTTTCAATAAAAGGTGTTATCCGGGCTTTTTGGCTTTGATTGGCTGAAATAGCACTTGACATTTTGCCCGTCTTTCTGCCGGACATCTTCAGAAGTTGACTCGAGCAGGGTTACTGGAGTAACCCTGAACACATTTTATTGGATTAACGCTGGCCGTGAAAGCCTAAGCATGTTCATAAGTTAGTATTTTATTTAAGTTTATTTTTAAAATTAAATTTCATATTTAGGCAGAGAGGAAGGAATGGACAGAAAGTGAATCAAATCTTTTTCTGCAACTGTTTTTTTTTTTTTTTAGGAAAAGTGCAAGTAGAAGTATTTTAGCAAAACCTGTCTTAAAGAGAGCTGGGTAAAATACTTCATTGAGAAATTATAATTAAAATTATGTTAATTATAAATAATTTACCTTCATTTGTAAATAGTTTAAAAGTTTTCAGTATATGCATATAATTACAAAAGATTTGTTTAATCTTCCCTATACCGTTGAAAAATCAATCTGAGAATTTGGTAATGTTTTGATTTGGGCTAACTTCATGGAAGATTTATATCTCTGTAATGAGGTGAATCTGTTTTTAACTAATGCTTTTTATTACAGATAAGGTAAATATTCTAAAGTAACAACATGCAGTTAGCATACATACGAAATAAATACAAAAATATATTCTATGATAAAGTTTACTGGTAAGAAGGTTTATTAACTTGCAGAGAAGTATAATATCATAAATTGAAAAGAACAACCAAAGTTTGGGATGCCTGTTAATAAAGCTCTTTGCAACAAATTCTGCAAATTAGTCACTATAGTTCAGTATTCTTGAGCCTCCATCAAAGTAAACATTTGACACCTGACCTTCATTTTGAAGGAATTCTTCATCTTTGAACCACTTTTCATAACACTTGTTTACTTGGCTGGAAGCATGAAAACATTTGTAGTCAGGCTCTTTTTTTTTTATTTCTAAATGTAGCAGTTATGGACACTGATGACCTCGGAGAAAGCAGAAGTGGTTTCATTACTAATTAATCTTCTGCTAGTCATTGTTGCTACAAATCAATAGCTTTGAGACAATTATATTTTAAGTAAATACTTATACTAAAGCAGACACAGAATTTCATGCCAGTTCAGTGCAAACCTTAAGAAGCATGCTCCCAAGACTGTACAGTAAATTTATGGTGCAGAAGCTCTGATATAAATATCATTTTTGACCTTACAATTTACTGGTACTTTTGAAAAGGGCATTTTATTTTGAAGTTTTCACTTAAGAAACATGCTTTCTATATTAACTGCTCACCAAGATAAGATTGCATTTGAACTCTTGCAACAAGGTTTGCTGCTGTTAACCAAAACTTCCAAGCCACCTATCCAACTCTCTTTCTCATGAATTTTTATGTCACCATGTGATACAAAACGACAACAGACACTAAGTGATAAGGAAGAAAACTTTACTTGATAAGAAGCTTTATCTAGAGTAGTTATCATGTTAGTGCTAGTTTATTCAGTGATTCAAATATAATTGTGTATGTAGATCAGTTACCTATATAATTTTATTTTATTGGTTTTTAGCTAAAATTGTCACTTAATGATCAAGGTACAGGCAATGAAAGCAAACCAATAGTATGCAAATGGGAAATATTGTATCATTAGAGCAGTAATACAATGCCTTATTTTTCACTAGTGGCTGGCCAGCAATTAGTGCTGCAGCAGAAGGCATGCTGCTGCCACATTGAATATTTAAATTCTAGCACTTAGGTTTATCATGCAAATTATAATTACAATAATCACATACCTTTGTCATAGGTGTGCAGCACGCATATTCACCCCTTCAAAGAAAATTTCTGTTGACACACATTAATTCATTTTCTGAAATTGCAGTAATTTCTCTTCTGATATTGTCTTTCATTTCTTCCAACATATGCAGGTTGTTTCGATACACCTTAAAAATCGCATTCTGTAAGGTCTGGGAATTGCAGTGGCCACAGTCCTTTACTGATGACCTTATATATCACTGCAGTTAATTAAGAACATGTTTTCATCAGTAAAGGACTATGGTCACCACGATCTCCAGACCTTAACAGTATGCAATTTTTACTTACGAGGGAACCTAGAAAATAAAGTGAATCGGAACAACCTGCATATGTTGGAAGAACTGAAAGCAATATTGGAAGAGAAATTATTGCAATTTCAGAAAATGAATTAATGTGTGTCAACAGAAGTTTTCTTCAAAGGGTTGAGACATGCGTGGCAGCACAAGGACATCATTTCCAATAACTTCTGTGACAAAGGTATGTGATTATTGTAATTATAATTTGCATGAGAAAACTAAGCACTAGAATTTAAATATTCAATGCAGCAGCATGTCTAAGGCGGCAGCAGCATACCTTCTGCTGCAGCCCAGTGAAAAGTAAGGCACTGTACAATTTATAATATGTATCTAATTTGTTTTTAAAAAATCTTTTGACATAACATAGCTCTCTTCCATAAGGAGTTTTCTGTTTGGCCTGTGAAAATTTGTTATTGTTATCCAGATATGACTTAAAGCTTCTTATTTGTTAATTTAGCAATCAATCCAAGTTTGGTTTGCTTAACTTTTACAGTAATTTAACCATGTGGGATAGCTCATGCAATGTCTATGGTCCATATTCTGGAGTTTGATTTATGTGGTCATCCTACCTGACCCATGGGGTTTTTGTGAAGTTGCCCCAGTTAGGTAAATGTTAGGAATGATTATTACATCCCCTAAATTTCTTGATTTCACTGCACTTCTCATTTCACCTTTCATCCTGGTTGATTATTTCAGGATTGTATAATAAACTATCCAAATCCTTTAAGAAATCACCGAACTTATCCATATTGAACAAGGAATTGAAGAAATTTTTAATAGAGAAAGCCTATTATTCTGTGAATGAAGATGTTTAGTGAGTTAGTTGGTACAAATATGTATGACATTGTGATATCATTTAACCTTGTTTACTTTAATGCAATTTGTAATTTGTATTATAGTTAATTGATGGAAATTAATCATTTCTTCACACTAGCCATATATAGGCTAAGCTTTTTGATGGATAGAGTCAACATGAAAAATTCAATGCCATGGTCGGGATTTGAACCATGGATCTCCTGGTTTCCGTCCAGTCATTCTAACCCATTGAGCTACCATGGCTAACGTGCTGTCCTGACATTAAATTCTCCATTTGACTCGTATATTTGCCCAATAAACCACTAGGGGCTCTCGTATCCAAGATACACCTATTGTGGCGACTTACTATCGTCTTACTTACAAGTCAAATAGAGAATTTAATGTCAGGACATGTTGGCCATATTATCCATATTATGTATTCCTTTTGGCAATAATATAATACATATTATGATTCCTATATTGGAAATCATATGGTTAATAAATTTGATTTGATTTGAAGTGACAGCAGAAGTTTTAGTGTGCAGGTAAGTAATTTGCTATTTTGTCTATTTTTCTCCACTTGCAACTCTAATCATTTCCTGAAAAAGGTTTTGAAAACTAGTCATTGAATGGCTACATCACTTAATTCAGAATCAGTGTTGTAGTAGCTTTCTTCAATTACCTCATCTTCATGAGATTTGCTGATATCTATTTTATCGTCTTCTGACATTTCATTGAATATCTTCAACATTTGCATACATGAAACATATTTTTATTATTGCAGTGTAATAACTACACATACATGTGTACTCACATATGCAGATGCATATGCAGATGCATATGCAGATGCATGTGTAATTTATTAAAGCAAGTCAATAAAATAAAATAACTTATGCAGGCAATTACATGGAGATTTTTGACCCCAGCCATAGCAATAATACTGTAAGAATACAACTACAAGCAAATCCTTTACACTTGCACAACAGAATGCGACTTTGTCAACATACACATGAAATAACAATGTAAAAATAGCCAATGTAACATAATGATGGAATCATTAACAATGCTGCCACATGCAAAAAGGTAACATTGGCATTCTTTACACTTAACACTCTTGAGTTAAAGATTAAGTGGGTGGGTCGTATCAGTTGGAAAATGAATGAAATGGTAAAAATGTTGTTCAAATTGGTCCAAGGTACCCTTAATTTAGAGTTATCTGACATTCATCTTCCCAGGATAAGGGAAAATTCCAGGAGAAACTTTATCGAGATGACTCATACTCAAAGCATCTTGAATGTGAGGCAGACATGTTATACCCTTATCACAGATGTAGGCTGCAGTGATTTTATGAAACTCAATATGTTATTTATTTTTATTACATGTATCTACTATGATAATGTATTTCAGCATTTGTAATTACATTTCCCAGGTTGTTCTTTATATGTAATAACAGTTCCTTTGTATAATCACAGGGGAAAGGTAATATTGAATTGAAATACTTTTCAAATGATATTGTATTTTTTCCATGTATAGAAGCATAATATATGTTGTAAGACATGTCAATTTAAAACACAAAGCAAAATCTACCAAGTTACATAGATGATTGCAAATACACAGTTAAAAGATTCACTGGAAATTTAAAATACAAAAAAAGAAACTAAAATACATAAAAGAGTATAGAGATTTGAGCTATAAAAATAATCGTTAACAAAGGTAAAATGTATCCTACTTCGTGATGTAGGAATTCATTTACAATATATAAGCCAAAAAATTTATAATCCAATAAGAAATTAAAATTTTTTGAATTTAAGTTGGGATTCAAGATCCCTCAAATATTGGGATAGTTTGTTATAAAGTAAATCCTGCCTAAAGTGGACCACTTATGTGCCGGAATCCTGGAAAAATGGAAAATAAATTTCAGGACGGACCTATTTCCCATGTAAAATTATACTTTAAGCTGGAAAACTGCCTAATGCAGAAACAGAAACATTTTTCGGGAACCGTTTGCGCAAATAACCTGATTAGAATGAATTGCTTTATGTGTAATGGGTTAACAATGTACATATTTTAAAAGGTGCAATAATTTTGAGGACTGTACTTGCACCTAAATTCCATTAGCCATAAAATCATAAACTGTAATCCTTCGAGGAAAAGGGAAATCAAAGCATTAGCTCTGTCAACTCTCTTGCAACACACATGGTTAGGGTACAACTATTTTGTAGTGTGTTCTTTCTCAGTTTCATTGTTATAAATGATGAATTATGAGTGGAATTTGGGAATTTTAAAAACATAGCTTGTATTTATATAAATTCTGTAAAATGAGTTCCATTCATAAGACATTATCACTGGAGGAAATAATTAAGGTTACTGAAGAACACGAAAAGAACAAACGTCCAGCTAAAGAATTAAGTGTTGTTTAAAATAGGGAAAACTCAGATTTATTAGATTTTGAAAAAATAAAACTTAAAAGGCAAGTGATTGAAGGAAACAGCAGGGCATGTAAAGCGCATCACAAAATCTACAGAGTATGATGAGCTAAATCATGCTGTGTTCAAGTGGTTCGTTAGTGCATGTGCTAAACGAATTACCATTTCTGAACCATTGCTTCAGACTCAAGCTTTAGAGACAAGAAAATTAAGCAAAGACAATTTCAGAGCTTCCAAAGGATGCCTTGAGAGTTTCAAACATCAACATAGTAATATTTTGAATGCTGTGTGTGGTGTGGCACATGATGTTGATATGCAGACATTTGCAGATGGGAAAGGTAAAATTGAAAACTGACAGAGAAATTAGGTGATAAAATACAATTACTGTATGTAAATTGAAAATATGGTACATAATACATATTAGCCTATTATTATATTGAACTGTACCCGGAGGCTAAGGTACTATTATACAACTTACTTTGATAATTTAAAAGCTTTAATAAATCTCTTCACACTCACAGCTTACTTGCACAATTACACTTAACTTAAACTTCCTCGAAAGTTAAACTTTGTACACATCATAACTTCACTCTAACACCTGCTATTACATGGTTTTGAACTGCACCCAGGAGCTAAGACAGTTATAAGTCACCGTGCGTGCACTATGAAAGGAAAGCCTCGAGTGCTCTGTCTCATCAGCTCAGCTCGGAGAGCTGTTCGAGAGAGGAACCAAAGCAACCTTCTTGCGCTCACAGAAAAAGGGAAACACAAAACACCTGAGGCACACGCCTCGTAAAGGAAAGGTGCAATCAGCACAATATACACTTCATTCTATATTATTCCTTTACTGTAAACCTGTGCGACTGTTTCATAATTTCTTTGTATTCAAACACAAACCTCTGTAAGATGGAAACCTGCATAAATGGAAAATTAATGCTGGAATGATTGTGTTCCATTTAGACAGCTTTTACTGTATAAATATAGACCAGCATATGTGAAGCTATTTTCATTGAGTTTTATTCTGCACAAGATTACAAATAAGTTGTTTTTGCTCTAGTGTTATGTGAATGAACTTCAGCAGTAGTTTTGAAGGAATTTGTCTCCTTTTGTATAATTCAATATTCGCTACAATCCTCTATAATTGTTATAGTTACTATTGCTCTCTTTTATGAATGAATTTTATATCATAGTTTACTGCAGTTCTCCATAAATTACACCATATGACATTCTGAAATAGAAGTGTGCAAATTTATTAAAACATTATTTGTCATATAATATTGCTTAGTAGGCATTCAAATATTATTCTTTTGTTTTTCCAGCTGGTGGCAAATTCCTGGGGAACTCAATGGGGAGAAGGTGGCTACTTCAGGATTCTCCGAGGTGCTAATGAATGTGAGATAGAAGACTTTGTGCTGGCAGCATGGGCTGATACACTAGTGGATTCTGTTCCTCTTAACTCCTATGCATCAGGAAATCGTCTAAGTAATAATATCTAAATGCTGCCACAAGCATAATGTGAGGTGTGTGCTAAACTCACTGCCATGATCAGTGCTCCGTACAGTCATTGCATTGCTCATTGTAAGGAAGTACATACCCAATAACAGAACAGCATGAGAATATTTATCTTATTAATCAAGTAAAACTTCAACACAAAGTGAAAGCTTAACTCAAAAGGCCAGTGTGCTTTTTGGCTAAATGAGGCTAACAGAAATTATTTGTTCAGTGAGATGGATACATTTTATAAAAGTCTTTTGAATATGTCAATTTTCAATTTTCTTTATCAACATTTAATTCTATAATAAATTCAATGGCTTCTTGCTGGCATATTTGTTTTGCTTGTTTTGTTGTTGGGTATTTTTCATGCAAATGAATGAAAATCATGGACATATTTCTTCTCAACCTTTTCTGCAAGCGTGAGAACTTCTCACAAAAAGAGTCAAAATAAGAAAAGAGCTTAAGAAATTTTTAACATTGTGACACGACACTTTGTATAGTACAGAATTATTTAGTGAGGCCGTTTTTTTATCTGTTTTTATATGTCAGCAGTTCTTAGTTACTGAAAGAAGATGTAAATAGCTTTACTACCCTCTAGTTTAATGTAAAGAATATATATTGCTTGTATGGAGCACAACTTTCCAGTCTTGTATTAACAAATGTATGTGTAGAGATTAATTTATGTTGTTAAGGCTCACCCAGCATTAAAAGCATGGAGAAATTAGTGAAGAAAGTTACTTTTGTTGTATTATTATCCCAATTTTGTCAGATTCAATAATTAAAAATTGTGAATGTATGTAACGCTAAAAAATTCACCATTTGTGACATATATTATTAAAATGTGTGGATTCAGTTTATTAATTACAATGATCAAAATAAATATGTAATCGAAGGCTTCTTCTAGAGGTTTTGCTCAGTTTATAAGGAATTATGTACAGAAGACTGATTTAACCAAAGAAGATGTCCAAATCGGTTATCTATTTATGATTAACATATTTTTAAATAAAACTGTATCTGTACATTACTTAAAAATTAATAATTTTGTTATATTAATTTGTGTAATGTAAATTTTTGGCCTAATGCAACAAGATCTTCAGTAGGATGTACTATTTCTAAATTAGCAACCAATAGGTAAATAATTCATCCTCAGGATCATTGAGAAGTACGGCTGGCACTACAGCTGAAGTTCCATAGATCATTTTCTAAATGATAGAAGCATGTTCTATAGTGGAGCACAGAATTACTTCACTATGCCACCAGTTTACAACAGTGAATAATTTCTCACTAGAGTTCACACAGAATTATTTTTTTTTTTCTCTTACTAATATGTCACCTTTGACCTCATATATCATACTAATGCTTTACTTTTGGAACAATAAAATTGCTCATAGCAATTTTGTTCACTCATTAACTCTTTGGGTTGTCTTTAAATTCATACATACATAAACACACATGCACGTTCATACTGTCTTACTTACAGATTCTAGTAAGGATAGACAATAGTCTTTGCTAAAGAAAGATTCCCACTCTATCTGGGAATAGACATCTGGAGTTGAAGGCTATCATGATGACCTTCAGACCATTAAGGCAGTCCGCTTTCATACTTCAAAATAATTCTTCATTATACTTCAATGTTTATAAGTTTTTAAATATTTTCACTGGCTTCTAAAAGCACCTAGAATCCTTCTATAGTTTCTTCCCCTCTCAATAATCCTCATCAAAGATATCTTTGCTGTCAATGGAGCAGGAGAACTGAGGTTCAATTCCTGACACAAACATTGTAGTGTTTCTCTTATGCTGAAAAATCTAGAGCAGAGTGCATTTAACCACAGAACAGAACTTCTAATGGAACTCTGAAGATACAGAACAATGGTTTGGAACCATATAAAACTAAACAGTCAAAAAAAAAAAAAAAATGGAATTATGCCCACTGAGCACATTGTGCCCGCTTTAGTGCTATACTCTGGCCAGGATGTCATGATGCAGACTTTGTGCTAAAGGCTTTACCTTCAGGTTGCTACTATAAGGAGTTTAATGTTAAGCAAATAATTTTCTTAAATGACAGATAGTCAGCAACTTAACTTTTGTGTTTCTATGTAAATACAATAACTTATAATGTTTAAATATCTGCCTAAAATCATATGTTGATAATTCAGGAAGTATTTTCTTAAATAATTAGTGAAAGTTTGCATATGACTTAACAGTCATGCTAAAAATAATTGCACTGCAATTCTCATGCTTGTTCATTTGTGCCATAAAATTTACATTGTCTAAATAAGTGCTTTAGTTGAAAGCAAATGATGTATTTATTATCTTTATATTTGTTTTATTTTTATGTTAAAATATTTGAAGTAGGTGGGAAATCATGGTACTTATTTATGTTTTTTTGTTATTTGATTCACTGTTAGTGTTTAAGCAATTTATAAGATCTGAGAATTGTTTTAAAGAGAGGTTATTACAGAAAGAAAGCATTATATTTGTCTGCATATAAAGTATGAAATCTTGTACTACCCAGACTACACTATTAAATATTAGGTGGATGCAAATCATTCCTTGAAAATATTATTTAGATGAATTTTATCCAAAAGTACATTCAAATTACTACAGTGAAAATAAAGAATGTTTCACAGTTATGCATGTAAGAATATGGACAATTAGAACAGCAAATTCATGCACATCATTGTGAAAGAAATGCAACTGTTGTAGGTACCCTCTCTTTTGTGCAGGCCATTGACTATTGACAAACAATATGGCAAAATATAATTGGGGCTTTTAAAATTATTTCAGTGTCCACTGCTGAGAAGTGCACGTGACAGAAAAATGTGAACACTTCTGGTTTTTGCTAGTAATTAGGTAATAAATGCTTGTTTGCAAATGCTTCATAGAAGAAAGATTGACTTCACTGTCTGGATCTGTTTTAATGAACACAATGGAATGCAATAAAAGGAAACATTTCTACAGTTTGAAAACATATATCTTCTTTAAAAGATTGAAAAGCATATAGATATTTTAAGATTTAAAATGCTCAACCCAATAGTGCTATCATATTTTTAGCACTTATATACCAGCTGAATCAACTGTTTCTAGATTTCTGTATCTATGCAATCTACAGTTATTATTCTTAGTTGAAAACACTGCCAATTTTTCTGCAGCTACAATCCTTAATATCCTTATGTGCATATCCAACACTAATTACTGAGTGTTACATTAATGCAAAGAAGCAGCAGAAGACTATGATTCAGAATTAGTTCTTCGTAAAACACTTTAACAAAAGTGCCATGTGGTCCAATGCAGAGGCACCAGAATATGAAGAAAATATTAGGAGGGCTCAAGTACTGAGAATTAAAATTGTTGATTATAAGGTGCAGTTATCCATCAAAACATATTATACTAATATATATTTCAAATATTAGCTCTTTTAAAATAATTAAGATTACACAACAGAAATGGACATAAAATTGATGCTATTATTTGAAATATTGTGTATAAAATATAAGCCAAATAGAAATTTTGTTTTTCTATAACATGATGGTATGGCACCCATTTGAAACATGTTGGTGTTATTGTAAGCATCATCATTGCTCTCATTCTTTCTTCTTATAATTCAAGTTAAAGTCATCTTATGCAAATTTAAAAATATATTACAGTTACAACTGTTTTGCAAACAATATAAAATTAAAGTAGTATGTAGTATCAATGTACAGCAACAAGCATGGAATTTCTTTTTAACAAATGCAGTCACATAAGGCACAGAATATCACCTAAAATAATGTGCATTTATAATCATTAATGTCTTCATTTACATCCTCTATTCATCTAAAAATTGGCTAATATAAACTTTCTCCCATTGTTATATTTTCCATTATCTGCTTCTTTCATGTCCACCTTAAAAAACAATTTATTACAAACATGTTAATCATGTATGCTGTAGGGCTAATATTTTTCTTTTTATTACATTTCATCTGTCCTTCAGATGTTTTGAGCCATCCAGTTTTAGGTTTTAAGGCTTCTCCTTTTACCTGAAGATTGGAGACTTTATTATAATGCAGACAAATATGATTTTCTAATACTTCAAGGTTCTGAAGTAACAGATTTTCTGTTATAAGCACAAAATCAAAAAAAGAAAACTAATAACTACAGCACAAGAAGGAAATTACAAATGGTGTTATGCTTTTAAAACAATTTTGCTACAGCTTTCTCAGCAACATAAGCTTTACAACCTGTATTTGTACTCAGAATAAAATTAAATGAACAAATCTAGACTTAGATTACACTATGTCCATTACCAGAAGTAGCTTGCCAAGTAATACCTTTCTTTTGGCTGATATAAATTACTTCTCTTTTAAGATACTAAGTTGTGATAAACAGTGCAGTGTGCAATCTCAGAATTACGTTTTCATAAAGATTAACATTTGTGTATCAGAATATAAAGCATTTGTCTGTATCTGTATGTAAATCTAGTGCCAAGGCATTGTGTGCGAATGAATGAGTTTGTGTGATATAAATGAATGTAAAGATATTGTGGAAATAAAGTGTGCCTTTTATAGGTAAAGATATATCGAAATTTAACTGTATTGGAACACCACAGTGAAGCGAAATAATTATTAAATTATAGATGAGTCGTATTTATTACACATCAGCTTCACTTATATCCTCAATATGGGTAGGATAAGTGAAGCTGATGTGTAATAAATACGACTCATCTATAATTTAATAAGGTAAAGATATATTTAAAATAAGGATGGCATTTGCTATCCTTGGTTTATTTATCACATTACAGCATACATATATCCATTTAACCTTCTCAAAGAAAGCAACATGTGCTTTAGAACTATGCAATCTATTTACCTTGCACATATAGTACCATTCCTTTCTTGCCTACAGTAGAGGAATTATTGCACCTCACCCAATATAATATAAGATTCTGTTAATAATAATAATAATAATAATAATAATAATAATAATAATAATAATAATAATAATAATAATAATAATAATAATAATAATAATAATAATAATAATAATAATAATAATAATAATAATAATAATAATAATAATAATAATAATAATAATAATAATAATAATAATAATAATAATAATAATAATAATAATAATAATAATAATAATAATAATAATAATAATAATAATAATTAATAATTAATAATAATAATAATAATTAATAATAATAATAATTAATAATAACAACAACGATAATAATAAGAATAATAATAATAATAATAATAATAATAATAATAATAATAATAATAATAATAATAATAATAATAATAATAATAATAATAATAACAACGATAATAATAATAATAATAACGATAATAATAATAATAATAATAATAATAATAATAATAATAATAATAATAATAATAATAATAACGATAATAATAATAATAATAATAATAATAATAATAATAATAATAATAATAATAATAATAATAATAATAATAATAATAATAATAATTATTATTATTATTATAATTTTAGGCCACCTCTAAATGTGAAGCTAAATCAGCCTAAACCTATGATATCCTGTGCTGTCCTATTAGAAGTATGTATGTACCATAATTCTTGGGTTTGGCCTGAGCCCTGTATTTTGTTTTAAATAAATATCATTACCATCACCATCAATATGGCCACACCATAGTTGAGTGGTTATACCTTCGAATCATGAACTATCACACCCCTTAAAAAGTTTCATAATGGTGTTCAAATGGTTTCGCAGGTTTCCATGACATGTCGATGAAGAGTTTCTTCATCCTGGATGACTGTTCCATAAACCAATAGTTTAAGGTGCCCGCCCCCCCCCCCCCCAAGATAAATATCCAAAGGATTGGGGTCAGGAGAACACGCAGAAGGCCGCGCCGTGGCTCAGTGGTTAGACCGCTTGGCTCTCACCAAGGCGGCCCGGGATCGTTCCCAGACGTCCGCAAAGTGAGATTTGTGGTGAACATCACGGCGCTGGGGCGGGTTTTCTCCAGGATGTCCGTTTTCCCCCGCCATCTCATTCCACCAGTGCTCCATCTTCATCTCATGTATCATCAGTGTCATCGCCTGCGGTGCCGTATGTAGGAAAAGCGTGCGTTAAACACTACACATTTCACACATTTCAGAACACACAGGTCTTGGAACTCGTCCCCCTGTGCCTGTCCATTGGTCATGGTACATAGATACCAATCAATACATCTTGAACAATGCCAACTAAAATGTACTGGAGCCCCATCATACAAAAACAAATTTTTTTTGTCTTATTTGCAGGGGTATATCTTTGTGAAGTAAATCTGGAAGGGATTCTGGAAAATGTCCTGTAATCAGTAGGTATATAAGGTGAATTGGAACTTTACACAGGTTGTGATGATGACACACAACCTCCTACATGAGCCATCATCAGGAAATGACTCAATAATCCCATGACATGGTGCAATTGTAGCACCGAAAGAACTAATATTACAATTTCTAATTAATTTAACTAGGCTATTGGCTTGATACGCTACAATATGTGTATAAAGAACAATCTGAAAGGACAAACGATGTCATGGTGAAAAGACCGAGCGAGATGACTTAGGCGGTTTCATCTGAAGCCCGCATTCAGTAGACCTGGGTTTGATTCCCTTGACCGACCTACCTGACCCATGGGTTTTTTCGGGGGTTTTCTCGGGTTGCTAGGCGAATGCTGGGTAGGTTAATTACATCCCCCAAATTTCCTGTCCCTCCATTTCATCTCCATTATCATTTCATATCATCGTTCATCTGGTGGTCCATTTCAAGGTAGAAGTGTTGGCGGGTGTCTCGGCCGTGCATGGTGGGATATGCTCTGAGGAAAACTACTTCCTCCTCCGGCAGGTCAGTTGACAGTCTCCACTCCTCTTCTGGGGCCATTTCAGGACCACTAGCAGGGATCTTTAGGGCTAAGATCGCCTGCCTAGAACCATTAGGGCTCGGCTACTGGGCTCGTTGCCGTCCTGCTGTAGGGGAGTGAGTTCGTTGTTCTGGTCTGTCGGGGGAAGTCTCTATCCAAGTACAATGTAGGGACCCTGCCCTCTGTACTGTCGTGGCTCCTTGGGTCGGTCCCCCTCTGTCTCCTTCGCCTCATCCTTCCTCCCAGGGGTGTCCCACTTGGGGGTATAGGAACAGTGGGCCCAGCATGGTGGCCTACGTACCAAATCCCCTTCGTAATGAAATCCCAATCCCAATCCCAAGGTGAAAAGAGATTAAGATTCTTGAGTATTAAAGTTTTAAGAAATGCTGGATAGTTCATACTTAAAACATGAGTAAATAAAACTCAAAAGTATAAATCTGGTTTCTAAATTTAGCACAGCAGAACATTCTTTCCTTGCAACCTTAAAAAGGGTTCCAGATATATTACTTTGTATGTTGATGCATCTCATAGATATAAGGTGCTTCTAAAAGTAAGTTTCCCTGCGGTCATTTACAGAAACAAAACACAACTTAATGGAAAGATTTACTGGAACAATATAGGAAGTGCTGAGCTATTTTTCAACATAATCACCACACTTCAAACATACTTGAATTTAAATAAAATAAATAGACGGCCTTGCAAGATCGGAGCATCAATTTTGATAAGAGCTACAAAATCAGATTTGCACAATACTGTTATGAACAATAAAGATACAATACTGAATTAAATTTTAGATAACACACTTTTGTGAATGTTAAAATTAAATAATACAATGGAACACTATGAGTTTATAAAAGCTTTCAATATGAAGACATATGATGCAGTTTGCCAGCATCAGAGATTAGCACTCAACAACTACCTGACATTGGGAGGCCACGCTGTGATTGAGTGGTTAGACCACTTGCTCTCACCAAGGCAGCCTGGTTTTGAACCCAGGTAACTGCAAAGTGAGATCTGTAATGGACAACATGGTGCTGGGGCTGGTTTTCTCCGGGATCTCCAGTTTCCCCCGCCATCTCATTCCATGGTGCTCCATCTTTATCTCATGTATCATCAGTGTCACTGCTTGCAGTGCCATATGTAGTAAAAGCAAGCATTAAACACTATACATTTCTGACATTGGGAAGAATCCTCCCAGAAATGCATCTTTGATTTTTAAATTTAATGTAGTTGAAGTATATGATTTAACCAGCTGGCTTCTATCCAACAATGACCAGCAAAATAACAGGAACAGCATCTTTTTTTTTCCTGTGTTGTCATGTTTTAGTCAGCAATAATCAATTTACACATTCCCTGAAGTTCTTTGAAATATTCTTTTACAATGATGCTAGTTTTCTGTAAATCTAGCAACTGACATTGTACCTGTTTATAATCACAGACTGTTTCCCTAGACATCTGTACTTCATTAATAGCATTTAACTTGTTCATTTGTTAACTTCATATTTCTTAAGCATTACTTGGTTCTACTGACCAAATCTATAATAACAAATCTAAGAGAATTAATGTGGAAACAAGATGCAGCTATGTGCAACACATTGCGATTCCTACCTCACAGTCAATAGTTAACTAGCCTTCATTAATGTACTTTGGGTAAAACTAACAAAGTTGTTTACAACATTGGATTGTTCTATTTTAATAGGAAAGGTAAAGGTAAAATTATTTGATACACAGCATATTCAAGACATACATTTATTACCACTTTATATTTGATTTGTTTTAGCAAATCACAGAACTCTAAGGCTTTGAGATTCCAGAGAGCAGTAATACATAAACAATTATAAAAATAACTTGTTTAAAATTAGTCTTGAAGGAAGTGTAGATCAACTTCATATTTTCTTCCTCTTTATTTTTCTCTTCACTTAAAAAAGACTTGTCTTCTATTCATACATATTACTCATTTAAATGCAACTATAAACAATGTAAAAAGAACTTACATTTTAGAACAGAGGTTATGTGAAGTTTTCATCTTTTAAGGTCCAAGACTCCAAAAAACAGTAAAATAATTACAGTTCAGGTTATGATCCTCATCTTAATTCCTCCATGTTTTCATCCTTCAACAATGTATTTAAGTAGAGACAAACACAATAAAGGTCATTGTTTATGTGTTTGAATGTAACATAGGCATTATTACTCACTAACCATGTTGCAACATAAGTACACCTAATTAACATAACTCTTTCTGCTTTTCTTTTTATCTCCATAGAAAATTCGTATTTATTTATGCCTCTTAGGCAGTAGAAACATAATTTATTCACTTTGAGAACCCTACGTTGTGATGTATCATTTGAGAAACCTTACAGAATAATCTAGAAAACCTTTAAAGAATGGATAACAGCTAAATGATCTTATTCAGTTGCACAGGAATTCATCTAGTCATTAAAAATAAAATATTCCTATTCCCTAACAGATCGGTGTTCACTTTTGAACTCCTATAATATGCTACTGTTAAAGAATATATGTATCTGAATTATTAACTATGTTTAATATTAGCAACTACCAAACGTAGTAAGATAAAAATAACTCAATTATTTTCTTGAACTAAATAAATGGGGTGCTCAAATATATTTAGGCTCTTCCTGCTGTCATTCCTGTAGCCAGCGAGTCTCTCTTTGGTTACATGTAAATTGGTTGGTTCATCACACAGCTTTTAACTTTGTTATTGACATTTTTCCACTTCATGTCTGCTTTGTTATTAAAACTAACAAACAAGACTACCAACATAGTTTTCTTTGGAGTATTTAAAAAATTTTAGAACTTGGAGCAATTGTGTTAGTTCATTCTGCAAGAGATATCATTCCAGAATGTGCATAACAAGGTATTACTTATTAGGTAATAGTATAAACTTTCATGCAGTTTTCAAATGAATGTGCAAACTATAGATAATATAATAAATCATAATTAGTTGCATTAAACTGGCTATCAAGGTATGGGTCCTTAATCTTATGCTTTTATTTGAGTATAACAAGTTTATTTCATTGCTGTCAATTATTTGTAATAACACGCACACTACTGTGTTTGTAACTATTATATCATAGCAGAAAAATTTACAATTCAAATGGGGAAGCTATTATACTTGTGTCACATTTTTTCTCACCATCAATACTATGAAAAACACACATAATGGACATAACTTCACACAAATTATATGAAGCTTAGGTTTCTGATTCATGGGAGGTGAGGTGAGGTTAGGTTAGGTTTGGTTTAGTTCATTTGATATATATGTATATAATATGTTAATTAGGAACAAGTGGTTATACCAAAACATGCAAGCTAGCAAGCATGTGTGTTCTTTAACAATGCTTAGGATTAACAGGTTTAAAAAAAGAAAGAAAAAAAGGTGAAATATAAATATATATATATACCTTCCCAGTGGTGAAGCATGATGTGATGTTTAGGAAAGGAGCTCTAGTATATCTGCAACTCGTGAACTTGAGTTCAAAATTTGTTGCCCGTATACAGTCAGCATTTCCATAAACGTCATACTACGCTTTGCCCCTGTACCTATCAATATATTGTGTCTAAATAATCATGTTTATTAGCAATAAGTGCAAATGCCAACTCCTCAAAATTTGAGATAAAGATCTTCAGAGAGACATCATCCACTCCTGCCATCAGTAATAAGGCATATATATAATACCACATTTCAACTCTTTCTCCACTTTTGAAACATGATGAAAAGATATCTTAGACACTAAAATGGTGCACCTGCCCTGTTCTTAAAAAACTTACGTGCTTACTACATCACTATTTTCATAATAGATTGCATAGTAAAATTTGCCCCAGACCCACAACTACAATTTATTTCCCAAAAATATTGAACACCCAGTATATCCCATATGCTTCCCTATATAATTTATTCTAGAAATTGTAACATAAGTAACTGAAGTATAATAGTCTTAATAGCTATTCAGAATAAAATGAAAATATTCTATTAACAAATAAAAAGACAACAGTTTTCGTTTTTTATCAAAGTGCTATCCATCAACATAAAAAGAACAGTTTTCATAAAATGCAATAATAGCTGTGATGTCTCTCATACAATTCGAATGTAGAGCTGAATTTCAAAAGACACTACTTGCATGCAGAGTTTAGGCATTAGGTTATTTTGTGCTAAGTGCTGCATAATGAAGTTATGTGCTAACTAACACATCTCCATTTCAGGTAAAGCAAAACTTTTCATATAAAATCACGATTTGCAGTTACTAAAAGACATTTCTTCAAACCAAGAATTAATATTTATAATTGGAAAGATTCTATACTAACCTCTATTAACTTAATTTGTACTTTAAAAACTGAAAAAGCTACCAAAATTTTACAGCATTAAAAATACAATGACACCTTAATTATGCTGTCTATATTCCAATATTCATCTTCTTGTTCTTTATTCACACCTAAGTATGAAATAAAACCTCCATCAGTGTCATTTAAAAGCTACTCTTATAGCCACTAGATGTTTAGAAGGACAGTCTAAACTTCAGTTATTTCTAGATCTCTTTCATAAGATCCAGTTAGAAGGAAAATGGTTTAGCAGCTTTGTGCTACTTAACTATATTGTATTAGGATGACCATGGAGAAAACAACTTAAAATAAAAGTTCTACTTTATAATAGTGAGAACAGTGAGCATAACAGACAAGGAAACTATTTCTAATCTACTCCACAAAATATATTATGTTTATATGTGATTAAAAGGAAAAGTGCATATCAGGGCTTTACCTCTCTAACAACACAGTTAACAATTTCTCTTTGCCATAACAATTTTCAAAGTCCCTCCACCTTTAGAACAATTTACATATAATTAACTTCACCAACTATAACTTGTTTTTCATAGCTATATCAATACACTGAGAAACAAACGTTTATGGTCAAAGTGTAAGAAAAGCAACCAGTGTCAGGCAAAATGCTTTTACTTCAGTTGAAGTCATATAGCAGTATTCAACACCTGTTTGCAATTGAGATATGTAAACTCACAATAGCAACATTAATAAAATGGCTTTAATTTAGAAAATCTGTGCCATGGAGCGCAGGAGGTTAATAATTTATAACGTTGGATGTTAAAGAAATAAAATTCTGCATTACAGCTTGCAAGAATCTTAAAATCATTTTAATGCGTTGATTGAATTTGTTAGTCGCTGTTTCTCTTTTCTATCTTTTATAAAATCTAGCCCATAAAACTGAACAACATAAAAGGTTTACTTCGGAAATGATTTAAGTTCTATTAAGCTTTAGTTTCCATTTGCAGCATTTAAGTTATATGTACTTGTTGGCAAACCTTACATGTGTATCAGCTGGAATTGAAATACAATGTACTGACATAACTGAGCACAAGACATTGACTTTTTTCCTAAACATTCACTTAAAAATTCCACAGGCCATGACTTTGCATTCATGATATGTATTTTGTCATAGCCTTGAACACAAATTTGCATATTGTGTTGAAAATCAGATGCATGCTAAAAGTGCTGAAATTTGTACACAAAGCAATTTCTGTACATTTGATTTCATGTAGGTATATTAAGAAAACAAGACTTTAGAAAATATCCCAACATTACAAATAATCATTTACTCTAAAGTTTGCTTTACAGGAACAAAATAACAAATTACAAGATTTTCATTTCTAATTGACAGTTTGCCAATGCAGCAAGAGGCGTGTCACTGTATGCTACTTTCTCTCCCTATTCTGCCCACTCAACCACTTTATCCATTTTCATGCAAAGTCATAACAATAGGTCTTACAAGACAATATAAAAATATCACTTCTCATAATTGTCTTGCTTATTTTAATACTTGAAATGATTCTGAAAGAGAACCTGCATTATATAAGCTAAAATATGATCTGGCCAAACACTTTTGGTCCACAAATCAGCTAAAAAAAATCCTAAGCTTTTCTATAAAACTAGCACAACTCAATTTATTAAACTTTGATGTCCCACAGGAAAAGGATATCACTGTGCACCATATCCAAGTAAAACATAATCTACATAGCAGAAAACATGGCAACAAATAAAGGCTGATGGAGACAACTGGAGACAACAGTCACCAAAACATGTTCTAGTAAGTTCTGCTGTTCTTTTAAGTGAAAGTTTTGGATGCAAAATATTTTGACAAGGTGTTTTATATTATTCAATAGAGAATTTGCTCTGCAATATAGTGTGTTTAGTTTTTGTATTACTATGCATATAATGTTATTCCTTTTATGTCAATAAAATTCCGTGTCAAGTTGAAAACGGAGCATTAATACCTTCTGCTTTTAACATTAATTGAGGTGGTAAAGCCACAGAAAATCACTTCCAAAACATTTTATTTTGCATACAAAAACTTTCACTACCAGAATTCATGGGACGACAGACACAAGACACGCAATTTCTGCTAATATTTCAAACAAGGCAACAAGTAAACAAGGAAAAATCACTGCTGCCATTGTACACATGAATAAGGTTTGCTGACTAGTAGCTTGTTTGTATATAAAAGTTAAGAGAGAAATGTTTGCAAGCATACTTGCCCTTCACTGACTTGCACTGTACAAATATAAATATGGATCTTACAAGACCAATTGCTATATATGCTGATTAGCTTGTTATAAAAATCTGTTGAATAATGTTGGTTGCTTTTATTCATCAGATCACAAAGGTTTGGTTTAAAAGTCTGTGAGTAACAAATTATAAAATTCAATGCTGATGTTCAACTAGAAGTACATTTTATCAATAAATTTTTGGAACCCTGTGTCAGAATATCTTCGCTCTGAGATTATCTTGACGTTGCATATTTGAACACTGCTGGAGGGACCTCAGTTGAATGAGGGTATGAATCCCCTCTAAAAGAGAACTTTGTACAAAAGTAATCAAATTTTAAAGACATAACCTGAGAATACAATTACTTGGATAGATACCTTTTTATCCAAGATTTGTTTAAACTTTTACATGGCTTTATTTATAAAGTCATCAAGACAGTTGGTCCTTAAAGCAAAAAATAACCTCTTCCAAATGTGTAGCGCTGGAAAGGTTGGTGAAAATAATGTAAACAGATGGACGTTCAGCTGTGTCAAAATCCTTTACACTGTACATCATGCAACCTTACCTCCCTTTTCTTTTCTTTTCTTTTCATACCTAGGTGACTGGGTGTGTGAATGCATAGGGGACATAAACACCATAAAACTTTTAATGTTACATTTAATTACATTCAACCTTGCTATGACAGGTAGAACAGAGCCAATTCATATATTAATATATTCTAAAGAAAGAAACTATGAACAATCATGATTAATTTGCAAATCCAGTATAGTTATGAAAATTCTTATACACATACAAAAAATAAGAAAATGTGTATAAGATATGGAAGAGGTAGGCCTCATACACAAATGTCAGAGTTTTTAAACTTTAAGGAAATGTTTCCTTATCTTTGGACTGCAAAAACACTGGTTTGAAATATTTGCACATCACAAAAGTATACTGTTAAGTTGCTAAACCCCAATGTATGTTTGTATGTATTTATTTCAGGATACTCAGTTTTTAAAATAATTAGATAACAGTAATTTTACCTAAGTAAAAAAAACAATTTTCAAGCCTATTTTGCATTAAACATTCAACTGTAAGCAGTATCTGTGAAAATTGCCAATCTTGTTCATTAAATGCTGTATTCATCGTACAATAAAAACTGAAAATGGAACTATAAATGTTAGTTAAGATTTGTGCAGTAAAAGTGGGTATTCAAATTTATTTAACTTTTCTTGTTGTCATTCTTTATCAGTAAATCTTCCCTTGCCTGCATCCTTGGGTGCATCACAAATCTAGTTATCATTGAATTTAGTTTAAAATATTTTCTACCATTTCATTTCACTTTTTTACTGACACAAGCAATTAAGCTTTTGATTTATTTAGGCAAATTTGTTCAGTGTAACTTAAATGAATAAAACTATCAGTTAATACATGAAAGTAGAAGCTAATAACAGTGAAGCAATACAAATATTACAATAAAATATAATAATTTATCACAAATTTCACTTATCACTTTTAGAAAGTTGATGACTTCGATACAGATAAAAGATCAGTGAAGTTTGTGCAAATTATTATATTTTATTGTAATAAGACTAGCAGAACTTTTTGTGGAGGAGCAGAGGAAGTGGTGTCTGAAAGATAAAGTATATACAAGATACTCAGGAGCCATGAGTAGCTGCAATAATTCATTCTCCAAATGATGATCAGTATCATTCCAGACCTATTACTCGATATGATGTCATAGTATGCATCTTCAATGCAACTTCAAGTTAAATGTGTAAACAGTAAACCAATTTTTGGCATCACATTTGTCTGGTAATCATTGCAAAGGCTCTTAATCTTACCGTTATTACTTCTCATCTGGCTGTCATCCAATTCCTTGGGCATTTAGATTCTTTAGTTCTTAATAGTAATTAATTTGGCCTATCTTTGCCTCTAATTTTTTTATAATGATGGGTAAGACTAACATGCAAGGGTGATCCAAAAAGTAACTATTTGCACATTTCTACAGTGCAGAACGCTTCGCGTAGGGAAGGGGATCCATCCCCTTTAGATGCTGTGGTGCGAGCGCTGTGGACCTCTAGCACTTGTTGTACTTCTGACATTACCAGAAGTACACCGGGTCAAGCACTCAAGCCCCTGCCATCAGGGAGTTCTTCGTATAGGTAGACTTTGGTGTGGTAGTGGTTTCCAATACCCTGGGAGATCGGGGACATCTGTATGACTGTCAACAAGCAGGGCTGAGGGGCACCTTTATGTTCCCGGGTGCTAACCTGTAGAGCTAGTAGTCGGTGTGCTAGATCACTGGCAGCCTGACCTAGTTGTCGGTAGCCTTTCCGAATGGTACATAAGTGGCATATCTACTTCCACCCTGTAATGGGGGGGGGAGGGGTGGGCTTGTTAGTCTCTAGGTCTTGCCCTACGGAAAAGCTCCAGGGTGACTATTATGCCCCTTTTGGAGACAGCTTTGATAGCTTCCGGGTAAAAAGAGAGGACGTTTCATGTCTGATGTAGATAGCTCTCAACATGAATTGAAAAGTGCAGAATGCTATCAGGCATCTACCCAAGGTCGTACCTTTTTTCAGCGTCATGTTAATGCTAGCTGTGCATTTTGGGATTGTTAAGAATCACTTAATGTGAGGTGAGAGGTATTTTGTTTTTGAATGCTCAAAATCTGAAACCTGCAAGGATTCACCATCAGCAAATGGAAGAAGAATAATAAGAGAAAGAAATGTGAGACAGTGGTGTGAAATGTTCAGATGGATGAACAAATATGTATAACAAAAGCTTGATCCAGATGTCTGTCACACATCACAGGTGATTCAAAGAATCAAATGAACAACAGAATTGTGCAAGACAGATGTTTCTTTCTCTGCTTGCTGAAATTGTGTCCAAACACCTTGCAGCCAATTACAACATGAAAATTCTAAAGCTCATGGATGACAGATGTTTAAATAATGGAGGTGGTTGTGTTAAGAAATAAAGTAAGCTTCAATCTTGCGAGTGACATAATTTGTTTAATAAAATCATTTTTTTTAGAATTTATTAAAGCCAAATGGTCCTTACCTCAAACTTCTTTAATGCAGTACTATACTACTAATTTGATGTTATCATCCTAATTTTAAAAAGCATTTGTGGTTATATATCATTGTTTTCATCATACACTATCTTGTGAAACTTGCTAAGCCTACAGTTGTAGTTTATATGCAAAAAACATTTGAACATCCAGCTCATTTTAATGAGGCAAAGGCAAAATTGTATTAACCAATAAAAGCAAAAAGGTTTTGTTTTGCTTTTGATATCCACAAGAATTTCATCTCACCAGAAATATGAAAAAAATTAACAAGTTGGTCTTAGAAATCTCATAACTTCTATGAATTACTACAACAATGGCAGTCAAGTTCATATTGCTCCAAACAAGTCAACAAATTTCTTGTGGTTTTTCCTATTACACAAATGAATGTCATGTTGGTATACCTTTTCCAGAACTCAAAATAAATATATTAATGATAATGTATGTTCCATAAGCTTTTCATTCACTGATGACCCATTATGTTGATACCATTCAAGAAAGAATTTTGAATAAAACAGCTTTTCAGGAGACCTATAAAAACTATTTGACCTTATAACTTGGACTACATAAGTCAACACCATTTACATTCATAGGGTTTCGCAATTTTCAGAACCAATCACAGATCATTTATTTTCATATTTATCACTGTGAATGTGCTAAATGGTTTTGGAAATAAGTATTTCAGAAAAGAGCTGATGGTTTTACATAAAATTTATTGTAAAAGTTATAGAAAATCAATTAGATAATTATGTACAAAAATTTACAATGCCTATCAAAAACTGGCTGCAATATCAGCTTTTGAAGTTAAAAGTAGCAGTTTATTACAGCATTAACAACTGATTTGACTTATGTTATTTTCAACAAATTCTAATACCAGTAAAGACTGACTGAGAAAGACAGATGGTAGAAAGTGTCTAAATATCAAAAGGCAAATTACAACCCTGCTAAACCTACATTAACATGAGAATTAATGCTGCAATATAATTTTGTCCACTTTTTAATAAAATTTTACTATACAAATGTAAATGTTTCTTTATTAGTACATTATAGTCTTGAGAAACACACACACAAGAAAAACTGGCTCTGTTATACCTTTCAGTGGTGTATCTCGCTGACTTAAATCTGTTTATTTTTTCATCCTTCTAATAATAATTATACATGGACAATGATCAGTTAGCATACAGGTTTGTTTCCAAAACAGTTTCCATAGTTTTAAATAACTAAATTTACTCCATCAGTTAATAATAAGAATAAATGATAAAAGTATATAGGAATGCAAACATTAAGAGACAGTCTTTTCCAAGATAGTCAATATATAAAAGTATTAATTTCTTTCTTTTACGGAGGGAGTTGTATTTTGGAAAGCATCCTGTACACTGCAGAGAAAGAAACAGAGAAACACTCAAGAAGTAGTCTCTTCTAAGATGTTATCACCACCACAGTCTATAAGATTTCACAAAGGTCTATAATAACTCGTATGCTGGTTAGCTGTTGTAAGCTTCACCGCTGCCATTTACTATGGCACCTTGCCTTGTGTCATTTTCTTGTTGTGGTTTGCTTTCTGAGCACGTATCACCATTTTCATAGTGGAGTTTTTCTTTGATTCCATTCTGAGCTGCTTCATATTGTGTCTCTTGCTTCTTTTCACTCTTGTAATCTGCCATCTTGGGGACAAATGTTGTCCATTCATCTGTCTTCTCATCCAGATACTCAATGCTGTTTAGGAATGTTTTGCCTGCAAGATTATTAAAATAAAACTATTAATATTGTGCAACACATGAGGTAAAAACTTGCTTCTCATTTAGGGAACATTTATATTTATAAGATAGATGTATTGGGAGAATTTCATTTAACAGATTCAATGATGACATCGTATTACCACTAATTAAAAAAAATTACAGTTGACTTGCAATTAACCAGTACTGATTATATGAGGCTCTGGGTTAACCGATCCCTCAGGATCGAACATAGATATACATCGAGATTTAACTGTATTGGAACACCACAGTGAAGCGAAATAATTATTAATTTTTAGATGACCCGTATTTATTACACATCTGCTTTACTTTCGTACCTATTTTGAGGACATGTTTCGCAAATCATCGTTTGCATCTTCATGTCCTCAAAATAGGTACGAAAGTGAAGCAGATGTGTAATAAATACGACTCATCTAAAAATTAATAATAGATATACATATTTTATGTATCACTGAGGTGCTAGGTAGTGCAAGTCACCAAAATTGAATGATACCACAGGTGGCTGCATAATCAACTACCTGTGGAAATGTTCATTTGGACATGAAGACATCCTGAAGTGATGTTATATCACAAGTAGGTGACTGACAACATATTGCTGAGATGATCATCGGTCCTGAAAATAACACTAGACCAACAAGATTTCCTTGAAAATGTCACAGTCTGGGGGACTGAAAGTGATGTAGCCTACACTGAACAGCAAGAAGAATCTACGCCATTTAATCTATTGCCCCTTAAGCTTTGGTGTTGCCTTGCAGTTCCAAGATAGCCAAAAAGCTATCAGAAAGTTTACTTCTCATTTAACATTGCAATTTATCTTTTTATCAGATGCAAAAGGTATATATATATATATGTTAGGGAATTATGTTATTACAAAACAATTTATATTTGCAGAAACCTTTTTTCATTATTTGTGACCTATTACCATCTTCTCTGTATAATTTGTTTTTCTATATTTTTTCTACATTTATTTTGTTTTTAGTCTTAGTTCCAATTATCTTGGATAACTGTAAGTGTACTATAAATTATTGTTTTTAAAAATTGCATAAAAAGTTGACAAACTAATTGTTCTAATTAAAAGTACCAATTATTTGCATAATAATAGTAATATACAGTTTTTCAACAGACACTTCAATCTTTAAACCCTTATAAATATACTTGAAATAAGAAGAAAACAAAAGAAGTCACATACTGGTCAAACAATAGGGTTCTATAAAACACTGGGGAAATGTTCTCCAATCTCTTGCTTGATATACAATTCTTTCTATTCATGCATAGCATTTTGCAGATTATGTCTTGGAATATTAACAATTTCTAGAGAGGTAGCATCTTTCAGTTCTGTAAGGTATTTGAATGCCAGGGTACTCATCACTCATCCAAAAGTCAGTCGGATTGAGTTCTGGAGATTGCAGTAGCCTCTTTTTTGGAAAATGTCTACTGATGACTTGAATCACCAAAGATCTGGGTAATGAATTGTTTTGCAGGGGGTGCAATGTGGGACAGAGCACCATCTTGTATGGAGATGTTTTCCATATTACAATTCCCCTGTCTAGGGATGACAAAGTTTGTAGCATGCCACTGTAGCGCTCACCATTTACAGTAAAAGTATGTCTTATTCTACTGCTGTCTTCAAAGAAATAAGGACCAATGATGAATTGTGAATTGAGCCAACAAATTATGTATACCTTCTTGAAATGAAATTTGAGAGTCATTTTCTGATCAAGTTCTGCAGTAACTTATGTTAACTAAAGCTTAAGAGAACTGTGCTTCTTCTGTCCAAAAATGTTGTTCAACCAATCATTAATTTGAATCTTTGCTAGCACAAATAAAGCAAAATCATGTCTTGCTTAACACTCTTGAAATGTTAATTAAAAATCCAGAAATTATTCCAGAAATCCCACGTAAAGCTGCAGTAGCAAATTTTAGATTACTTACGGAACATGATTGTTTGGCCAAACACTTACACAGAATAGGAATTTATACAAATCCAAATTGTCCTCTGTGCAACAAAGAAGAGGAAATGACTGAAGAACATCTTTTAACCTGTGAAGCCCTACCTGCCGGACCACTACACAGAAATATTGGAGAGCAGGAGAGCTAATGGCTTCATTGCCAAAGCCTAGTATTTGAAAACAACAATGTTGGTTTCAGTTTATATGGATACAAGCTAAGATATTTTGCTTAAAATTCTTCAAACACTTATATCATTCATCTGAAGTTGCTTTGATACCTGTGCAATGCTACTATTTCCATTATTATTTCTATTGATTATTTGCAAGAAGCAGCTGTCCATTATTGGCTGTACAATGACAGTCACATTAGCAGATGCAAACCTAGTTACAGTGAGTCCATTATCAGATCAAGAACGCTCTCTTAAGAATGTAAAGGGCCATTACCAAACACTAAAACAGCTTTATCTGTGGGTTGGTCTGGGTAGCTCAACTGGTTAGGCACTGCCTACTGATCCCAAGATCGCATATTAAACCCCAGCCTAGAATGACAGTATTTAAGTATACTTAAAAGTGACAGTTCCATGACAGTATATTTAATGGCATGTAAAGGCACATCTGCAGGATGAAATGGAGGTGTCATGTGAACATGGCCATTGATAGCATCATTAACAAAATAAAATTTATAAGTCTTCAGTGACAATCATTTTCTTTAGAAACTCTGAACTTGAACAAAGTATACGTAGAACCAGTTTTTCAAAATTGTATATCCATCCATGCTTTTTTTGGTTGTAATAATGGACAGAGAGATCTTTAGTTGCAATATCCTTGAACAACCTTTTTTTTTTTTTCCTTTCCCTGGCTCTAGTAGTTTCAGCTTGCAGTTTCCAGAAGCACTACAATTACACAAAACTATTGCTTTATATGACTTATGTGCAGGGATGAACCTTGTTCTTAAAAGCAACAGTCTGGTTGGCAGTTTGAATACAGATCATTTTCATCTGTGTTTTGGTCTGGTATGAAGTTCTTTCTTTCACAAATTTCTGGAACTCTTTAGAAGGAAATAGCTGCCAGAACATTTGAACTATGTTGCATTCCTTGTATAGGCAATTTTGGAAATATGATTAATCAGCTGCTGTGGCATTAAATTCTCCTGTAATTTTAGATCTCCATGAGAAAAATTTAACCTTTTCAGCATATAACACCTGAAATAATGACACTTTCAACTCTTTTTGCTAAAGCACTGCAAAAGAGTGACATGATTCATTGACTATACAGTTTTTCATGCTTTATCATGCAGATGATTCAGAATTAGAATTGCAGTTCCTAGCAAAATCTTGTATTTTCTGCTAATTATTTTTAATGTCTCAACAGTTTGCACTCCAGTCCTATAATAACCATTGAGTTTAGCAACATTTCCCCCTTTTAAATATATCTCAATTAATTCTAGTTCTTGTTTTAATGTCAACTCATGTAATCTTAATTCTCCTTTTCTTAGTAGAGAGTCAAATGCAGAAAGCTCAGTTCTCAAGTAGACAAAACAATAAACTTTTTTTTTTTCTGTAGAAAGATGCAGAATAATCTGCAAAATCAAACTTGCATACAAATAATTGAGAATTTACTATATTTGTACTTTTCAAAAATAGGAAGTCAATTAACTGCTTTTTTATGTCATAGTCGTGCAAAGAGATTAATACATTTGCTATCACTGAAGTCTTCTGTATTTTCCTATCTCATTGTACTTATATGGAAATATATAGTAAAACCATTTCTAAAAATGTTTATCTCAACATGTAGTAGATAGAGAGTGATAAAAGAAGTCATGTGATTGCACACAGATTTTTAATAAACATGCCTACACAAGCTGAAACTCTTTCTTTTTCCTTTTCTTTTGACTCTTCTTTTTTCTAGTGTTTTAACACTGTTATGGTACACAGATGATGGATACTGATGATAAATGAAATAAAATAAGAGAAAGGAAATTTGGGAAGGAAATGTTTCAGGCCCAAATTAACTTGGCATTTGACAGTTATGAGGAGTGAGTAAAACCTCAAAAACAGTTCAGTCAAAAATGACAGTCCTGGGTGAATCTAAAACGTGTATTTCTCATTTACAAGTCTGTGATTTAATAAGATTGGTCTGGCCACCTGTATCAGTGAGACTTTCTCTTGTCAGTGCATTAGACAACATGCATCCAGAAAGTAACTTCCCTAGTTTTTTGAAAACAAAGAAAACATATTTATAGGAAAAGCTTTATTGGTAATAGATACAGCAGTGTTTAGCTATTTTTCAACAGTCACCACCAGAACTGAAACACTTGTCACATCATGGACCAACATTTGTGTTCCTATGTCAAAGAAGTTTGTGACTAGAACTAGTGTATGACTGTCGTCTTCAGCTTTGTTTCCGGAAGAAAGTGTGAACTCCATGACTCATTAATGTGACGATCCTGCTGAGTAATTCATCACCATCATATTGATACCACTGCAGCAATGTCAGTGCAGCTCCTAAGCATTTCATTTTGTGCTTGGATGTCATGTTTTTAGGCACCCATATCTGAAAACGGCAGATGAGCTTTGTAATCATGAAGCAACGGTGTGTGTGTGTATATATATAATGTGTTGCCACACCAGCTCAATGAGATTATCATCAATGAGGGAAAGTCACCTCCTGCACACTTTTGACAATATTCGGAAAACTGCCTACACCAACAACAAACCATGTGTTTGCTCATGATATTCAGTCCATAGATTCACAGAGCTAATAATGAATTTTCATTCTTGCTGTTTTGTGCAATAAGAAACTTTATCACTGACAAAAACTTGCAGGCAGTAGGAGAACGAATAAAAGCTTCCATCTGGAGCTACTGTTGCCATGCTACTGGCATCAGACAGAACCTGTCAGGCTGGTTTGAAACATCATAGATCTCCGTGCAGTTTTCCCAGCTAAATATGTTTACTTTACAGGAAAACATTGGGGAAACTTACTTTCTGGATATGCCTTGTACTTAGCTTAGAAATTGCAAATAAGATGTCTTTTTCCCTTCTATGCATTTGCATATGCAGAAATACGTACAGAAAAACGAAGAGATTTAACAAAATAAAACTATCAGTTTTAAGCACAGTGCAATATGAAATAAAATGAATATGCAAAATAACTTGCATTACTCACCTGAAAATCCTCCTACTGCATATAATCTGCCACCAATGACAGCAACACCAACATTAGCTCTAGCTGTGGTCATATTAGGTCCTGGTGTCCATGTTTTCTCTTGTGGGTCATATATTTCAGTAGAGCACAAGGAATGTGTTCCATCAGATCCACCAACTGCATATAGTTTTCCTAAAAGTAAGGTACAAATTCTGGTAATTTCTGCTAATTTACACATCTTTATTTATGTATTCCATTATGCACTAGTGGAAGTTCAAAACTTATTAGCATATGAACACAGTGTATGTTTGCACTGGGCCTGTTACCAAATGTAGTAGGTATGCACCAGAGGCAACCCTGTACATCAAAGAAATTTTGCATGTCAGCCATGGTGTTGTTCATTTTGTTAATTAAACACATTTAATATCTTTAAAACAAAAATATTACCTAGATATTTAAAAACCAGGGAAAATCTTTTTCGAAATCATTCAAACCATAATTTGCATTCTGACTGTGTTTTTTTTTTTTTTTTCCCCAGAGATTGAAATACAGGCACACTGCCTTTTTGTTTCGATGAAGCTGCTAAACTACAAGTTCATGATACTATGTGAACTCTTCCTACATCAGAAACTTCATCAGTTATTTCTTACATTTTTTAAAAATCTGCAGTTACTCTATATTCCAGTGTTTATATTAAATGCTGTTCTTCTATCCTGTGAATGAATTACTTTATGTTTAATAGAAAAATCATTTGTTCCAGCTTTGATGAATATGTTCACTTGTATCACAAACACAATGACAAAGAGAAACATAATACTTTAATTTATGTATTAACAACACTTCAACTTGACTTTGAAACAAGATTCAGCATTTAGCCATTCGCTTTAACAGAAAAGATGAGCTGAAATTAACTCCTCTATTTTCAAACTGAACAGTTTGTATTTTCATAGTACACCATATGTTTAAATTTAGATAAGCATTGTGTACAAGCAATGATGGTGTTTTTTTAAGCTTATCTATGTTGAATGAAATTAAGTGGCAATAACAATGTAAAATTGAAATGCTTAGCTCATGTTGTATCATAGAGATACAATTTTTATAGGCATGATCAGAAAATAAATTTCTGTCTAATCTTAAGCGTTACTAGAGGAACCTTGGGCCGAACTGCTGAGCACCTCCTGAATGGGAGTTGTTCGGATTGGATTGGACTCGAGGGGGTAGTGGTTCCTGATACCCGTCTCCAGATGGGGTTGAGGGAAGCCATATATTCCTGCATGCTACCCTGCATAGCATGTGTGCTAGATCACCAGGTGGCCCTACCGAGGTTGATCAGTAGCCTTCCCCTTCGGGGTTGGCGCCTAAGTGGCGTATCCACTTCCATCCCGTCTTGTGTTTTCGGAGCAGATGGGGGGCTTGTTAGTCTCTAGGTCTTGCCCTATGGAAAGCCCTATGGAAAGCCCCACAGAGGCGCCAGGCGCCCTTCAAGGACAGTTTGGTAACTCCCTGGTCGTCAGAGGGGGGGGGGGGGGTCTTCACTCTGTGTGGACTGCCCTGGTAGATACCCACATGTTATATGCATTATATATGTCTAATCATAAGATTGACATCTGTAATTTCAAAGTATTTATCTGAGCACAATTAATGAAGATGATGTTCCTAATTTAGGTGCGTAAGAAGCATGTAGCCATAATGGCAGCATTGACAGGAGGGTCAAGTGTATGATTCACTGGTGTCTTTGGTACTGGCCACCTTCATATGCCTTTAACTTTTACACTTTCTTTAGTGGAAATGCAATGGAGAACACCCATCCATTAACAATTCAAGGTTCCAAAGATGCTGCATAAGAAGTTGACAGCATATGGTACAAATTTAAGCATGGGACATTCACAGCGATCAATGCAGGTACTAGAACTATGTTAAAATTGTACATATTGACCATTAAGCCACGCACAGTAACCATGAACAAAAATGAGAAGAATGAGAAAAAAACATTGCAAAAGAAAAAAGAAAAGGTAGTAATTTTCAAATGCTGAGTATGCATGATGAATGGGAAGCCTCTGGAGCTCAGGAATGTCAGTGAAATATTGATCAAGTTTCAAATTCTTCATTCCCAACCACGGCATACTCCTTTAAAGATATAATTTAATTAAGAGCAAACAGTAACTATATCACTTTCTAAAAATCTACCACACTTTAGTAATAATGGGAGATTGTGCGATGACTAGGAAACAGATTTTTAGGTAAATAAATATTCTTTTATGTAATTAAATATTTTGCACAATTTAATTATTAGCACATATTTTATACATCTTACCAAAATATTATACCAAGTTTATTTCTCCTTTTATTGTGTGTGGCAAACAGCATGACTGGTTTTGAGAAGAGAAGCTGTGCAAACTTCTGCTTATCCTGTAACCTTAGATTAGATTACATGCTGTCAACAGCTTGCTACATTATAAACATATATACATGTAACCTGCAGAAAAGAAGTTTCAAATGTCAGAGTATTGCACAATGTACTTGAACTCAATTACTTGTTTGACTTATTCTTGTTCTGTCAGTTCAGTTCATAAGTGCTGGGCAATGCCAAATATACCTTGTTGAGTGATTAGCAGTATACCAAAATGCCATTGATGAAAGGTAGTGTAACTTTTCACAGTACATTAAACAATTCTCATATACATTAAAAAAATTCTATATTTCAGCCTTGTGGAAAGTCTATAACAGCTAATCAATGTTCCCAAGTAACACAGCTTTTATCCAGCAACAAACATATCTTGGCAGCTTCACGTTCTGCTAAGAAGCAAGTGCTTTTCAAGTGAAGTAGTATTCTCCAGCTCATATCCCAGATCTTCTAAGTGTTGTGAATTTTATTCAGATTTATGTCAAATGTTTGTTTCAGTAGATATTCCTCTGCATAAAGTGAACAATCCAGAGGTTAAAGCTTTTCTCATGAAGTACACAAACTTTGATCCTGAAGCTAAATCTACTTTAAGGAAATACTACCTTCCAAAGTGCCACTAACAAACATTATAATAAATCAGAGCTGTGTGCAAAAACGAGAAATTATGGGAGTGTATTGATGAAACAGAAGACTCAACAGGAAGTAAAGTTGGAAATGCAGTGGTTTGGTTTCTCCAATATGACAGGACAGTTTCTAATTTTGCACTTTTTCTATCTTGCAAAGAAATGTTGGCAGCAAATAAAAATGTTGCTAGGCCTTTCAATGAAAGTATGCACATATTATGTACAGATGGTGTTAAGTATGATATGTGCTTATTTTCCTGACTGATGCAGCACCTTACATGATGATGATTTATATATAAGGGTGCTCAACTGCTTGGTCATCAGCGCCTTTTCAAAAACTAAATCATGGCAATAGCCAGAGATAAATTTAGCTATAAATTAAAAAGTCATAACAAAATGGCAATAAAATAGATATGCAAAATTAGGAGAACAAAAAATCAATGAAAAACTGTATATAACAATTAATAAAATGCCAAAAGGCATTAAAACACATTTTCAATATTACATTCTACAACCTGCATGTCAAAAACTACCTGCTCAGCAGTGGTTGAATCAATTTGCCCATTTTTGGGGCGGTTAGGCTAACATTTACAGAGTTATCCTGCCTTTTTTCACTTATCATTCTGGCAGTGAGGGCAGGATCTTCCTGCTCTACATCCTCTATGGATGAGGACTGCTTTCTAACTGAAAATTTTGATATGACAGGCTCAAAGTGATCGGAAACTGATTGACAAAGATATCAGTTGCTGATCTGAGTCCTCTCAGATGATTCCTCAGAAAATGTTCTTGGAGGAGATGATAGCAGACTTTTATGCTGGTTTATTTTCTTGGCACTAGTCTTATTATTCTCGCGCAGGAAGTCGTTTCTTTCATATATGGTCTTGAACTTTTTAGGCGATGCATTATATATATTACTGGTCCACGTGTCATTCTTAAAGTAGATGCTTTTGGCGGTGATTTGGATGAAACGTTCATCTTAGGACTGGACTTGGTAGAAGACTGACTACACAACAGCTTGGACTTTCAAGAATGACACCTTCTCTCTTACCTGGATCTCTTGGATCATCTTTTCCTCCATAAAACAGGAACATTCTCTGGAGTTTGATAAATAATTATCTCAGCAGTTGACACATGTTGCAGGTGATGCACATGCATCATTATGCTTGACTTCCCACAGTCAATGCAAGTATCAACTCCATTACAAGAATCACTCATATGGCCAAAGCGCTAGCATTTGTAATACCTCAATGGATTGGTTATACACTACCTCACTTCAGTAGCTTCATACCCTGCCTTAATCCTTTGCAGCAGATTTAGCCGATCAAAGGTAAGAAACAGGGTACGAGTGGGCATTAGTTCACCTCGTTCTTTGCAGTGGACTCGATATGCATTGGTCACACCTTGTTCCATTAAGTTTTCCAGAATCTCCTCATTGGAGATAGTGTCCAGTGCACTGTTGTTTACAACACCACGTGAAGAGTTCAGAATCCTATGCAATTCAATGTGCACTGTTAATTCACAAGCATATTGGCTTTCAAAATTTTTGCAGCCTGTATTGGTGAAACAGCTTTGACTAGGAGCATGCCATTGCGAGATCGAATACATGATTTTACAGGATACATCAATATTATCTAAACCTTTTGATAATAAATGGGTTCACAGTAGTAAATTTTCGGCCTTCCTCAATTCTAATAATAACCAAATAGCGAGAACTACAAGACTCTGCTACTTCTTTTCCACTTTTCTTAAAATTTTTATTTTTTTATCAATTCTCATAACGATTATGTCTTCCACCATTGCAAATGACTCGGATGGCATGCTCACATCCTGGGCGCAACCCTGGCTTAGGTGAGAGTCCTGGCCTGGAACTTGCTCCCCTCAGGGTCTCACCTCCCAAAGTACATACAGAGGGACCCAATCACCTTTAGGAGAGTAACAGCTCATGCATTGGACCCTCCCGAGGACTGACCTTTATCAGCAGATACAAACACAGTCCTACATGATAACCAGGAGCTGGGAATTATGCGTTATCCAGTCACCCCTGCGCTCCTCCGTGCTAGCTATCCATCAGACAGTGTTCAGGAAGGTTAAAATTTAAGGGTCAAACACGGATGTGGACCAAAGTTGTTTGGGTGTTTGGCAATAGTTCTCTCACCACTTAGAGGTATCCAATCAAGAGATTTGGCTAGGGACCCTGGGAGCGCCAATCCCATACCTACCGAAGTAGGCCTCTGGGGGGGCATCTCACATGAAGAAAACAGCAGAAGTATTTAGCATCAACTATCCAAAAATGATAAATGTGCCTTGCATTGTATGTATGCTACACTGTGTGCGAAACTGTTGTATTCCAATATGGACAAGTTGGTATTCAATGGAAAGAAGATGTATGTTAAAGCCCCTATGTCCCAAGATGATACATTTAGGAGTAAAAATCCCCATATTCCATTACCACCAACACTTGTTACTTGCTGAGGCACTTGGATTTCAGCAGTGTTGTACTATGCGGAACACACATGTTGAAAAACTGGCATCTAAGCTAAGCCAGCTTTGTTTTATGTTCAGAACCATAAAAAATATTGCAAATTTGAACACTTTGAGGAATCTATACTTTGCTCATTTCAATAGCTTACTAAAATTTGGAGTGATTTTTTGGGGTAACTGTGATAAAGAAAATATAATCTTTAAAATTCAAAAACGAGTAATCAGAACAATAATGGGAAAGAAACAAAGGGATTCTTGTATCAATTTATTCAAATCACTCCATATATTGCCACTTCCTTGTCTATATATATACTAGAAGTCATGATGTTTGTTAGAAAACATTTGGTTTATTTTCATACAAACTCTGAAAAACATATAAAAATTATTTGTGGTTGGTTTATTGACACCATTTTCAATTGAAAATGGAGGCCAGGGCCTTTGAAACTAGTCTCTCATAAATATATGAAAAAGTAAGTGACGAGTGTCAATAAACCAACCACAAATAATTTTTATATTAATTTTGACGTCACTGTTACTAAATTCCTCCAAATTCCTCCATCACTCTGGAATTACCTTATATAACAAGCTACCCGATAATATTAAATTCACCACCTCAGAAACTGCATTTAAGCACAAGGTGAAACATCTGCTATTGCAACATTGTTTTTACTCAGTTGATGAGTTTTTAAACACTTTTCCATGAACCCCTTCTGGGTGTGTAATTTGTTATACTGGGTTGACAATATCTGCACATCCTAACTGTGTGAAAAAGTTCCTGTTAGAACTTTTATAGTAGAGGCGAATTTTTTTTTTTAATATCAACTACAGATAAATTGTTATATTGTACATACAGTTTCTGAATTTTTCATTTCTAGACTTGTGTTGTGTAAATGTTTACTGTATAATTTTTAGTTATAAGTACTTGACGTGTCCTATATCATGTACTATGATCAAAAGGATGAATAAATTCTCCTAACATTTTGATAGCATTAAATGGCTGTGGATTTTTTTTTTTTTTTTTTTTTTTTTTTTTTTTGTAATTTACGTTCTCCAATGTTAAGTCATATCGGACGGTGAATGAAATGGATGAAATGATGCCCAAATGAGTCCAGGGTCCAAGGAGCTTAGAGTTACCCAACATTCATCTTTCAGAATAAGGGAAAACCCCGGAGAAAACCTTATCCAGGTAACTCACCGTAACCGAGATTCAAACTTGGGACCTCTAGAACATGAGGCGGACGTGCTACTCGGTTGTGGATGAACTGAACAAAGATGATGCTATCTATAGAAATTGTTCAAAATCTGCTAAGTGACAGTTGTTTAAGAAATGATGTGGTGTATATTGATGCTGTTATCAGTTTCTTGTATGAGTCCATTAAAAAAAAAGAAGCAATAACTAACCTTTTGACAGAAAGTGTTAAAGAAATTGTTAATGTAGAAACGAAAATCAAATCACTCGAAGGCTTAAAAATGAAACTTTAAAAAACAAATTCAAATTGGTGTTTGAATTTGGGTTTCAAATTACGAGACAAGTTACCCAAGTACTAAAGGACCATCAAGTAGACATTGAGAGTGATGTGCCTCTTATGAAATATGCAAAAATGACATGTGACACAGAATGATCATTCTTCCAATACCAGGCAGAGCTACATGACTATTGGCAGAGATTTCTAATGGACAATTTAGAGAAGGCGTATGTTGTGCACTATAACTCCAAACAATTTCCAACAATTGACATGTGATGTCAATAATCTATCACTGATGAGTTATCAAAACAGTTCCTTTTTATTAATGTTTGTTCTATTGTGTAAAATAAAGAACATTTTTTTGTTTTAATATTTTGAAAACTTTCTAACAAATATTTTGTTGATTCATAATGTTGATTCATTTTGTTGATGCATAAAAAATAAATATATTTAACTTTTTTAGCAATTAAAAATCTGTTCCATAGTGATGACATCTGCAAATCAGTGCTAAAAGTTATTAAATTTTTAAAAATTAAATTATTAAAACAATTAAATGGTCCCATAGATTTAATAGTTTGGGAAAAAACATGTATTTTAAAAAATAAACATTGCATACTGAATTTTGACATACCAGCAGTTGATTCTGTTTTTAGGTTTGTTTCATCTTCAGATGTTGGTAATGCTGAATAAACATAAGAAAAAACATAGTAACCGAGATTTCCTTGACAACGGAGTTTGTTTTTGATGAACTGAAGACACAAGCGATTTGCTTGTGAAATTGATTTCCATTAGAAAGAAGAAAGAAGTATTAACATCAATTTCTTAAGATAAGTGGAGCCTTAGTAGCAAATATTTATATTTGTGTAAAAGGTTAGTTATTACTGTTATTGTTACTGCTCTAGGTGATGGATTGCTATTTTATTGCCAACCCTTGAAAGTAAAACAAATTTATTGACAGAATTTGCTAGCATATTTTGAAGTTCATTACTGATTCCTATTTTTCAAAATAAATATTTTTTTGTACACCTCAAATCCATAGGTCCTTTAATTGCTCTAATAATTTCACCTCCGGGTTTACTTCATGATTAAGTGGTCAAAAATGATCTGTTACAGCTGATTTATCAATCTGTTTATATTTAATACTTCTAAAATGTTCTTTCATTCCTAGTTTATAAATGCTTTACCAATGTAAACCCTATCAAATGCCAAATTTTTATAATTAGAATTTTTTTCAGAAAAACTTAGCAACTTTTTATATTTACATATATTGCAGAACTATAATTATTCCATATTTTTTAAACAGTTTTGTAAAGTTTTTATTAGCTCAAGAACTAGCGTATGGACTGTATGGACTGATATGAGACTTACATTGTTGATTGTTTTCAATACAGTTAAGAGCACATATCTTGGTTTCTTTATTGCCACATCTTGTATTAAAGTTTTAAAATTAAATGTATTATCTCATTATGATGAAGTTCATGCTGTTAACAATACAGCACAGTAATTACCTTTAAATACTGCAAGTCCACATCCTCTTCTTGCTGTAATCATTCCTTTTGCATATGTCCACATGTTTGTGTGAGGGTCATAAATTTCCACAGAACTAAGGCAGTTCCAAGCATCACATCCGCCTACTGCAAATACATAACCATCCATGGCACATACACCAGCCTGATAGCGACCTGAAAAGAATCAAAATTACTTTTCAATATGACTATAAAAGTAGAGATCCACTTAGAATGCTTAAAGCTAGCATAAACTCAAAACTTTATATGTGTTTAGAGGAATGACATTGATCCAAATCCAAAAGTATTAAAAGGAGTGATAAACCAAAATAAATTGACAACATGGGAGAACATATTCATATGGAAAAATAAGGATTGTGTAATGAACTTTGTAATCCCACCACCATAGAGAGAGCAGACAATACTTGCCAGTTGGAAAGAGATTGAAAATGGAGGCAAATGTCTTTGAAACTAGTCTCTCATAAATATAAACAAGTAAGTGACGAGTATCAATAAACCAACTACAAATAGTTTCTGAGATTAACTCAAAACTTTACTCAACCAGATACTACTAAAATTTTCTTAATTCTAAAATTGTTGTTGGGGGGGGGGGGGGGGGGTATAATTTACACGAATTTCTGTACATTTTGTCCTGAAAAAAAAAAATTGTCTTCAAAATAAAAATTAAACAGGAAATGTTGCTAACAACAAGAAATGTAGTTTAATATTTAATACAATAACTCGGAAATAAGATAACTCTTTGTTATCCACAATGCAATATTTTTCAAGAGGCTTTTTGCTGGTTTTACTTGATTTTATCCATTCTTTGAAATTTTAAAAGACTTTTGAAGTTGGTCCAAATTTTGATTCATTTTGATGCAATAAATTTATATGAAAATATAGAAAACAACTTATCTTTATCTATTATCTAAATAATTTGGGTCAGGCTACAACAAAATTTACTATTTTCTTGACCAGCTTATGCACCATATAATTTTCAAACACAAGTGCATCAAGATTTGCTTCAGTGCTGTTCAATCTCAATGAATCTCCTGAAGTGATAAGAACTGAGCAGTTTGCAACTTATTAAAAAAAAAAAAAAAAAAAAACTTAATTTGGGGAGTGCATCTGCTTCAATTCAGTAGAGTTTAAGTTCAAACCTTAGTTGGGTTGAGCTGTCTTATTTTTTGGTGGTTTTTCTTTATGCTAAGAAAACTAATTTTGAAAAGTTAAGCTCTCTGGATACCAGGCTCATTTGAGCATCATTCTACCTATTTTATTCACTTTAGATATTAGCAAGAGTTAAATGACTTAATACAAAATAAATACAAAAAGGAATTGTAGACAAATATGTATTTTAAGTATATCATTCTATTTCATATAAGCACCTACATCTTGTCACAGACATGTATTTGCAATTACTTCACTGATCAGGTGTGGACCCAGACTTTACCTGCATCACAGGATGGAATTGCAAGAGGCTAACAAGACCACTCAGTCCTCCTAACTTTTGGAATTTACGGAGGAAGGTATGTATGACCATCAATTTCTCTCTTCAAGTGAACAGAGATTGTAGAGTTTGTCAACATGTTCTTAGGGGGTTGTACTACAGTATGTTTCATTAATTTTGAAACATTTACCTTGCTAAGCACTCACAGCTTACTGCTTTTGTGATACACAGATCTTCCAGAAGAAAGTGTTTTAATATTATAGCAATTTTATATACAATATTTTTAAGAGTTCTTATTCACTTTGGCAGATCTTTCTATGCTGTAACCATGTAGTTTCACAACTACTTGGTTCTTATGTCTTCACAACTTGTTAAATTTATTTTTACTTCTGAGTAAATAAAAACATTCACATAGTTATGCTTATGTGAGGTTTGTTTGGAAAGTCAGTATTGCTCTGTTCTAGTGCCACTGCAGCACTACAGTCAGCATTGTGTACATATGCACTAGTCTTCCTTGTTCACTGGTTCTCAAACTGATGTCATTTGGATTGCTTTATGTTGTTTATTTGTTTGCTGTGTACATTTAAAGTGTTTAGGACAATTACTGAACCTGCGAACTGTGAGATTCATTATGTATTTCACTTTTTGAATATAATGAATGTGAAACAAGCCAAACTTTATCATCAAGTTAAAGAAGTTTATGGAGAAGATGCAATGAGTGATAGAATGGTGAGAAAGTGGGTTAGAATGTTTAATGAAGGTTGCACAAATGTTGACAGTGAAGCTTGGAATGATCAGGTTTCTATTGTCAAAGATGATTTGGTAAGTCAAATTGATGAAATATCCAGGAGAAAAAACATTTAACAATGATAACGTTTTCAGATGAACTTACACAAATTTCACAAACTGTTTTGTATGAAATTGTTACAGACTGCTACCAGGTTATCACAAGGTGTGTTCACACTGGGTTCCAAAAATATCTCGAATGCGAGATACCTAGTGGTTTACCGAGAAAACATACAAGTCAACTGGAGAATTTAATGTCATGAGGCACGTTGGCCATGGTAGCTCAATGGCTAAGAGTGACCAGATGGAGAGCAGGAGATCCATTGTTCAAATTCTGGCCGTGGCATTGAATTTTTCAGTTTAACTCTATCCAAAACCTTAGCCTATACATGGCTAGTGTGGAAGAACGATAATTTCCATCAATTAATTTAATAATAAGGGTTTAACAATGAAACCTGGGACTCAAGCACTTATAATAGTATGATGCCACAATTGGTGTGTATCTCGAATACGAGATACCTAGTGGTTTACTGAGAAAACATACAAGTCTACTGGAGAATTTAATGTCATGGTAGCTCAATGGTTAAGAGCAATCGGACGGAGACCGGGAGATCCATGGTTCAAATCCTGGCCATAGCATTGAATTTTTCAGTTGACTATCTACAAAAAAACCTTAGTCAGTACACGGCTAGTGTAGAAGAATGATTAATTAATGCCAAAAAGAGTATTAGGTTTTTCTTGCTTATTCTTAGTCCTGGCTTTCTAGGAAGCATTATGAAAACCAAATTTAAACTCTACTGAATATTTTCAGCAATGCCTCAGTTTCATCCGTACATAGCCTTAACAAAGTATCGTTCAAAACAGTTCCCATGTGTTAGAAATATAAATATCAGTAAGTTATTTTGGTAGTTTTAGTGCTCTCTTCTGTCTAACCACTGCATGCGCCAAGGCATTCATAAGTGGCAATGTCGCTTCCACCACTCCATCACATGTTTCATGGCAACTCTCAGGATTCTAAAGTAATTTTAACTCTACTGTAAGTCAGGTAGGCCATGATTAAGTGAGGAGACAAAACTGAACGTGTTACAAGCTATTGTAGAAAGTCCCAAAAAGTCTACTTGCAGGCTTTCTGTGGAACAAAATGATTCCTGAAAGACTATCCAGAGAGTTTTACTTACCGCTTAATTTAAGCACTACATATTACATTTCACACATGGCCTACTAGAAGATGACCCTGATCACAGGCTTCAATTTTGTGAGTCAATTCTGCATGACCTTTAACACAGTGACATTGGAATTACATTGCTCAGGTGTTTGGTGAAAAGAGTTATTGAACGACAAAGAACAATAGAAAACCCAACCAGATCACTAGAACTAATTCCAGTAGATTTTTCATTTTGGAGATTGATAGATAGGAAGTTTTGCAGTAATGGACATAAAATAATTTAACCTCGTACGATACCCATGACGTATGGAGAAAGGTGGCAACCTTGCAGAAAGATCTGGGAGAAGGAGGGTCTGTGTTGTAAAACGATTATAAGGGTTCATCAAAGGCAGCGGCCGCAGGCACATGAGTTAACTAAACAGACTCTACTGCTGATTTATCTATTTCTTTGTTCCTGATGTTCTTAAAATGCCCTTTAAGTCTAATGATCAAATTCCTTTTAGTTTTTCCAATGTAAAAGTTGTCACAGCCTTTGCAGTTTATCTGGTACGCATCTGATTTTTTGTCTGTAGGTATCTCCTTTTTATAATGTGATTTCAAAAGGTGTTGTACACTGAATTTGTTTTGTGGGGCCAAAGTAATGTTGTGCTCTTTGAATACTTTGGAAAAGGTGTGTAGCTCTGGGATATGTAAATTTTCTATATGAAGTTTTATTGCTGATTGGGGAAAGAGTAGTTACTTGTTTGCATCTTTGTTGTCTTTTGAATTTATCAATTTTCTTTTTGACCAATTCCACACTGAATCCATTGTATTCTGCAATGTGAATTATATTATTATACTCTTTGATAAATTCCATCTTGTTTAAAGGTACATTAACCAGCCTGTAAGTTAAACTGTTGATAACAGCATGCTTGTTTTGTCTTGGGTTATATCCATCTGATTTTATGAAATTTTCTATGTGTTTTCTTCCTATGCATGCCAAATTCTAGTTTTGTATGTTTTCTGATTAGTTTCAAATCTAAGAAAGGGATTTCATTGTTTTTCTCCTTTTCTATGGAAAATTTTATTGCAGGATTTTGTAAATTCAGTAGTTTTAACGCATCATCCACTTGTTTCTCATTTACTATTGCCCAAATGTCATCCACATATCTATACCAACATTTGAAAATTAGTGGGAATGCCTTTGTGATATGGGTTTCCAAAAAGCTCATGAAGAGGTCTGCCAAAAATGGGGACAATGGGTTGCCCATAGATAGTCCTGATTTTTATTTGAAATTTTTTTTATTGAATGTAAGAAAGGACTGTTCAATGCAATTTTTTTTATTGAATGTAAGAAAGGACTGTTCAATTTGTTAAGTGAAGATATTCCTCTATGATTTTTTTGTCTAACTGTAGGGACTGAAGCCATATTTGCTTGTACTCCATGAGCTTTTCTCTTGGCACACTTGGGGAACAAAGAGATTACATCAAAAGATACCATTCTAATCGGTGGGAGAAAATCCTAGATTTTTAATTTTGTTGATGAATTCCAACGAATTTTTAATACTGTGGCTGTCAAATTTTGGTAGCTCCTTAAACTTTTTGTTTAGCAATTTGGATAGTTTGTACAGGGTATGTTTATGTTGTTAACCCTTTCGCCGATATGGACGTCATATGACGTCCAAGTTAAAAGGCCCCAAACCGATATGGACGTGTATAGACGTCCTGCGCATACATGCATTTAATGCTCATGTAACGCCAATTATTTTAATCTTGCTGTTTTACAATGAATTTAAATTAGTTCTATAAGGATTGTAAACGTATCCTTAAAGGTTTCTTTTTGAATTGTACACCTCCAAACCTGGATAAACACCCAAGGGCACATCTGCAGATTCACACCCAATAATATTGGTTTCCTTGCGAACTTCTTTTTCGCAACACACTACACATTTTCGAAATGGTTACAAGTTTTTTGGGTGTGGGTGGTATACTTTTAGGAAAGTGTTTTCTCTCAAGTATGAGGGATGATGTGGTGAATTTTGCCACCCCCTAGTATAAAGAGGCCTCTGAGTATTATAATACTCAATTAGGTTACGAGCTCTTTATACGCGCAAGTACAGGTAGATGAATGTCTTTTACAGCTCTGAAAATTACTAAACAACTGTGCATAGTTACATCCAGTGGTATAAAAATACTTTTTTTTTACCATTTAACTCTTTTCCGTAAAGAGGGATAGCTGGTAATAGCTGATCCGTATCACGCATATTTGACCCGCCATTTCCCCAAACAATGGAGTAGCTAACATGCCAGCTGTAGACCAGTACACGTCACTGCTACGTATGTCCTAAACATCTCCATAATCGTACAACAAATCTTCCAGATTTTCTACAGTAATATCAGAAGCCTGTACACATCATACCCAAGCTAATTTATTTGCTACATTACCGGGATAAGTCATGGTTAACATTGAAATTTAACAATTTCAAATGTGCCATACATTTAGCTCTTGATAGCTTCAAGAAATCACTGAACAAAGAGAGAGTATAAATATCTGAAATACAGAGCGAAAACTGCTGCATAAGGCTACCAGAAACCTTGGTTGAGAAACACTGTAATAACTGATGCTGACAGAGTTTTCATTCCAGTGTGGGAGTGTGTGACGCAACATATTCTCGTCATATTATCGCTTGGCATAGCATAAATAAACTAAACTTGAACCTGAGAAGTCGCTTATGTAGCTATACATACATACTATGGCTCGTATACACACAAAACAAAGTGATTCACATATTAGGCGCGTTCGGCACAAAGAATGGCTTTTGCTACAGTGAAACAAAGTAGTGAAATTTCAACAATTTATTAATTTAGTCTCTACTTTATTGTTACTGTAGATTTATACTGCCTTTAATGAGTTTTAAACCAGTTTTTGTTTCGTTTAAATAGCTTAATAAATACGGAAGATACGGAATTGTATTTATGATGCATTTTTACAGCATTTAACAATTTAAATGTCCTGTTCTGTTTATTGGGTATCCGTTGCCGGCCCCTGGAGGGTTTAAATGGCCATCGGCGAAGCGGTTAATGATTGGGCACATCTTATTTCCTGTTTTATGAATTTTGGGTAATCCATATATGTTAGCTACTGTAGGGTTGTCCAGTTTCAAACTTTGTTTTATTTCTTTTGATATGATCATTTTATCCTTGATTGTTCCATTTAACTGTTTGACACACTTTTTTAAAGGGTCAGACTTTATTTCCTGAAATTCATCACTTGCCAATAAATCTGTCATTCTAGAAATGTAGTCCTGTTTGTCCATGATGATCATCTTATTTGCTTTGTCTGATTTTGTATAAACATCTTTTCTATTTAGAGATTTAAGTATTTTCCCATATGGTTTGGGTTTACCGCTTTCCCTTTCTATTTTTTTCTAACAACTTCCCACATTTGCTTCTAATTGATGATTTCTGCCCAGTATTTAGGCACTCGGTAGCTATTTCAATGTCAACTATATAATCTTCTTTGTTATCGGAGAAATCTATGGTAGTTTTTAACCCTTTGTTTAAGAACACTATTTCTGCATGTGTGAAAGTTTCATTGGAAAGATATATTAATTCATTCTGATTCTGTATGTTTGTAGGCTGGCATTTCATGTTGTTTGCTTTCATGTTGTTTGTTATTTGAGTATTTAGGTAAGTCAATTTGGTGCCTAATGTTGAGTTTTGAGTTCAAAATAGAGCAGTGAATCCACAAGGTCGATGATTTCATATTTTGAGACAATTCTTCAAAATACATTTTCTGAGAACAAAATTATACCTTTTGATATTCTCCAATCCATGAATTGTGAATAGAATTTCTGAAGCATCTTTCTTGACTTTTGTGGCAACAAGTTATTGGTAATATTGAGTGCTTTTGCCGTAATTTCTGGGGGTGTAAGTTCAATATCACTTACTAGTGTCAGACATTTTTACTTTTTTTCTAAACTGGTGCTAGTACCATTGTCGATCAAAACGAGAATAATCAATACTTGCGCATTCACAATGTTACATGGTCACTTCTGATTGGTTGAATATCAATACTTTAATGAACAGGTGTAGTTTAATGAGGCCCATTGAAGTACTGCTACCAGTCATTTAAATGCTCAAGTTTGGCATGGTCGGTGTTGTAATTTTCCACTATGTTACCCAATATTTTACGTGCGACTGTATAAATGCACAGAGCTTATATAAAAACAGAAATCTGTTTTACTGCATTACAGTATCAAATTCTGTCTATTAAATCTGAAGTCTTAATATAGGTCCTTTAAATCAAAGATTTAGTGTTTATGTTTGCAGTGGCAATAAAGAACTCTAAATACTGACTTTTTTGTCATAAGAAAATATCAGGGTTAACACTGCAAATGCTTACTTTCACACATATACTATAGTCCCTCCAGGCTTAAAGTGGGGATGCACATAAACATTGTGGTTTGTATCAGTCTGCCAAAAAAACACGTGGTTGAACCTCTCTACCGTCAGCTGTTTACATTTTACTCTTATCGCAACCATTGTATCTTTCTCTGCAGCAGTGCAGGGCTAGAAAAGCGCTCATATTTACTGAACTAAATAAAATAAAAAATCATAAAAAGAAACCTGCTAAAGAAAAGTCATGCAATATAATTTTGTGAGTAAATACTACATGAATCTGAGTTAATATCCCCCACCAAAAAACCTGTTATCACTGTCAATATGCAAAATGATGAGGTGCTTACCCTTGCCAGATGGATTATTTAAAACTTGTAAAGCTCAGAAAAAAACGCATCTTTCTTTGACTCTGCAGCTATGTCTGTTCAAGTCTTTGAAGTGACATGTCCTCTCATTTACCCAGGTTTTGTGTAAGTAATAAATTGTGTGCCTTTCTACACAAATATGTCTTACAGATCTCGGGTAATGTCTTCTCCACACCATATCTTCTCAGTCAATTATCACATTAAATTTGTTCTTTTTGAAAATTGAAACCGATGTCCATCAATAAAGTATGGAACATGGTTTTCTTAAAATTTGGAAGATCTGAGTCAGTATTCACTACTTTATAGTAGGAGGCTCGTTGTTTAAAAAGAAACTTTGCACTTTAAAGCAAATATCACTCTTAACAAAATCATCCACTTGCTCTAAAGCACTACATAGCCTTTCCCTTTTCTTTTTAGAGATTTTTACATTTTCTGTTTGTTTAATTTTGGTTCTCACATTTGAAATAGTGTTCACAGATACAGCAGTTACTTCAGACATTAGTCTAGTTATGCCTTTCACACCCAGGATGCATAACTTTGAAAGAAAAAGTTAAAGACGTTTAATACAATAACCTCTTTACACCTTTTGGAGACTTTCCACTTTTATGCTTCGGTACACTACTCTGAGGAACTGAGCACTCAACCATAGTTACTCAACATGTGTACACGCAATACTAACAGAACGAGTGGCAAAGCAACACAGTATACACAATGCAATCGGGGAAGTACTGAATACCACATGACAATAAATAGAAGTAAAATATTTAAGCCCATGTTTAAATGTTTTAGAATTGAATTACGGAAAGTATTCACCACATTTGTGACTTGAATGTATAAAATAAGTAATAATATATACAATGTAATCCCTATTTCATATAACCTTGCCCCACTGAGATGTATCACTCCGCATGCATCTACCTTCCCCCTCACCCTAATTGGCTAATGCTTTCGCGCCATAGGCGGTGCCTTCCCGTCACATTTAAACCTGCAGTAAACGTCATAATTGCCAGGAAGATAACTAAAATCATGCAAATAAAGATATGAAGGCATGCAAAAATACAAGTTTATAGTGAAACTGAACTCACGCGCAATGGAGAATCTGGTAATGGAGTAATCCCCCCATCTCGGATTCGGATTCTGATTCTGCAGTAACAGTTTCGCTGTCAGAACTCTCCATAGGGTTTGTAATTATGCTCTCTATTACGTTGTCGACGATGCCATCCAGCTCCCACATTTTCTTTTCTTCTTTGAGCACATGATGAATTGCCTTTTTCCATGTTTCGTCGCTGATCTCCGACAATGCTGTGGCAAGCAATGGCCTGATATCATGCAACTTAAATGTTCTATTGTTTCTCGCTATGAATCTTTTAATTTAGCTCCAAATAAGCTCAATTGGATTTAAAATCCAGTGATATAGTGGAAGCCTGAGTACCTCATGACCAGCTGACCTTGCCATTTCATCGATTACGTATTTATCACAACTGCTGGCATGCTTTACTACAAATTCCAGTAGTTCTGCCTTAATAAGGGATTCATTTACAACTTCATTTTTTGCACGCAGTCACTGAATAATGTCTTGTTTCTTCCAGGATGTATTTGGTTTCTTTTTGACACGAACGCTGTGGTAAGGAGCATTGTCCATCACAATTATGCTGCTTGGTTCCAGTTTTGCCAGCACACTCGCAAACCACTGCTGAAACACATGTCCATTCATTTCTTCATGGTAATCACCGGTTTTCATTGACTAAAACAGCAGTAGACGATCTTCCACAAAACCACTATCACTTCCTATATGAGTGACAATCAGTCTTCGGCCTTTTCCACTGGTATTTTTAAACCAGCACACATACCTTGCAAAAATGCTTGTCTTTCAGTCTTAATAGTCGTGTCACGCCATACTTTACTTGTCGTATGCCCTTCATTCACCCAAGTCTCGACAAGGTAGTATATTTTGCGATTTGTATCCCTGTACTGTCTGATTGTCCTTAAATAACGTCTTCGCCACACAGCAATATCGCCTCTGTCTCTCAGCACATTTTTCTTGCTCCTTTTGTCATTCACAAACCCCAGTTGTATAAGCAATCTATACAGACTAGATCTGCTGAAATTTGGTAAATCTGCATCCTGATTTACAGCGAACAAAATTTTATTTATGTTAGGGAGTTCATTTCTAAAGAAAAAACTATGCACATGACGACGTACAGAAGTTTTAACGAACTCATCGCATTCTCCGAGCACGCACTTTTCTTTATTCCTGCTTTTGCCTGGAGTGGTAAGTTTTCCTGTTTTCTCAACTTCACGTCGCAATGTTCCTACGGACCTGACGCTCACACCTGTAAGTTCGGAGCACAACTGTTCGACTTCTCTCACTGACAAAGACGGATTCTTCTCTGTGAGTGCATTAAACACATGTAACACAATTCTTTTTTCGCCGCTTTGTAATGGTTTACCCTTGCGATGCTTTAGCGAAAAACTGGAGCTGAACTCTGCCATTATACATATAATAAGTACACGCGCAATAAATGATGGATAAAATAACGTATCTCTCGCACTTGCACAGCACACCTTCGAATGACAATACATGACTAATCCAGTTCAGAACAAGGTCAGTGATAAAAGTCATATAAACAAATATGTCATCACTACCGCTAAAGCACGTGTTATTGTGTCATCTGAAAGGCAGGCCTAGATGCAAAGGAACCTCCTCTTTACTTCGTTTAAGAATTAACATGCATTTCAGATAAATTAACTCTGTTGCGTAATATATTTAATTGAAACAGTTATGAAAATAAATATTTGACAATTCTCTTTCAACATATGAAGATATATCACCATGTTAAATAACGAACTAATTTTTACCGCAAAACAGTCTGTACCACAACAGCAGCCAATGAGAGGAGATGAGGTCACGTGACCTTTAAGAGATACAGGGCAAGCTTACGTGAAACAAGGATTAGTAACAAACTATTTCCATTTGCACTTTATTGTTTCGTTCACTCTAAAAGTTGTGCTATGGCACAATGTTAACATCTGTACACTATTGATGACTTCAAATGATTACAAATGGCTACCGCAATAGCATCTAACATTATTGGTCCAGTTCTAGTAAGGAAGCTGCCAAATTTGAATACAGCGAGAGAAAAAGGTAAACGTATTGAATAAAAGCTTTTAATACATAATTTATAGATATAGGGATGAAATTTCTAAAAGAACATAGGGGAAATGTGGTGATAAACATTTAATATATGGTTAGCAATCTTTTCATACCTGTTTGAAGAGGAGCAATAGAAGTCCATGTGCGGGTCACTGGATCGAACACATCACACTGCTTGATGCCAACCTGTCCATTCCACCCTCCAATACAATAGATTTTATCATTGAGGTCACACACTCCTGTTGACACATTATGAAATGTTACTATACAATGATATTTTTAAATGCAACTGCAAGATTTGATGTATAATGTTAGCTGTCTGGTAGTGGCAAACCTATGGTCAAATTAGCTCAGAGAGTCAGTCACTGTTTTCACAAGTAGCTGAGAATCATATGCAACACAACATTTTATAAAACAGCGGAAGACATTACTAATCCCTACATAGAAAATAATAAAGTATTTTGTTATTTAACTATAGCACACTTTCTAACTTTTGTATTCTATGATGTTAAACATTTATAAACAGTATTATCATGCATTAATTCTCTATCTTCCTTGTAATGTCCCTGACTCACTGACAAACTGAGCATTAAATGTATTTAATATTAAGAGTATGAAACTTACATTAATTACCTATTCATAAATAAAGCACAATATTAAGCCCTGATTCAGGAGCATTTCCCTCTCATCCATATTGTTTCCTTGAGAATCCATGCTAGCAAGAATGACTTTGGTGATTTAATAATAGAAGAAATAGGAGATAACCTTTTTACTCACCGAGATTTTGATGGGACTTTTAATATACAAAGGCAGGTCCGCCAACATCAGTGAAGGGGCAGATTTTTCAGTTAATAATGTCTTGGTTCAACTCCCAAAATTACTTTAACATCCAAGCACTTTCTTCACAAATCATAGAATGTGGAGAAACACCAAGCTCTTCAGTTAGCACTTTCATTTATGAACAACAGAATTTCACAAAACCATGCACCAGAGGTAAAAAGTGATAGCCTGACTGGAGATATATACACAAATAAAAACTGTAAGTTAAGAACTTCTGATAAAATTTGGAAATATATACATAAATGTATTGGTAACAAAGAAAGGTTTAAAGGTAAACAATAAAACTTAATAAAAGAAGATATCTGCCTTCAGGTACCACTTCTCTCACATGCTTGCATGGAAATAAAGTAAAATAACACCAACTGAAAGACCTAAAGTTAAATAAGTTTCCATTAGTGAAAGAGTTACTTCTATGTAGCATTTTATTTGCTTATTCTTTTGATAAAATATAATCATTGCATTCATTAAAATTGGCTAACAAGTGACCTGGATATGCAGCACTAAGAAAATGGAGCCTCTAGGAAGTGATCTATAGTGATGACAGCAGAATTCATTGTCAGCTAGTGCTTGTAACAACTGAATCTAAACATGATGCAACATATCCCAGGATAACACCAATGAGCAATGTTGGTATCTATTATAATTAAATATTTGCTAAATTAAGTTATTATTTAACACAAATTACTTTAATCATTAATCTTTACAAGTCTGAACTCTTTTACAGCATTCTTTATAATTATACGTGATTGGAGTAATTTAGTAACAATGACGTCAAAATTAATTGAAAAAAACTATTTGTAGTTGGTTTTTTCAATTGTTTGTGATGTTTAAAGTTCTGTATTTCATTTTATAGATATGACATTAAAATCATTTGAAAGTGATTGTTATTTTTCCCCCTTAATCCTTTAGAAAGCAAATTGTATTTTTTTAAATGTCTACTAAATCACAAGTAGCCAAAAGTAAATGCACAACAATAAGAAATTTGTTTGTTTTCATTGATTTATGAACAATAAGCTTAATAAAGTTTTTATCCCCCCCCCCCCCCTCTAAAAGAATGTCTCAAAATATGCAGAGCATGTCACATCTTGATGTATTTTAATGTAAATGAAAATTCATATGTTATTCCCAATTAATCAAATATATGGATAGCTAATTTTTGCAAGAATTCATTCATGGAAAAGTATTTGTAGGGATTCTGTTTGCTACCTTGAATATTGAATCTCACTGACAAGCTACCAACTATTTAACCACCATGACTAAATTATTTTATTCTCATACAGTTTGTCAAGATTTATAAAAATACTGAAAGTAGCAAATATTTTGTGTTTTTCTTATATCTTTTCTTACAAGTCTTTCCTAGTCACATGAAGGATCCATTTACTGTTGTTATGGAATTGAATTTTTTCTGCCATTTCATGTCTTTCTTTACCAAGATCAATTTGTTGAGTTTTGAAACTTCTTAATTTATTTTGCTAAACTTTTAGCGCAAAACTTTTTTTTTTTTTTTTTTTTTGGTAGGTGTGTCACACTACCATCACTCCAGCAAATTTCAAATAAATGAGGAGACTATGGGGAAAAAATTAAACATTACATTTATCTAGTAATTGTAGTGCAAGCCCTTAACTTGAAGCTTTATCATCTGGTAGTGATTAAATTTATTGTTTTAGATTTTTTTAGACCCTGCCTAGTTATAGTTGAACATATTTTACTTTCAGTGGTTCATAACGGTTTTCATTTGGGGTACAATAATGAAAGTTTGAACTAAAATGGTGTATCTGTTTTTTCTTAAACAGCATACATATATCGAGATTCAACTGTATTGGAACACCACAGTGAAGCGAAAAATTATTAAATTTTAGATGAGTCGCATTTTTTACACATCTGCTTCACTTTCGTACCTATTTTGAGGACATGTTTCGCAAATCTTCGTTTGCATCTACAGCTCTTGTGCGACTGAAGCTAGATCCAGCGGTGTGGGTAATTCTGGGGTTGTTGCTGCCATCTGTTGATTTAGTGATGAACTGAAATGTGGGATTCTCTTCTAGCGGGATTTCAAAGTTCATTAGTTGGTTTTTATGTTTTTCTATGTATATCCTCTCCCATATGACGAGTTCACTATGTTTTTGTACGTATTTTAGTAATTCTGTGCTATCTTCAATTTCATGATTTTCAGACCAGAAATGAGCTGCTATTGCGGACTTATCAATATTTTTGTATCTTAAGTGCCTGAAGTGTTCTTTCTTTCTAGTGCCTATGTTCCTTTTTGTCCTTCCTATGTAAATTTTTTCACAGTCTTTACACTTAATTTTGTAAATGCCTGACTTTTCCTCTGGTTTTATCTTATCAGTATTATTACTGTGAAGTAGGTTTTTAATGTTGTAATTGTTTTTTGGTGCCAATGTTATATTGTATTTCTTGAATATTTTTTGGAACTTTTTTGTGGCCCAGGGGTGGTAAGTAAATTTAGCAAATCTAGTTTCTTGTTTTATTGGTGTGAGAGCTGTGATCTGTTTTAATTTCTTTTGAAGTTTGAATAATTTTAGTTTTTTATCTACAAGGTTTTTTCCATATCCATTTTTAATTGCAGTTTTTAAGATTTGATGGTATTCGTTTTGATATTCTTGCTGGCTGAGAGGTAGATTTACTAATCTGTGTGTCAGACTGTTGATGGTTGCATGTTTGTGTGGAATTGGGTTGAAACTATTTGCTTTGATGTAATTATCTGTGTGTGTTGCTTTTCTATGAATGCCAAATTCTAGTTGAGAGGCAATGAAAAACTAGAATTTGGCATTCATAGAAAAGCAACACACACAGATAATTACATCAAAGCAAATAGTTTCAACCCAATTCCACACAAACATGCAACCATCAACAGTCTGACACACAGATTAGTAAATCTACCTCTCAGCCAGCAAGAATATCAAAACGAATACCATCAAATCTTAAAAACTGCAATTAAAAATGGATATGGAAAAAACCTTGTAGATAAAAAACTAAAATTATTCAAACTTCAAAAGAAATTAAAACAGATCACAGCTCTCACACCAATAAAACAAGAAACTAGATTTGCTAAATTTACTTACCACCCCTGGGCCACAAAAAAGTTCCAAAAAATATTCAAGAAATACAATATAACATTGGCACCAAAAAACAATTACAACATTAAAAACCTACTTCACAGTAATAATACTGATAAGATAAAACCAGAGGAAAAGTCAGGCATTTACAAAATTAAGTGTAAAGACTGTGAAAAAATTTACATAGGAAGGACAAAAAGGAACATAGGCACTAGAAAGAAAGAACACTTCAGGCACTTAAGATACAAAAATATTGATAAGTCCGCAATAGCAGCTCATTTCTGGTCTGAAAATCATGAAATTGAAGATAGCACAGAATTACTAAAATACGTACAAAAACATAGTGAACTCGTCATATGGGAGAGGATATACATAGAAAAACATAAAAACCAACTAATGAACTTTGAAATCCTCTAGAAGAGAATCCCACATTTCAGTTCATCACTAAATCAACAGATGGCAGCAACATCCCCAGAATTACCCACACCGCTGGATCTAGCTTCAGTCGCACAAGAGCCGTAGATGCAAACGAAGATTTGCGAAACATGTCCTCAAAATAGGTACGAAAGTGAAGCAGATGTGTAAAAAATGCGACTCATCTAAAATTTAATAAGCATACATATATGTTTACTATGTCACTGTTTACATCACAATTTTCTAACAAAATTCTAGGGCTACATTAGTAATTTAACTTGAACACACATGTGGTGTATGTAAGTTTAAATAACCCTTTCATAAGCATAAGAGCAACACAATTCTTATTTATTACTCAAGGATTTTTCAATAATAATTTTATTACATTGAAATTTGTTAAATGAAGAACTCTTTCACCATTTTGGTAACGCAACAGAAATTTTATTTGATATTTAAGTCACTCAGTTAACCTATAAGCAAAAGATAAATAAGAGAATGTAAGAAAATTATGTAATTTTTAACCTTATACACTTAAATACAATCGAAATGACAGATTAATGGGCAATATGTTTCACAAACATGCAGAGAGCCTCTGATGGATTTTGTTGAAATCCTTGGAAGAAAAAGCGTGTCACATTTTACATGCATGAACTTGGTGGCTTGGGCTGTTTAAGGACTGTACCAATACATTATAACTGCTACATGGTTTAAAAGCCCTTATGTTCAGTTTTAAGAAGATGAATTTCTTCACTGGCAAGGGGCCAGTATTCCAGCCCACCTCTTTTCAACCGCCTGCTTCGACTCTTTGACACACAAGTGATGCTGAAAAGTAAATAGGAAACAAACACATGTTTTAATCCTAGTTTCATTAACCATAATGTTCATGTAGAATCCTGAAATCAGAAGTTCTCCATAAATACATAAACTGTGTAACTGATAGCCAGCTTTATAGAGGTGTACTCATCTTTAAAGTGCACATTTGTCAGTTTAGTGAAATAATTTTAAGTGTTAATCAGCAATTTGGCATTATGCTTTACTATTTATTGCCTGCAGTACTATTTTCATGCAACGGTTACATTTCATTTTTCTGTATTTTCACCTTCTTTACCACATGTAAAAATGTTATATCAAGATTTCATTGGAAATATGCATTTTGAGATCCCCTCAACTCAGCCATCCACTCAAAATTGTAATTTTGAATTTTCCAAGCCAGCAAACATACAATTAATGTAACTTCTATGACTGGCTTTTAATAATACACATACTACTCAGTTTTTGTTTTACAGAATCACCGTACAGAAGAATTAAATGAAAATTTTGAAAGTGTTAAATAAAAAAATATAATTAAAATTCCATGCCTTACCACCTATTTGAAATATTTTGCAATAATATTGCAAATTGCAGTAATTTTGCAATAAAGACATAATTAAGAGGTAGGAAATACACGCAGTATAACAATTCAAAAAGTTTAACACAATTACTATGCAAGTAGCTTAACTGAAGTCAACTGCAACAAAGAAACTGGCTATCAGTTCTGTCATAAAACATTACTGTTGCAAGTCTTACCTGACTGTTAAATAAAAGCCAGCCTCTCTGAGCTGAACCTCTTAGTTTCTATCTGGGAACAAAATTATAAAAAAGAATCGCAAGAGACAAAGCAATTATTATCACCTTTTCACATAGTTCTGGAAAATGCTCCTGAAATATACACGTGCACTCTCACAAGAAATGTAATCTTCTTCCAGTTCAGCTGAGAACTTTTTTGTGCTTCAAACTTTGTGCAATTGGGAAACCAAACATGAAAATACTGTTTACAATATATTTTATATAGCAGTAATTGACATATCCTACTAAAGCTTTCAGCAGGTACTGTAGGCATGAAAACACTTTGGAAAATAACCATAATCTTAAAAAATAAAATACTGCTATTTGAAATTTGATATTTCCATAGCCAGGAATTGAACCATGGATTTTCCACTCTACATGCAGTTGCTCTAATCACTGAGCTACCATGTCAAAAAAAAAAAAAAAAAAAAAATGCATTTTTCGAGAAAATGTGAGCCAGTTGGGGAATTTAATGCATTGGCATGTTGACATAGTAGCTCAGTGATTAGAGGAATTATACCTAAACTGGAAGATCTATGGTTCAAATCCCGGTTATGACATTAAATTTTTCAGTCCTAATGTTATCTTTCAAAGTCTGCCTACACACAGGTTGTGTGTGTAAACCTTAAAGCGCAGGACTTGAGTACTTATTACTTATAAGTCACCACTGGGGTATGCGATTTTGAATTAAAATTTCCCCGTTGTCTTCCAGGAAAATTAGAGTAAGTTGGGGAATTTAATGTTATACTGGCATGTTGACATAGTAGCTCAGTGACTAAAGCAGCCGAGCATAGAGAAGGAGATCAATGGATCAAATCCTGGCTATGGCATTGAATTTTTCAATTCTGATTCTACCTTTCAAAGTTTGCTTACATATAGTTTATCATTAACTGCTCTAATAAATGGAGATTGTTGATGTGTTTATTCGCTGTTTCACTCAATATTTCATCCATTTTTTCATGGATTATGATAAACAACTAGCAATATTGCTCTATAAAAACTACAAGAATGAGCATAACAATGCAGTAAACCAAATATGCAAATAAACAAATTTCACATATACTATAGAAAATACCAACTTATACTGCATTGAGTGAGTGAGTGAGTGAGTGAGTGAGTGAGTGAGTGAGTGAGTGAGTGAGTGAGTGAGTGAGTGAGTGAGTGAGTGAGTGAGTTTTAAGGGGCCCTTTCGACAGCTACATCATTTGAGCTTGCTTACACTGCAGGTTAAAGAGAGTAAGCAACACAGCCCAAAATGCAGTGGACACACTTGAGAAAAAGTCTGATTTAGTGGTAGCACACAACCTTCACCCTTTGGTGTATAAGTAGTACCCAGCATTGCAAATTGTGCTGTTTCTTTTGGTTTTCATTGTCTTTTGCACATAGAAAACCTTTACCCGATAACAGCAAACTATAATTATTAAAAATGTTAAAAGTCAAATCAGATTTATCAGTTGAAACAATAGTCTCATTTATTTGGAAATTAACAGCGTATTTTTGCTAAAGGTGGCTGATAACTTCTCTTTATTTACTCTGAGGAAACATCAGGGTCAAAGATAGAGCAGTAGTACAATAGTTACTTTCTAAGTTCAAGACACACAATTCAAGAATGACAAAATGTACAAACTTAATTAGAAGTTTTCAATTATTTCTGTTGGTTATTTGATTTGATCAATCAAAGCCCTGTATTTTACAGAAAAGAGGAAGTGCAGGAGAATCCAAGTGGTTCAACCTTTTCATTCAGAAGTGTGGTTATGAGAATGTGCAAGCATTTATTTGTTCATGTACTGTAGAAATTGTAGGGAGATTAACTACAGAAGGGGAATACTGGTGTAACCTTCAATAAACTATTAACTTTAAACACCCACTAAAGTGAAGGAGATATTCCTTTGTGAATGACACATGTTTCCCTAAGTGATGCAATGAAGGGTGTGATATGTCCTGTACCAATAAGCTTCAGGCCAGCAATGACTGGTGACACAGATGACAAGCACTCCCTCAGTTGCCAAACAGGAGTTTGTGTCGATCCCAAAGTAATTTTTCCCTCACATAGTACATGTATTCAAAATACAAATTAATATTTCAAAATAATCATACTCTAAAATTTATTAAAATATATACTTTGAACTGGGAAATGCCAATGCTTATTTTGAATTTAATAGCATGTTAATTCAGTGGATTTTAATCAAGTATCCAGTAGTTTTTGCAAATGCACATTTCCTTGGCTTTGCAGGAAATAGATTTACAAATTGAAATTTGATTTTACAAATTATAAAAATCTAGAATTGCCATTTATGTAACAATGTAAAGATATAAAGATATAAATATTTAGTAGTAAAATTATTGGTTGCTTTTTGCATATGCTATTATCATGGACTTTGCTTGAGTCCCCTCATTTGACTCTCTATAGCATATTTTACAATATAGCAATGCTTTTTTACTATTACTCCACTTGAAATTAAATTAATTTAAGTATTTTAGTTTTCCAAAATTAATCACTATGCAACAATGCTGCACAGCACTTTACACAATCCAGGATTAGAAATTTGCTTTACTCTCTTTTTAACAATTTCTTTGATTTTGTAAAATTTTATTTATTCATGTTTGATTTCCCTTTAAAGAAATTCAGAGGCACTCCATGCAGTACTAATGAAGTTAAATGAAAAGATGTTACAAGTTCTCAAACATATGTGCATTAGAAACTCATGTTTTGTTCTGCTTTTCTACTTTTATATTTAAAGTTATTAAAAAAAGCACACTATTCACAGCCAGGTTCGGCTGCCACTTGCCTATGTTGCACCTTGCAAGAGGCAAGGATGTTATTTGACTCCACTTCTTCTCCTGCGGATCATACATTTCAACAGTGGCAAGTTCTGTTGTTCCATTACTGCCACCTACTGCATAAACTTTGCCATTTACCACTGCAATGTCAAATCTGCCTCGGGCTTCTCTCATTGAGGCTAGAGTTGCCCAAAGGTTAGTCTCTGGATCATACAACTCTACATCCTTGAGGCACTCTCCTCGGTCATATCCACCTACAAAAAGAGAATACCACAATTAGCTATTATACATATCCCAGCAATTAAACCACAAAGCCAAAATACCAATGTTTGACTTTTATTGTTTTTAAATTTCATCTATGCTTCCTTCACAATGTTAAAGATAATGGCAAAAGTTATAATCTCTGATCACTAAATGAAAAATCAATGTTCTGGCCTTTGATTACTGACTGCATCATTCAAGTTTTCCCATTGGTAGGGCTGGTGATTTTTCGCAAATGCAATATAGCGCAACAAAGTGTGAAATTGACTCAAAATGTGATATAAATGCGAAATCAAAGATTTTCCCAAGAAATTTTTTACCCAATGCTTTTTCTTCTGGAAACTTTAATTGAAGAATCTGTAGAAGCTTTGCATGTTTAGAAAGTTATAAAGTAAGTGACCACTCTTCTGGAACATGGAAAGCAACCCTTCCCGCTACATTAGCCCATTGTTCCACCATAGCCCATATGAAGTAGGTATGTTTGGTACTGAAGTGAGTTCAGCTGTTTTACAAAAGAGACCCCTCTTACCATGTCTAATGACTGTCATAAATCTATCTTCGCAATCCAGTTGACGGAAAATACAATTTTTGTATCTGAAAATTAATAGCAATCCTAATTTTAAAGAATGATAAATACATCTTAATTCCAGCTGGAGTTCTCAGTTGCCAAAGTTCCGATTTTCATTGTTATGTTCAGTTTTACGTGCAACTTTCATTGATTCTATGCGTAGGTCACGTCAGTAAGTGCAAGGCTAATTTTGTGCATTTTCTTTTTATTGTGTTAGGATTACATCAGTATGCATTTATCTTTTCTGTGTTATGCAGTATGCTTTAGTTTGTATCAACTTGTTCTATATTTCTGTGTATTGCTTTAATCTATATTAATGTAAAATAGACACTTTAAGCACTTAAGCACTTTTAACTCATTAATAACCCTCCATAAATGTGTTATAAATCTCATATAAATAATGTTAATAATTATCATTTAAAAAATTAACCCAAATTAAACTTTTTTCTTCAAAATGCTATGAAGTGCTAAATTGCAAATGTATAAATGCTATAAAATACTAACTTTCTGATTTCAAAATGCTAAATATCACTACCCCTACCCATTGGATATATCGGCATGCTAATTCACGTTAAAATGAAATGTGCTAATTATATGCTTTCTTTTAAGCTTTCTTTTACATGTAATCAGAAAAAAGTGCTGAATTTATTTGATAGACGTAAATTATAATATAAACATGTTCCCTACATTTAATTCATGAAATTAAATGGAAATATGCTGAAAGAAAGAACATAAGAATATTGAACATATGCATCTGCTATTCCTTTTTTTTTTTTTTTTAAAAAAATCCTTGGTCCTCAGCCATTTAAATATCTTTACCACAGCGACACTTCAGCCAATGGCAATTTAAATCACTGCAAGTAGGTCTTCAGAAAAATAATATACTTCATATTTCAAGAAATTTATATAAAGAAAAAGGGTGTACATACATAACATACATACATTTATTTGCATTCCATATATCCTACAATCTGTCTTAACAACAGGATGCGGAACATATCAAAATGTTTATACAATATTTACAATATAATTTGCAGGATTAATATTATGTACAAAGATAAAACTATTAATTGCATACATTAGGTGTTAAATTCACTAAGAGTATAAAATGAATTCTCAAGAAGATATTCATTTAGCTTAATTTTGAACACTATCATTACAGGTCCTCAACTCATTTGGTAACATATTAAATATCTTTATACATTGGTCATGCACTTCTTTTTGAATACATGTGAGGTTAGTTGGTGGTGCATAGAGTTTGAATCTGGATCTTGTATTGATACTGTAGAGGTCCGAATTAATAATAAAGTAATTTTTATTTTTTATGTAGAAGATCATAAATGTGTATATGTATTCTTCGGTAAGGGTTAATATTTCTAAATTTTTGAAAATGCTTCTACATGATGATCTTGCATGAGAGTGTGATATAATTCTGAGGGCCTTCTTTTGTAACTTGAAAATTCTTTTTGAATCTGTAGAACCTCCCCAAAATATTATACCATATTTCATTACATATTACAGAATAGGCCAGTTTTAATGTGTATCACTAAAGGAGGACAGAATTCATAATGCACAGCATGCAGAGCTCAATTTAGGGACAATTTCATCTATGTGGGTTTTCCAATTTAAGTGTTTGTTGATTCATAAACCTAAGAATTTAGAAGTATTTGAGTCTTGAACAGAATTTCCATTTATGTTGACTGCAAAGTTATGATGTGTGACATTGACTGTGGTGAATTTTACAATATTTGTTTTATCAACATTTAGTTTCATACAATGGGAAAAATATATGTATTATGCAAGTACAAATTCCTATTGCATTCTTCTTTGTTAACTATATGAGAACAGTAAGTAATTACTAAAGGTCATTAAATTACTAGTGCTTTAGTAATTTGTTACTGCATTTGTTACTTTTTATAAAATGTGATTTTTATTAGTAACTCTTTGAAATTACATTACCATTTGCTTAGCCTAATAACTGTTATATTTTAGTAATCTAAATACACTGTACCAAAGTGTGGAATAGTTTGGAGCACAGCATGAACAGAGGTGCATGCCACAGACAGGAATGCTGCAGCCACATTATATTTGTATATAACTACAGCTGTGTTTCATGTACCATAGTACTTCTGCTATGATACATATAAAACCATAATTTTAAGTGAATTAGGGGATTTTATCCCCTTGAAGTTCAATAACAAATATTTGATGTAATCATATGTAAATCATTTCCTTATATATGTCCAGCTTCTAAGCTTTATCAACCACACACAATTACTGGACAGGGATATATGACACCTGGTTATTGTTGTGGCTGCTGATTGAGATTTAAATATTTTTGTACAACTTTTTCAAGTTTAGATATTGCATATAAAACACAATGGACTAAAGAAACATGTGTATACTGAAAAAGTTTAGGAATTTTATTAAAAGAGATAATGATTTAGTGACTGATATTTTATGAAATAACTAATTCATCTTAATCACTTTTTTCCCTATATTTTTCCCTTAATAAGCATATCTGTACTAGATGAAAATTAAAGCTTAGCTTTTCACATTTGTTAACAGCCATATCAGAGCAAAAGCTTATGTGGTGTTATTTGTCCTTCAGACTGAGAAGCACAGAACTATTGCTGTTTATGGCATAGAATGGAACTTATTCATGGCTACAACATACATATTTTTAATTCATTTAGAAACAAAATAAACAAACAGGAAGTTTGCCTCACTAGTAGAATGCAATATATGGACCAATATTGTAAGTATGTGAAGAAATATGTACGAAAAATGTAAGTGGAGCTAAAAGTGTTTTTAAAGTTTGACAAATGGTTTTAAAAAGTTTTACATGAAGAAATATTTCATGAATGAATAAACCAAACACCACAGAATAAATCTGCTAAGGGTGCATCTCACTATAAACATAATGCATCTTTTCCTTAGGTTCAGTTGTACTCAGAATAAATACTCTGAATATGTCTCAGAACAAATAATAATATAAAACTCGATGCAGATTAAGCAGTTATTCCAAGAATAGAGCACTCAAGAGGTTGAGCATAAATGTTTCAATTGCCAATTATTAAAAAAGTAGTATCCCCAAGAAACGGTTGAAAACTGCTCATGAAAGTAAAATGAAATGTGGCAAGTGTAAATCATGGTTTGCAATGATTGTGCTGTATGTGAAATGAAAGGATAACATGGATGTTTATTTCCTCTTGGTGAAATAAGCTGCTGATATTACAGCAACAGGCAAGCTGAGAAGAAATAGCCAGCACAAAAAAGGAAAAGTACCAGAAGGAAATGGGAGATGTAAATTTGTAAAATTCAAATTCACACAGCTAAAGGATGCAGCAAAATATTTTTCTGTCTGCATATTCAATTGTGTTACTGTGTTTAACTATTATGGCTTTCAAATGGGAAGAGTTCTGGTGCAAATGAAATGCATCTGCATGCTCAGCATTGCCACCTTATTACTCCCACTCTTTTATTTCCCTCTCTCTTGCACACTATCCTAGACCTGCCACTACACATACAGGAATCCAAACTAAAATTTTCTAAGTTCTATAATAATCCAGTTGTTTGAATTCAAATTTGAAACATGCATAATCACTTTTCTTAAATGTGATTATGATGTTTATGATATAAATAGTTTATGATTATTAAATTTTAGATGAGTCGCGTTTTTTACACATCTTTTACACATCTTCATACGAAAGTGAAGCAGATGTGTAAAAAACGCGACTCATCTAAAATTTAATAATTTTTCGCTTCACTGTGGTGTTCCAATACAGTTGAATCTCGATAGTTTATGATTGTTTTTTAATCTCATGGAACTGCAAGTGGCTCATGCAAATCACTGTCATCACTAATGTCAAGAGCCAATTCACCATTTTCACTGTCTTCATCATTTGAATCTCGGAAGTTAAGGATGATAGGTTCCAAAATCTCCTCATGACCTACTTCTTTCCAAAAGTTGTCTTGTTGGTTTTTCTTTTTCATGTCTCGCGTAGTTTTTCCAATCTTCTGTTGCCACATCAATCTCTTCTGCATAAGTCCTTTAATAACAATCTGTTTACTTTTTCCTGACATTTAAACATAAGCACTTCTTGCAATAACTCACGTTTAGTTTCTGTTGACAGAAATCAAAACCCTATTTTTGCAACTATTCAACAATTTGGTTATTTCTGTTGACCATATTTTGTAGTTTGTTTTCAACAACTAAATGATGTGAGAGATTATCAATCATATTACTGCTTCCCTCTTCTAAATAAATTAAAAATCTGTTCACAGGCCGTTCTTTAAATGAGTCAGCTGATTCTGACTATCCTCATGATAGCTTGAGACAAATGACAAGCCTATTCCCATTTCCAATAGGTACCTTTAGGCCAAACCTTTTTTTTGACGAGTCTTATCTGATTGACTTTTGAAAAGTGGTTTTTATTTACTCATTTCTCATCTAAGTAGCCTATCACCAGAATTTCTAAGTGGTATATTTTGCAATGTAAAGTACAAAGAATGCAAATTTAACCCTGTAAGGTAAACAGACACTGTACTGAATTACAAAGCAACACAATCATAAACATGCAGTGACTCACATTCTGCTGATAACAGCATGCTACAGGCTAACAGAAAAGTGAACTGTTAGCTTTCAATTATTTAAATTTAAGTTCTGAATGATTACAAATACAGGATATATTTGCCAAAATATACAGTTCTGGAATTTATGTTACTCTTATTGCTATTACCTTATGTATTGAGATGATAGTGTGAATGTTCAAAATGTGCTCCACTGCACTGTAGGCAGTGTTCATAACGATCATGCAGATTTTCCAACATATTCCGGAACACACGTTGCTGCACAGTCACGAAGAACGAGATGATCTTCTGACGTAATGCACAGACACAGACACAGTTTTGGGTGGATCTGGACAGTTGAAAACTTTCTCCTTTAACATTCCCCATTTGTCGGAGAACCACATGTTGAACAATAAATCTGGATCCTTATACACAATGGCCAAAAATTGTGCACAATATTCTACCCTGACATGCCTATAGTGCTCCGTCAGTCATTGCCCAACATGTATTCGGTTAGGAAATCCACCTAAGTATTTAAACAATTGTCAAAGTGACGTATTGCTAACGTTTAATTTTAGGGAAGTTCACTGAAGATTTTGCTTTGGAGACTGCAACACCTGATTGAGGACACATCCATGATTTTCATTTATGGACGCAGTTACTGGCCTACCAGACCTCCCTTGCATTGACACAATACACAACCCGTATGACAAAAATGTTTAACAACAGATAGCATAACTGTGTTGCTATGTGCTGGCTTATTGAAAAGCTCATGATATTGTTCCATCACTAACTTTACACTCGGCCTGCCTTGATAACCGTTTCCGTAAGAGCAAAAATAATACTCCACTATAAACACTTTTTCCTCCGTCAAGAGACCCACTGTCACTTACAATCACAGAGTATAATGTTCTTTACACAACTAACTATACATCCTGGCAATGTAACAACATGCAGATACTCAGGCATGTGCATGCACACTGCGTGAAAATGAAAACTGTAATTCTTTTTAAGCGTGGAAATGCAGAAATATCTATGACAAGTGTGAAAGTCCTGTACATATTTGTTAAGATACAACTGATTTCAAACTTGCCCCATACAGGGTAAGTGTAAAAAGAAATAGAAACTGAAATACAGTTAACAGTATTTTAGTTAATTGATGGAAATCATTTCTTCACACTAGCTGTATATAGGCTAAGGTTGTTGATAGATAGTCAACAACCAGTTGAAATATACGAGTCAAATGGAGAATTTAATGTCAGGATGGCACATTGGCCATGGTAGCTCAATGGGTTAGAGCGACTGGATGGAAACCAGGAGATCCGTGGTTTAAATCCCGGCCATGGCATTGAACTTTTCATGTTGACTCTATCTATCAACAGTTAAGAGTAGTTTAACTTCAATAGTTCTCAGTGTTTTTCTTGATATTAGTTTTGCCATCTTTTATTTTTAAAAATGTTCAAATCAAATTTTGCACAGGTTAGTTCACATAAAATGGAAATGAAAATATATACAAAATAAAACTTACCACAAACAAGAAGAGAGTTGTTTAAGTTGGCACATCCAGCTGCACACTTGACTGAACTCATGTTGGGCATCAGACAGTAAAGATCTGGCTTTTCTTCACTGGAGGGACGACTGGCAACTGGTGTGGTGATAGGAGATGGACTTGAGGGTTGGTTGAGCCGAAGCATCACTGACAATCTGGTTAGCATCCCATTAATGGTAACAAGAGCTAAGAATGTATGCTCTGAAATTAAATATAAAGAAAAATGCAATGCTTAATATTACCGTCAACATGGCTAAGTTATAACCTGTTGAACACAGCATATGTTTTCTGAAAATAATAGCTAAAATCTTGTTCAAAACAAGCATAGATCCATAAACTGCAGAAACCTGTATTGAGGGGAAGTCCAGTTATTAGCTCAAGCTTTAAAATCTTATCAGTAGCTTCTGATTAACTTTTTACTTATTTCTTTTAATTTTGAACTGTGCTTTCTCCTGAATAACACATGTAGTTCAATAAACTATAACAACATTAATCTGCTATGAAATTCCTGCCTCCAAGGTTTGAATGTTTTGGGGTATTTTTAGCATCAAATTCAAAGCCAGAAAGTTTCCATCATGTACCATTTTTTTCATTTTATTTATTTATTTGTTCCTTATAGCACAATTTTCTGATGGTTGTAGGAACTTATAGCATCATATATATACACTGCAATGCTTTAACATGTGTAGTCTTATTAAGTCAGGATTTGAAAACAAAATGTATTTAAATTACTATTAAGGTTGTTTATGGTAAAAACTGAAGGCACTGGATGTTTTTTATCTGATGCGGATTGCGAGTGCCTAAGGAATTTTAGAGTGAGCTAACTTGCTACCTTGCCTATTTGTTGTAGATAAAATATTGGCCACTCTTTGGTGATAGATGCGCTTTTATCTTATCTTTGTGTGTAAATACACATTCAGTCTAGCTCCACTCAATGGAAATGAAAGTTTATTCTAAAACTTTTTTCACATTATTGCAGTATACAAGACAGCCACGTTCGGAAAAAGAGGGTTTCGAATTGTCATACCAATAAAATGATGTTTCTGGACAAAACACACTCGGCTATTTCTTTACAGAGGGCAAGATTCTTCATTAAGCCACGCTGGTTAAAACACTCACGTTCTGTAGCAGACAATTCCGGTACATAGTCACTGTCACCTCTCATAATTTCTCCTACTTTTACATCAAGACTCGAATGAAAACTCTTCAAAGTTTTCTGGTCGCAGTGGATTGTTATATCAGGCTCAAGGGGCACACACAAAATGGCTGACCTTACAACTGATAACACAATTTTCTTTTATTTTTAGAATTGTATATCCCTACACATCACATGAGCAGGAGTAACAGTCATCACTATGGTTTGTCTGCTCTCTCCAAACCATAGGTATTCCAAAAGATAGCAACAGTCTTCTGCTGTTGACCCAGTTTTGAATTTCTTGAACACATGCTCTACATACTTTATGGTCTTCTGCTGCTGATCCAATGTCAAGGATTAGGATTATTACGGAGGAGATTTGGCACCGAAATCTGTGGTTTATTGTACCTAAGGAGGAAGGATGAGGTGAGAGGAGACAGAGGGCAGCTGACCCAAAGAGTCACGACAGCACCAAGACATCTGGCGATACTTCTACCCTGAAAGAGAGCACCAGATGAGAGATGATGTGCAATGATGTGACCCAAAAACCCCATGGGTCAGGTAGGTCGGCCATGGTAATGGAACCTGGGCCTCCCAAATGCAGGCCACAGACGAAACCGAGAGCCATCCTGTTCAGTATCCAATGTCAAAGTTCTTCAATGTATGCTCTACATGTTTTGCTCTCCAAAATTGATTCCAAGTGGGTAAAACATAATTTTTTCACAAAATCAAGTGATATTACACCTCTGCTTAGGCAGTGTATATTTCCCACATATATAACAAAAGTTGTCTGGATCATTTATACATGAGTGATGCGACCTAGTAAATACTTTCGTATTTGACCAATAGATCACAACATTCCACTCCATAATAAAGCCTGAAACTGATTTCATTTCCAATGAGAGGAACTAGACTGGATATGTGTCTCACAAAACTGAGATAAAATTGCATATATCACCAAAGAGTGGCCAATATTTATCTACCACAAATAGGCAAGGTAGCACGATAGCACACTCTAAATTCCTTAGGCACTCACAACGTAATCAGATAAAGGAACACCTGGTGCCTTCAGTTTAAATTCACAGGCTAGTGTAATAATTTATTAATTCATATTGGCTTCACTATCAATAGCTTCAATCTTTTATTTTTATTAGCTTATGGTAGATTAAGATGCATATTAATTATTGGGGAACAGCTTCTTTCAGTCAGAATGCTATACCCAATATACTAACCTATTCCAAGACAAATTTACTTTATAAAACAATCTCCAATCTGAGATCGTTTCAGAGCTCTCCTACAGCTCTGAAGCATAACATCTTAAATTTATTTCTTTCTTGGGACAAAATCAACATAAATTGTGTGTTTTAATGAGATACACTTTTTTTTTTTTTTTTGGTACAAGAATTTGTCTTATCTCTTATGGTTTGCTGGTCATGCATTAAGTTTTCTAGAGTGAAGGGAACTTCTGAGGACATTCCCCAAAATCGGTAAACTGGATGAAGAATGAAAGGAGAGTACTCTTTCATGGTCATCAGCTCTCAAAATACCAATTAGGAAAGAAAAAAAAAATCTTATAATTTCTAGTTTGATTCTGTAGAGAAAAATTTTGTGCTAAGCAGGATATTGACTAAAATGAGCTAGGCTTACTGATAAATTGCTTAATTAAGCAAAATGAAATAAACACATAGAACCTGTGCAATGATGTCACCAAACAGCTGAGGATGAGATCGAATGATCTTGAAAATGTTTCCATTATACAACATAGTAAGTGAATTTGAGTGTAAACATAGTGACTCATAAATCAAACTCAAAAAACATAGAATCTGGCTGACATACTGTGAATTTATTAACCATAAGCATGTATTTAATTCCCCTCAACCAAAAACTGCAAAGTTTGATAGTTGGAAAGTATGTATAACGAATGCAAGGATCTATAATTTTGAAAATGAATATTTTTGGAATAAAATATTGCCCTGCATTCAGAGATACACAGTAATTTATTTTACTAATAGTTTTTCTATTCATTTACATGCCTAGTCAAATAAAATTACTGGTAAAATATTTTACGTTGAAACATACATGCTCTTCTTTATATTAGACAATTATCATTTTCAATATATTTATGCCCATGCTTGGTTACCTCCTACTGTTGATGTTGCAATAAGGTTCCAATCTGCTTCTTTCTCTTGTTCTGTCCTGTCTCCAATATCTCGAGAATAGATAAGCACTCTGGGTTTGGCTGGTTGCATCTGGCCTTTACGTCGACCCTTCAAAGAGAAACACCACTCAGCATTTCATAGCTAGTGTGTATCAATAAGGATAATTGATTATATTTGACATGGAATAATGTTTAAGCAAATATTTAACTTACCTTTATATTAGACTGATTCTTCTTAGAGAGTTTCTTGTAGTCCTGTACAATCTCTGTGTCACTAACATCTCCTGTTGGCAATTCAGAGCAATCCTGTAGGGAGTTGTCCATTGCAAGATACAGCAAATGGGTCTAAAAGAGAATAAAGGTAATGCAGTAGACATAATATACATAATTGCATTGCTGAAAACACTATCCATTATTGTAAATTAATTTCTTCCTTGCTATTGACTTATGAATAAAGTATTTTAACATTCTACTGAAAGAAAGGACCTAAAATTGTAATTTAGCAGTTATCTGCATATGATAATCTGTAACAAATCTACACTGAATTTGTTTTATACAGGGTTTCTTTTCTCAAATATATAATATCATATGTGTGTAGTTAATGCTCAGGTGTTTAGCAACAAAAAGGCTTTGCCTCCTTCTTGCCTCCCATTATTTTGAGGCCAAATCTGGATAGTTTTTAAGTTGCTTACATATAAGTGGATGCATAAAAGACAATTTAGAGATAACAATCCACTTTCATGTATGTTTGCTGAGACAGTCATGCCTAGGGGTAAATCTAAACATGGCGACAGCTGTTCAAATAATAGGTAGTTCAGGAAATAGTTTTAAGATTTCTCCTTTGAAATTTAATATATTTGTGGTTAATTCAGTTTTATAATAATTATTCACTTTCTTCTTGATGATGTGTTTAACTGATTCCAGAGGTACTTTTGATTGTACCCTATTTTGAATTTTGGTTCCCCTTTTTGTTAGGATGTCTGCTTTCTTATTGTTACATAATCCAGCGTATGCATAAATTTACTGGAAGACTATTTTTACTTAAATTTTGTATCTGTTGAATCAAATAATAAATTTCTCTTATTTTTTCTCTTTTTGGATTCTGAGCTAAAGCTATTGCTTGGATTCCCACTCTAGAATCTGATAAAATAGCAATGTTTTACATTTTTGTAGCCAAACATACTTTAGAGAAGTGTAGATTGCATCAATCTTGCATTATCATTCTCAAAATGAGTTCCTCACAGAGCATCTTTCAGAAACTCAAAGAGGAAGAGATCTGAGGATATCAGATTTGCACTGTAGACTTGATAGCACAGAACTGTAATACCCAATTTTACATTGTTTTGATATTTAAATATTTCTAACCTTTTGTATATAAAAGTGTGTATGATGTTTCCACTATTAGAAAAGTAAAAGATGATTACATTTTCAAAAATTTACTTATCATCCATGGGAAAATAAAAAATTCCAAAAAATTTTCAAAGAAGTTGGTATAATACTGGCACCTCAAAATAAATACAGCATAAACAATTTATTACATTTTTTTTAAAAAAGACAAAATTTCAGATAACAACAAATCTGGCATTTATCAATTTAACTGTTTAGAATGTGATAAGATTTACATTGGTAGGATCAAACAGAATTTAGAAACCAGAGCGAAGGAACATTTCAGAAATATCAAATATAAACAGATTAGTCAGCAGTGGCTGATCATTTTTGGTCATCTAAACATGAAACATCTAAACCCAGAAGTTAAATTATTGAAACAATTGAAAGAACTGATAGATTTAATGGTTTGGGAGAAAATATTTATTTTGAAAAATACAGATTGCGTGATGAATTTTGATATCCCACCAGTAGAAGTCATCAATAAGTTTGTGTTGTCCCCAGTAGATGGCAATAAGATAGCAAGCTATTCTTGAACTTCCAGCAGTGGTGAAGGGGTCAGTCAGTCGGCAGGTTGAAAATGAAACAAAGGTGTTTCGAAACCAGTCCCAAAGAATATTAAATACAGATAAGTAATAGTGAAGTGTTGCTATAGTGTGTAGTTATTCTTAATACTGTTTCATTAACTTTGAATTGTGCAAGCAAATCCAATATGAAAGTCAATCACTCCACTGCTAGATCTCTTCAATATTATTTATCAATGAATTTTGCCTAAAGTATTAAATAATCAAATAAAGTTACAAATTTTGATAGGATGAATATTTGGTTTTATTGATGTTTCATTATTAATCAGCTACATGAACCAATTATTTCCAGTTGCCACGCTAATTAAGATAGTTATGAATGGGGAAAAGGTCAGACATCTTGTCTTTCAAACTATGGATTCAGGTTCAGGTGAAATGACATTTTAATTTTAGTTTTTCCTTAGTCTTTTAGCTTATTTGCACTTTCATTTCATATTTTCTTTGCATCTAATACCATCCACTTAAAGCTTAAAGACTTAAAGCTTACAAAACTCAATGAATAAACTGTTCTAGGAACATGTAGAAATTTCTGTTGGATAAAATAGGAATTTTTTAGTTTGGAAATATTATCAAAGAAATTTTGTATACTTCTTGCACACTTAATAAACTCTTCACAATAGTTAATATTTTTAATTTTTCTGTTAACTTTACTATAATTCATCATCATTATTAATGGTCAAAGAAAAGTGTAAAAAGAGAAAAAGAGACAAAGGGAGAGAAAATAATTAGGAGGGAGAGAGGAACAAAGGAACAATACTTCAGGGGCAATTCAAAGAACTATAGTTACTGGTTTTGCTGGTTGGAGGACTTTTATTTAAACGAATGCTGAAGCCAGTGAATGTGAATGTGAAGTACTAGTTTTTTTTTTAGTTTTTTTTTTTAGTTTTTTTTTTATTATTATTCATTTGTTCATATTTATTATTCATTTAACGTCCTCCAACTTAGGTCATACTGGACAATGAATAAAATGGTGCTCAAAGGAGCCTAGGGTTCAGAGTTATCTGACATTTATTTTTCAGGATAATGGAAAACCCTTGAAAAACCTTATCCAAATAACTCACCCTGACTAAGATTCAAGGTTGGGACCTCCTGCATGTGAGGCAGTTTCTCACACCACAGAGGTAGGCTCTTAATGCAAGATATTCTATGAAATGGGCAATGATTTCTGATGAACAATTAATTGCTTTGGTTACCTTTCTAATAAGTTCATCCATATTAAGAGCATCACTGTCACACTGCCTTTTGATCCATTCCAAAACAAGTTGAGCTACAGACTCTCCAACTACTAGAGACATTTCCTGACGGGTCTGATTCAGTACTTCAACGCAAACGCATGGTAGTGACAAAAGAATTTTGGACTGACACACCTGGTTAAACTGAAATAAAAATTAACACAAATTAAGTGTCCTTCCACAATGTAGTAGATAACTTATTAACTTCAAATTGTTTAGAGCTTAGTAATACATACCTCTTTAGCAATATATATATCAACCTGTTCAACAAATGCCTTATTTCTTGAAATTCCTGGAAGGGAACGGATCTCAATACAGTTGTCAATACTGAGATTTTTGATCAGATGCTGTATGCATTCTTTCACCACACGGTCCATCTTCAAATGGCATGCTGCGAGATACACAGCTTTCACTTGAGAGCTGCTCACTTCCAGCCTGGAATATATATCTTATATAAAATATGCCTAAGTGACATCTGGTTTTATTTGTTGCTTAAGTATTATACAGTGAAATGAGTCCTTACACCCTAATGGGAGTATAAACATTATTTAGGAAATAAATTTCAGAAACAAGCAAATTTTAGAGAAAGAAGTTTGAAATAGTTAAGTTAAATCTGAAACTTTTAAAGATAATTCACACTATTATGTGTTTCAAATGGGAAGAGTTCTCGGCTGTAGCGGATCAGATGCGTTAGAGCCGTCAGTGTTGCCACCTCGTTATCCCCACTCTCGCACACTTGCGAGTGTTCGTGGTGCTAGACATAAGGGAACGCAAAGGAAATTTTCCAAAGTTTTATAACAATACAGTTGTTGAAATCACAATTGCAACATGAATATTTGTATATTACGCAAATATTTTAAATATTTAGTTTAAAGTAAATTATAGTTTATGAATTACTTATTTTTCTAATCCAACGAAAATGCCAGTGGTGCATCTGTATAGCTATGAATGTTACTTACGTTAAGAGATAATTTGTCATTGTCATTGTCTTCAACATCTGAGTACTGCAAATTTATGATAGGTTCCAAAATCTTATTATGTGCTATTTCTTTCCAAAATCGTCTTCTTGTAGTTTATCTGATGTCTCACATATTTTCCCAGTCTTGTTGTGTTCCTTGTCAATTTCTTCGTGAATAAGTCGTTCAACGTCAGTCAGTTTAAAAATATTATTTCTATTTGCAACATAATTTGAGCCCACATTAACTCTATTGGATTGTTCTAGCAGTAGTAAGTGGGGGGGGGGGGGGGGGGGGGGGGGAAGGTGGATCCTGTCTCATTGATACAGCTGATACACTTTTTCATGGAGGAGTAACTGAATAATGCTGCTAGAGTAAATAGAGAATACAAACCATTCATAAACAAAGATATAATGTGATCAGACATGTTCTGCCAGACTAGCAAGAAGTGTATCGTTTCCTCTCATTGAATTTAACAAACACCTTGGCTTATTCAAAGTATATATTTCTTTTACCACGTCATGTCAAATGTTTACGTTTCAGTTCAGAGTAATTTCACGCAGACATGCCAGCCAATGATGATATTCATTACAGTGCTTACGTCGCAATGCATTGTTATAATATAATTGTATCTACTTTATTTATTTTTATTAGGGAATCTATTTCAGCTAAAAATATGAGGTTTTTACATTTATGTTGAATACATTACTCTTTCCTTCCTCATGGATCAGTTTTTGCAAATCTGAATTTTTGTCTTAGCGCGAATAGTATTTATTAGAGATTGATTAGTTTGCCGCTCGTCACACACCACATAGGGGGAATGCAATACGACAACACTGCAAGACTCCGATTGGTTGCTCACCTAGTAGCGCTCAAGGACAAACTGATAATAACAATCAATAATAACCATGAGATAGCCCCATGCATTCTTTTAGGTATTGCCTTCATAAATGAATGATGAATTAGCTAAAGGGCAAATGAAAAATATAGTTACATTTTTGGTGCTGAAGCACATTATTTTTTACTCTAAAACAAATACCGTAGAAGCAGAAGATTTCTGCTTTCCTTGAGGTTTTAAATTTATTTTGAAAATAAATGATCATGAAAGAAATACATTTTCAAGGAAACAATTTAAGGTAAATGCTACTTCATTTGAAAGAGGAAAACAAAAAATTGTGATAGTTTCATTCTGGCCAGTCCAGTTAAGGTCATGCATGCACTATCTGTCTCTTTCTAAAGTTTCTCACCAGTCCCTCCCTTCTTCACAACTTGTCACCAGATTTAAAACAAGATTACTGCCCCAACAGTAATACTGCTACTGCAAGAGGAGAACTCGACATGGTTACAAAACAAGGAAAAATGCCTTAGCCACAAACATTACCACAAACTTCGTATCTCGGATGCAAGAGTCCCTAGTAGTCTACCGGGTAAATATACAAGACAACTAGAGAATTTAGGACGGCACGTTGTAGCTCAAAGGTTAAGAGCGACTGGACGGAAACCAGGAGATCTGTGGTTCAAATCCCAGCCATGTTGACTCTATCCATCAAATATCTTAGCCTATATACGGCTAGTGTGGAGAAATGATTAATTTCCATCAATTAACTAAAATAATAAGAGTTAAATGATGAAGCCTGGGACTTAAGTACTTACAATAGTAAGTCGCCACAAACGGTGTATCTCGAATGCAAGAGCCCCTAGTGGTATACGAGTCAACTGGAGAATTTAATGTCAGGACGGCACGTTGGCCATGGTAGCTCAAAGGTTAAGAGCGACTGGACAGAAATCAGGAGATCCATGGTTCAAATCCGGCCATAGCATTGAATTTTTCATGTTGACTCTATCCAGGAAAATAGCAATTTTGAAGCGGTGGGAAAAATTGTGCTATGGGGCAATAGCGAACTTAAGAAAACTGAAGACCAGGACATTAATGAAATGGTGTAGGAGTGGTTCGTTAGTGCTAGGATAGAAAGATCACTGCATTACAGGCTCTATGTTACAGGAATATGCTGATAAAGTAGCTGAAAGACTGGACAAGACTGAATTCACAGCATCTGATGAATAGTTGGAGAGTTTCCACAAAAGACACCAGATACATTTTAACAAACTTTCTGTTGAATTGAATGATGTTAATACTAAAACCATTGCTGACTGGATTGCTAAATTACCATCTATTAATGAAGGATACAAACCTCTAAACAATGCAAATGGCGATGGAATTATTCTTCCACGTGTTACTGAACTACTCAAGTGTTTTAAAATGTGAGAAATGTTCAGAAGGAAGGTTGTCCAAGAGAAGATTGACTGTTTTCCTATGTGGTTTTATGTTAGGTGAAATGGAAAAACACCTTCGTTAAACAGAAATCTGTCCTAAATGAATATTTTTGAGAGTCCTGTTTGATTCCGCTGAAGACAGGTTCTACTGTATCTTGAATTTTCTAGCCAGTCTTCCACATTTTCGATCACTTTTGAGAACTGTTTAACTGTAAGGGATAGATAAAATTTTACTATACAATACTTATACTTTTCTCAAATATAAAGTTTCTATTGTTTAAGTCCTGGACTATAAAGAGAATGGAATATTAAAACCATAACATAACAATCAGCTTTTAAAAGATTTTATTACTGCTTAAGTCTACCAATTTGTGTGGTTGAATTTATAATTTAAGAACCTTACTTATTTCACGTATATTTTTTAATGAATTGAAACGATAAGTATATAAATTTTCTGTACGAGTTGTTGAACTTTTCAAGATGATGTGCATTTTTATTCAGTAATAAACATATACTGCTGTTGCTACAACTCCAAGCATGTTTGTATCAAATAACTTCATTAACCTGGCCACAATGAATTAAAATGCTTTATATGCATATTCTTTCCCTCATTAGCAGACACCTGAACGACACATTTCCTTGAAGGACTAGCATAATCATGCTTCTAATGTTTGAACAGAAAATTGAGTACCTACCTATTACTAGCATTTTCTCTGCTGTAATTATAAATATATGGTTTTACAAATGACCTGCAAAGTTGCTCCCTTGCATGACACAATGAAAACCGTATACTCTGTTGATTTAACTACAGAAGTAAGAAACAGCCACAAGAAAAGCTCAATAGTTGTTTTTTGTTTTCTGTTGGCACAGTTAGCAATTTCAGGAAGAATATACTTACTTTGCTGTGTAGGCGAAGTGAATAAGTTTCTCCAAAGCACTCTTTTCAAAGCCTCCATTTAGCTTGTATGTGATGACTGTTTCACGTTGGCTACCCTTATTTTCATCATCAGCAGTAAAGAGCTCAAACAAATATGGGCTGGCACTAGCTAGCACAGCACGGTGGCCATGAAATTCTGCACTGCCAACCTAAAATAGAAATATGAATACTAGATTGCTCATAAAATATAAATGGCAACCTCACCTTCATCTTTTCTAAAGAACACTCCTTGAGATGGTCATTCATGAAAGAAAGTATGCTGTCTATTCATTTCTAACATGCAGTTCTTCCAAAATATTCAACATTTCACTCTAGGTATTAATACTGTCAAACACCTGATTTTATCATACCAGCAATTTTTGTTTCTTACTTTCCATATCACTGGTATCTATAGCACGTAGAGAAAGGACTGTGTTCCATTTAAATTTTTTATACTAAAATGTTGCCATAAACAATGAATATGAGGTCCAATCATCCAAATGAAGTAATATTTTTAGAAACTGTGTGTGTGTGAGATAGAGAGAGAGAGATAGAGAGAGAGAGATAGAGATAGAGATAGAGATAGAGATAGAGATAGAGATAGAGATAGAGATAGAGATAGAGATAGAGATAGAGATAGAGATAGAGATAGAGATAGAGATAGAGATAGAGATAGAGATAGAGATAGAGATAGAGATAGAGATAGAGATAGAGATAGAGATAGAGATAGAGATAGAGATAGAGATAGAGATAGAGATAGAGATAGAGATAGAGATAGAGATAGAGATAGAGATAGAGATAGAGATAGAGATAGAGATAGAGATAGAGATAGAGATAGAGATAGAGATAGAGATAGAGATAGAGATAGAGATAGAGATAGAGATAGAGATAGAGATAGAGATAGAGATAGAGATAGAGATAGAGATAGAGATAGAGATAGAGATAGAGATAGAGATAGAGATAGAGATAGAGATAGAGATAGAGATAGAGATAGAGATAGAGATAGAGATAGAGATAGAGATAGAGATAGAGATAGAGATAGAGATAGAGATAGAGATAGAGATAGAGATAGAGATAGAGATAGAGATAGAGATAGAGATAGAGATAGAGATAGAGATAGAGATAGAGATAGAGATAGAGATAGAGATAGAGATAGAGATAGAGATAGAGATAGAGATAGAGATAGAGATAGAGATAGAGATAGAGATAGAGATAGAGATAGAGATAGAGATAGAGATAGAGATAGAGATAGAGATAGAGATAGAGATAGAGATAGAGATAGAGATA